>OU426989.1:212041345-212287082 GCA_911387755.1 Chrysotoxum bicinctum | reverse complement strand
CGGTGAAGTACATCATGGAGTTACTAAAACGTTTTAACATGGAAGATTCGAATCCGGTCATCACACCTTTAGATACAAATACTAAACTATCAAAAAAAATGCTTTATGCTAACAATAACACAGATAAAGAAAAATTAACTAAATTACCTTATCAAAAACTGATTGGTTCTTTACTTTATTTAGCAGTTACAACTAGACCGGATATCTCTTTTTCAATTAGTTTTCTTAGCCAGTTTAACCAAGAGTATGGCACGCCACACTAGACGGCAGCAAAAAGGGTGCTGCGGTATCTAAAAGGAACGATGAACTACGGGCTCTCTTTTCGAAGGACTGGTCAGAATGTAGAAGGCTTTACGGATTCGGACTGGGGTGGAAATGCAGATGACAGACGATCCTATACTGGGTATGTTTTCAAGCTAGCAGGTGCAGCTGTGTCATGGGAATCCAGGAAGCAGAGGACGGTCGCTCTATCCAGTGCAGAGGTCGAATATATGGCTATAGCAGACTCAGTCAAAGAGGCTTTGTATCTTCAAAAATTTCTTAATGAAGCTCTCTTTACAGAACAAAAAGATGTAGTTATTTATAATGATAACAGAAGTGCTCAGGCAATCGCCAAAAATCCAGTTCAACATTCACGCACCAAACACATTGACATACGTCATCATTTTGTTCGAGATGCAGTTCAGAGAGGAGATGTTGTTCTAAAATATGTCGATACGGATAACATGACTGCCGATGTGCTTACCAAGGGACTCACCGCATTGAAGCACTACAAACATATAGAGGCGCTTGGTTTATCATTTCTCAATTGAGGGGAAGTGTTTAAAAGTCAATTAAAAATGTTAAATGAATTAATATATGTAAACTATGACTTTTAATTATACTACTTTAGTATTAAAACTTATACAACTAACAACTATTATAAGTTAGCCTAATCTTAAAGACACTGAATGCACACTTTATTTAACAAATAATATTCTATTACAATATTTAACTATTTAAGTATATAAGACTATTATATGTATATTGAAACCAGTTAAACTAAATATATAATTATTCCGTTTTGAACTGTTACCGACTGCGTTTCTTTTAACATCTACAAAATTTGAAAAAAACTTATTAGAGTTTTTGCTCATCAGATTTGGGAAATTTGTCAATAAAAAGCTGCATCAAACTGAACAAAAAAAAAAAAAAAACAATTTTGTTTTGGGTAGTAATGATTCATGTCAATGTGCCTGTGTACATCTCAAATAATAATTTATTGTTGGTTCTACGAAAATTGAATTTACTCTCGAAGTAAAGAGTTTTTCCACCTATTCCTTTTTCCATGTTCTAATTATAATTTATTATTTTGTTAGTTTTCCATTTAAGGCTCTCCAGTTTCTTTTTGCTTGTATCTTGCAATTATGTTTCATGGATAAGCCATTATTTTAGGAGCTAATTAGTGACTCTAGGTTTACATGTGTATATTAATCATTGCTAAAAAAGCCCGTAGTTAAAAAAAATAAATCGGGGGAATTCGATAATAAAGATATACAGCCAGGTTCCAAAAATCGACTTAAATTGAAATGAAAACGATTTTCCAAATCGAGTGAATCTATGTTCAGTGTTCCACATTTCACTCGTTTTCATAATTTCGAAATACCTTTAAGCAAAAATGAAAACAGCTGTCATCTGTCACTTCTCATCAGTTGGCAAATACAAAACTATTTTATTTGTGGAGGTTTTTGACTATGCTATTAAAATTGTGTGTGTAAATATTGAAAAAAAGTAATTCTATAAAATATTGTAGTAATTGCTTTATTGCTTGCAGTGGCATTACAACGTATCAGGTGTTGCAGAAGAAAAATGCTGGGAGATCATTGAAACCCATTAGGTATTGCTGACGCTGCCTATGTGGCTTAAAGTATCGTATCATACTACCGACTTTATAAAAGTGCCTTTCCATCATAAGAAAATGATGTAGAATAATATTTTATATTTTTTGATTTAATTTTATTTCCATTTATAATTGGGCTTTTGGGGCCCCATCAAAGTGGAAAATTAGACAAAGAGGCTTTAATTCTGCAGTTCTGATTGCCCTCCACCCTCATATCAGTTCCGGGCCTGGTTTTCTCAATGATGTTCCTAAAGCAACATACATTCTTAAGTATATCGTATGAATAATAATTTATGTTTGTTTTTAAGGGTTCTTTTTGATTTTGTTAATGATATCCTACTGAGCTGTCACCTCTTTCATTAACATTCCTATAAACAACCTTGTAGGTACTCTATAGCTGTCACTCAAAGCGTTATTCGTTAAATTTAATCAAATTGTATGGGTTTACGCCTGTCGTCGTCGTAAGTGTAATTAAACAAAAGGAAAAACTCATTAAAATCGATTCAAATTCGTTAGACGGCATAACAAACCCTTAACACGGTGAAATACAAATTTTGTTTGGTATTTGATTGAATTTAGTTTCATCTTTTTTTGTTAACTTATTTTATGTTCTGATTTAAGGTTTATTAAATTATGAATTTATAAGTTAAAGGCTTACACTATCAGTTAAATATGAATATTTTCGTGGAAGTAGCAAAATTATGAGAGTTTCTTCAATTTGCTTCAAGCTGAATAAGTTAAAGATATTTAGAAGATTTAACGCCATAAAAGAGATTGGATTAATTGTTTAGAATGTTTTTGCCCACTTAGATCTTGCCTTTTAAAAGAAAAGCTAGTTTAACTTCTAAATTTATAAAAAATAGGTACTATTTTCAGTAGGCGAAGTGGCTGAAGCTAAAGTTGCAAAATTTTTCAAATACATAATTTTGAAATAGAGAGGTATATCAGATTCACCATAAGGGATGTACATAGCTAGAAATTGGAAGCGTTGGCTCCCAAATCCCGAATAATAAAATTCCGAATTACATAATAACGAATGTTGTAGTACTTTTATTGGTATGGAAAATTAAGCGATTTTGTAGTTTAATATATTACCGGGCGTCACAAAAGTTGTCAACCGATGACTTCATTTATATTTGTTCTTATTTTGTAAAATGAAAGCAAGTTTTTGAAAAAAAAACCTTTTAAATGGATTAAATGGATTTAGTTCTTATTTTCCTGTAGAAAACATTTAAAATATGCCCTTGAAGAAAATGAGTATCAACAAGAACGAACATTTCTTGTAATTTTTGTTGTATTAAAAAAAATCAAATTCTATTCTTAAATAGAAGTAAATTCAGGATTCCCTAATTCGCAATTAAGTAATTTTAGTCGCTGAAAAACTCAGGAGTTTTGGTTTTTGTAGTTCGGGAGAGTCTTTAAAACTATTTTGACTATTTTGACTTATATCTGATTTAGTTCTTAGCTTTAATTAAAAACATCTTTCCGTTATATGTTTACAATTTTTACTTGCGACTTATAGGTACTATAAGGCAAGTTGTGCATTCGGAAAAAAAAAAATCGAACTCGAGATCAAAGTTGACATTACGATGATAGCGAAGACCAAAAAAGTGAGTCTCGCAATTCTGTCTGTCTGTCGGTTCGACTACAGCCTAAACGGCTTGGCCGATTTCCTTCAAACTTGGTAGACATGGGTTCTGATTTTTCCCTCCCACACTTTTTTTTTTTTTTAAGACCAAAAATAACGGTACCTGCCATACGATTTTTTTTTCGAAATTTCATAAATATTTTTTTTCTCAAAAACTGTCCAACAGATTTAAAAAAAAAATTAAAAAAAAATCATTTAGTTAAAGTTAGGTAATGGTTGAAAAAAAATTTCCAAAAAATGGTTATTTTTGGTACTTCCGTTGGAACCATTTTTTTGTTTTTGATTTTCTCAAAAAAGGTACCACCGATTTTGTTTATTTTTTTTATGTTAAGGCTCCCTAGCAGTTTCATAATTATTGTGCATTCAAAATTTCAAACATTTTCAAAATTTTTTTGTGAAAACTCAATATCTCGAAAACCCCAAGCTCGATCTTTTAAAACCTGATAAATAAAAGTTTTTTGATATAAATTATAAGATGTAAGAAAAAAAATTATTTTACCCAAAAATAACGGTACTCTCCATACAAATGTAAAAAAATAGTTTTCGAAAATCGTATTTTTCTCGAAAACGGTTACGAGAATTTTGCTAAAATTTTTTTCTTTTGATTAATTTTTATGATCTATAATCAAATAAAAAAAAATTGAAATCAAGATATTACTAACTGTACCTACCTTAGAACCATTTTTTAAATTTAGAATTTCTCATTATCGACCAAACGGATTCTTATGAAATTTTTAATAAAGAAGCTTCTTAAAATTTTGAAAAACATTGCCTTTCAAAACTTAAAAAAAAAATATTTTTGAGTTTTTGAAAAAAAAAATCTATTTGTTTCTTGGAAAATTCGATATCTCAGAAACGGCTCAATATTTTTGTTTGTAAATTTAATTTTTATTTGAAAAATAATAAAAACTTAAAATTGGCGTACCAAAATTGTTTCTTATAAACGTTTTAAAAATTTTGTATATAAAAGCTTATTTTTTTAAGAAACCAGTACAGACTTATAATTTTTGTTCTTGCACAAGCTAATATTTGCTTGAATCACATGGCATCCTGTTTTAGCTCCAACTACTAAAGGAGTTGTTTTAGTCTATTGAAAAACTGATTTTATGCTTATGAACAGTTTTTCTCTAATAACATTCATTTTTGAAATTCTTAGTCGTTTACATAAGAGCAAGTTTGTGCGACCCAGTCGTGCATTTTATTAAAAACCGCAACTTAGAACATTTTTTGACTCTTTAAAATGTCATTGCAGGTGAAAAGTGTAAGTTCTTGGAGTTAGGGTTATACGGAGATAACGACATTGTTTAAAAACTTCAAATGTTTCAGAGCTTAAAAACAATTTTTTGTTTCTTATATGCAGGCATATGGAATCATGCACATGTTTCGGAATATAATAATTTTGATTGTGTTGGATTGATATGAAGGTTTAATCGGGAGCAGTGTAGTACTCACCGAAAATATCAATATGAACTGAACCATTTTTGGTGTTTCTATTATCAGAAACTATTTTGAACATTATTCCATTATTTGCGGAATATGACATCGTTCAAATGTCCACCACCGTTTCTTCTTCAATTTTCAGTGACCCTTCCGCATACCATCACCATCATCTTCTAGTCTTGTAATCCCGCTGGCTATAGGTCGCCAACAAATCGTGTCTACATGGTCTGCAGCTAGATATTTTAATTGTGGCCCTGTCTTTCTTTGGGAATACGCTTTTGTTAAGACAGTTGATGTTGTTCTTGGTTTCTTCAGTGTATGACCAATTCATTGCCATTTTCGATTTCTTATATCGACGTCCAGCCGACCTTGACTTGACTTGCGCCACAATTTTTGGGTTAGTAATAGTCTGGCCGGTGAATCTTCAGGATGTGACGAAAAAAGCGTTTCAAGAAAGTCTGTATTTTCCTCGAGATGATAGCCGAGATTTTCCAGGTTTAGCAGGTCAACCATGGATTTAACATTAGATTCGAAGAATTTTCCCTATTTATCCGCCAGAATTTGAGCGATATCTTGTATTATGTTCACCTTAAGGACATCGGTCGATTGTGGTTTTTTCTCATAGACCTGCGACGTGAGGAATCCCCACAAGAAAAAGTCTGGGCTCCGAAGACCAGCCAGCGAACAAACGGCTTGTCTATTGTCATGAACTTTTAGCCCCTGTTAAATCTTGTACAGGTATACCCCCAAGTCTAGACGCTGAAGTCTGCGAAATGCCGAGTCCTTGTGCACGGCGAGGAATCCACAGCCTCGGGTTTTGCTGCACACTTTTATGGTTGTTGGCTAGTTGATTACCAAACCTGGCGTCTGAAATTTGGCCACCAAACGTTGAAGAGTTGACTGCCACAACATCTACGCTAAAATAAACAGTACTTTTGCACTTACTCGTTTTAATTATAAAGTTTAATCATTTGGATGTTCTGTTCAATCGTATAACCTGCCACGTGTGATTTGGCATCAGCATCAGTAACCGAATAATAAACAACAGATTTGACAGATGTCACCAAGACAACATGGCCGTCACAGGCCACCAGAATCTACCCGCGATTTATTTTTATAGAAACTTTGATGAGTTTTCGGAAGTAGTTTCTAAATTATGTTAAACTAAAAAACTAAAACAAAGTTATGTATCGTCCCCTTTATCGATCACTTCGACAAAAACTTACTGTTTTTTTCACTGGTCCGAGATTATGTGAAATATAAATTCTAAAATCATAAAGGGTCAATATTGTGCAATATTAAAGGGGAGAAATGTGTTTGCCCAGGTCTTCAGAAATGTTTGTTTTGTAGAAAAGTGGTGGTAAGATAATGATATATACAATTATTATTTAAACATATTTTCAACACTTCTACACTTTCTGGATCATTTAAGTGTCCGTTTTTAAATATGGGAGATATTATACTCAGGACCGGCCCGAGCTAAATTAGAGCCCTGCGCAAGCTTTATCAGTGGCGCCTCTCATTTGGATTGGATTGGCGGAAAAATTCATTTCCTCATTACCCAAGGGGTACCCTTTGCAATGCGTTTTTTTTAACGAGGGATCCCCAAGAGGCCTATGCCTAGATAATGCTTATATTTAATTAAAATAAATATGATTTTTATTAAAAACTAAGAAATCAAAAATATATCACAAAAATAATGGTCAAAAAATATATCACAAAAATTTAGGAACTGAAAAAAATATTTTCTGAAGTAAAAATTATTTAAAACTAATTAAAAAACATAACAACATACAAATAAATAATGAACTCATTAATTGTTGTTGAATTAAAAGTCTTATATTCATATTTAATTTATTCAGTGTAGGAAATAATAATAAGATTATTATTTTAATAAAAATAAATGGAACCGAATTTATTGCAATAGATTAACTTTTCTGGCTTCTGTTTTAACAAACTCAGTTACCATATCATCATAATATAATGACTTGACAAGCTCTTTCTCTATAGCCATGATTGACTAGTCAACTTATCTTTCCTGAGTCATTGGGGTCCTGAAGTAGTTTTTTATTAATTTTGGTTTCAAAAAACTACGTTATTTGAGGAAACTGTGATAGTATTTATAGATTTAGAGCTATGGCTTCAGCTGATTGCACGTTCGTGAATTGTTCTTCTGATCGCATTTCCACTAAAGAGTTTTTAGTAGCATATTTAGTAGATAAATTAGCAGTAGGAGTTTGTAAATACTTACTAGTTATATTGGCGCAAAATTTTAAACAGCCTATTATTAAGGTATTAGTATGATGCTACTTAACAATTTGCTAACTTTATAGTAGTTTACTAACTCATTCTTAATTTTAAACATTTTCTCATCAGTATCGTACTAAAAGAATTTCCTTGATAAATTGCTTCTGAACACACCTAAAACAATGACATTTCGTGTAAAAAAGTAAGTACACGAACCTTTTTTGATGTCTGCAAATGTCAAAAAGTCATAACGCCGCACCTCCATTAGCAATATTTATTTCTGACATTATATCAGACACTATATCTGAAGTTTATATTTCTTTAACTGAGTGGGCAAATTATGTCGTGATTATTCATTCCTCGCCATAATCTCACCAGGTAAGTCACGTCGTTTGATTTTAGCGATAAACGCAGTGGAAAAACTGGAAGAGGCAAAACGGGAAGAATACAAAAGGAAGCACAGGTTTTGGGTCAATCTATTTTTGAGCAAAAGAGATTTGCACGACTTTGAAGATCATTTGCTCCAAGACATAATTGAGTAGTCCCACAAGCATGTCCTAAATAATTTTAAAAAAAATAATCAAAATACTTACTATCTTCAATGTTTAATTCCTTTAATGTTAATTTTGCCCTGCAAACAACCAAACAACATTATGTATGTACTTCAACAGACAGTTAATGGTAGAAAAATTACATCTTGGCTTCACGGTACATAATTTCTATACGAAGTGAAAACATAACATGAGTTTGTCAATGAAATGAAGGAATGTTACATGAAAATGTTGGAATTGGTGTCAAGACTCGACGTCTTGTCAGAAATTTGTGTCTAGTGAAGTCCCAAGTCACGAAACGTCAAAATTTATATCTGCATTTATTTCTTCTACGAAGACAAGAAATAAATAGAAAAAATTATGTCTAAAAATAACAAAAATCGAGATATAAGGGGGCTCCACAAGAAATATTAGCTACATGACACATTTCTTGCAATCATTTATTTCAAGTGGAGGCTCGGTGTAATGAAGCTAGCAAGATACTAAAAAAATAAAGTAGGTATTCGATGATTTTAACTTTAATAAAAAGGTAGAGAAGTATGATGCTATATTCTATTAAAATTATTGTTTTAACCTAGTATCATACTAAATCAGCTTTAGCATCGTACTAATTCAATTAAAATTTTGCGCCATTATTTTTTTCTAAAATATCAAACTAGATTAATACGAGTATGCAACATATAAACTTGAAATTAAAATTTTACTTCCTAATGACTGCATGTTTCTATTCTCAACGATTCCAGCCTCAAATATTTCAATAAGAGCTTCATATTATAGCTTCTAAGATTTTTTTGAATGGTCTTAAAGCATTTAGTCTACTCCCATCTGGTTTCAGAAAGGGGTTATAAGGTCAAATAGATTGTCAATATAGATTCTCTATTCTTTCTTTTGTTTTGAGTTTTTTTACCATAATACTCGTACATAGACAAATAAAGTAATTAGATCAGTCAAAAAATCCCTTTTTTAAATGTAAACAATAACTGGCAAGAACAAAAAATAGAGAAAAGGAGAAATTGAATAAAACAGATTTACTCATTAACGACAAACCTCTACATTAGTCATCGCATCATCATCACTCAAGTATTTCCATATTTCAACACTTTGTCTTATTTTCGACACACGACAGTGATAAAATTTCCCTCATAAACAGAGGCCAGTGCCAAACTAAAACATAGTACAAGAAACACTCAACCGGAAGAGTTTAAATTCCTAGACGCAACTTTTAATTCTGCGCACTGAGTATGAATTTTGTACCTCAGAATTTCTGTTTGAGTAACATTGCTGACTTCGATTTCATATAGAAGAATTGGCATCGTGCTCATGTTATCAACTTGCAAACTGGTAACTGTCTGTATTTGCTGTTGAAATTCTGTTTTATGTTACACTGCATAGGAGAGGGATACCAAAATAAAATTAATCCCTTCACTCATACACGCGATGGTGAGTGTGAAGAATAACGTAACAGTAGATTGATAAAGAGAAAAATAGCAAATACTCGTATGTAGGTTTCTGTTGTTAAGCGAACAAAATTGTGCACTTTGTAAAGATTTTGTGATGTAGTTTTTTTTTTACTGTGGGAATGGGGGTGTGTATAGGAAATTAAACATCGACTTATTTTTGGAAAAGTAGATATGTATCTACTTATTTCTATATATATTTATATGTATATCTGTCTTTAAATTCAGAATTAGCTGTTAGTTATATAATAAATACCAATATTGGAGTGAGCTATAAAAAGAAATGAGACTTAAAAAAGATGGTAGGTACTGGTTATGAAGTAGTGGCTTTTTTAACGCTTGCCCAAGGCGCCTTTTGAGTTCAGCGCCCTGCGCATTTGCACAGCTTGCACGTATAGCTTGTCCGGCCCTGATTATACTCCTTTGGGAACTTTCTGGTATATTTTCCTGATGTGAAAATGTTTTAGAAGCTATACATATTATCTAGCACCCATCACTCCCAATACATAATTCATTCATTATCAGGGCTTGCATGAATATTATTTATATTTAAATAAATTAGCTTTGCACATTGCTTCTGTCTATTATTTTGTCTGTGATTTCGATTAAGTAAAGTTAAGGGCAAGTTATGAATTCGTAAAAACAAAATTATATCAAATATTTAACTCAAAGAAGTTACTATTTTCTTTCTTCGTGACCTTTTATTTAATTAAATAATGTTTATCCTCAAGTGGGCTTTAGGTCAATATTTTGTTCAGATTGTGATAGACTTAGTAATATTTACGGTCAGTTTATTAATTATCAAACCATATCTACGTAAACAAAACTCAACGATTAAATATATTATACATATATACATAAAAATATTTGAATTTATTTCCAAAATAAATTATTTGAATTTGAAAATTCAGATAATTAAACATCAAATAAATTTTCAAACAAATTAAAAAATAAAAAACAAAAAAGATAAAATATACATATAAAACAAAAAAGTAAAAGATTTAAAACGTCTTTTAAACTTTTTTAAAAAAACACGGAAACCAAAAAGAACAAACAAATAAAAAAATATTTGTATTTTTAAAGTTGTAAGTATACTCTTTTAGAATTTTGATGTATGTATTTAATATATATGTATATATGTTTTAAATTATTTTTCAATTAATAAATAGGTCTGAAGAAGGGTGTAACCACATCCGAAACGTCACAACATTAAAAACAAAACAAAATATTGACCTAAAGCCCACTTGAGGATAAATATTATTCAAAGAAGTTACTGCAATGTGATTATAGTGATTATAAGGAAAACAAAAATCCATTTTCCGGATTCCTTTCTATAAAATTTTGTGCTTAGACTGGAGGCCATATCGATTTATGTCTTCTTTCTTGATTCATGGGATATTTGATTGGGATTTTCCTGGAAAACTACTCAAATCAAGCATACGATGAGACAAGCATAAACATTAATATTACGAGCTCACAGACGTCTTTTTCAACTTAACTAAAACTTTGAAACCTGTTTCAAAGAAAGTAAAGAAAAAATATCATTTGAAACATAAATAGTTCATATTTTTACGAGTATACATATATACATTTTTTGAATTTTCAGCTCGCAATTGATAACAAAAATGTTGTTATTTCCTTGTACTAACGATAAAACATTTTATCTGAAGCACTTGGAAGCTAAAATATCATTTTCAGAGACGAGGCATTTGTAAGGAAAAAGGGTGTGTCAACCAGCTAAATTACCGGATTAAGGATGATACCAATCCACACGAAGTGGCAATTCATCGTGTGAGTTTACATGCTCAGAAAGTCACTGTTTTGTATGGATTGTGGACCGCCAGCATCGTTGGTCCGTACTTCTTTGAGAAGGACTATGGAGTTACCATCAACGGAGAGCATTTTCAAACAACAATAACCAATTTTTTTTGGGCCAAATTGGATGATATATGATGTGGGCCATATGCAATTTTAGTTGGGCGAGATACTTGCCACACAGTTGATGCCAGAATGGACAATCTGTACGAGCGATTTGAAGTAATGCTGACGCAGAGATGACGTGACGTTATTGGATTTGACACTCTTACGTTTCAACTTGTAGAGTGTCCTTAAGTCGCAGGTCTACGCTAATTAAATGTCGTTCCTCGGCCTTTTAAATAAAACAAAACAAAAATCATTGATGTCTCACTCGAAACTTTTTTAATTTAATTTTAGCATCTTTCCGTGACTATTTGGAAGACCCTTTTAATTTTATTTTTATCTCAAACATAAACCATATAGCAATTCCACAAGAAAATTCAATAGAGGAGCAAGTATATGCGACCCAATGGCAATAATAAATATTATTTCTCTCATCACGCGCGTCACGCAAACTCAATTATTCATGATAAGCCACAAGGATAACATCTTCAGATAGGAATTTAATGCTATCAGTCGCCCTTTGTTGCACGATTTGATGTTATCTGTCGTCGTTATGCCATTAGACTCAAAGCAAGATTCATTATAAAAACAAACAATAGCCGCAGCCGCTGCTGTCGTCATTGGCGTGATGCGTGACGTATTACAATGGAACATAATTGCGATAAACTTTAAAGGCTTCCTTTTAAGTTCCCGCAGCAGGATTGGGCCTAATGATGAAAAAATCCGACCCCAAAAATATTTGTAATTTTGTTTTAATGCACTAAGGGATCCAACAATGAACGACTCATAAGCACGAAGTGCCCATAGAAAAATAACGTAATTTATCATGTGACAAGGGAAGCAGCGCAAAAGCTTAAAAATATGTTATGGTTGTGCAGATCTGTAAGCCCGATATGAGAGTTTTTCAGCTACTGTATAGAGGAGAATTATTAACTTTTCAAATGAAGATTTAGTTTTAATAAAAATACAATAATACAAAATTTTAATGCAAGTTTCTTAAGATTCACTTGATTTTAATATTAAATTCCATAATGGCAGTTAAAAGCACTTCTTAAAAATTCAACTTTATACTTCCTTCATATTCTTTTGATATTTTTCCTACTTACCTACCTATAATTTAAAATACGTATTTCATTTCGATTGAAGTTTGCTACTTAAAGATGGATACAAAATTTTTTTGCTATCGGACAAAGTTAATAAAATCCCTGATTGAATTCCAGAAGGTTATTAAAACAAATGAAGAAAAGTAATTAGAAGTATAGAGAAAAGGACGAAGCATTTAATTGGGTCAGTTGGAGGATATTTGATTATAAAAAAAAGAGGTCAAGCGCACTAACACACTCATACAGTCTTCAGTGGAATTTATTGACAGATCTTTTATAATTTTCAAAGAGTGATAGAAATTGAAGGATAAAGGACCCGTCAACATTGGACAAGCTTTTTGTTGTATTTCCAGATTTAATCGCGCGCACATAATTCAAATTTGAAGGAATGCTCACAATGTTCCAGCTGTTTATTGGAAGAGCTTTTAACACAATTCACTCTTGGTATTTTATTATTGCTCCTCTCAAATAAAAACAGAGAGTATTTTTGTCTCAGAGCAGACGAAGCCAATGACGACAATGATGACGGTGTTCATTCTAAAAATTCATTCATATTCAACAGGAGGGTGATTGGTAGTGCAACACCTTCCTGCCATTTTAATAGGATGAAGGTTCTTTTAAGAAAGTTAGTGTTTGCAAAATATAACAAAAACACACACACACACAGACAATAGAGCAAAATGAGAAAAGTAATTTTTTTCCTCTCACTTTTTGTTCTTTTGGTCTGAGTTTAGAATTCAGTGCCAGAGAGGATGGCTGATAAGTGAAGCTTTTACGTTCAAAAGAAAGCACTATTAATCTGTTATCAGTATCATACATATTTTCTAAGAACATGCAGGTAGGTATCATAGGGTTGCTTTCATTGAGGATAATAATAACTTTATGTAAGTGTTGCCATCTTAGAAGAAAAAAGTTTTCGTAATTTGATCAAAATTAATCCTTTCAAATTCTGGTGCATAGATTTTATGAATTTATGAAGGAAGCTTTGAAGCACAGAAATAAATGTCTGTAATAATATTGATTCTTCATGACAAGAGTATTTCCAAAGATAATTTTGGGCGCTGATGGCTGAAAAAAAAGAAAGTTTTTCCACTATTTTTGACGTTATGTAAAAACAATTTTTTCAACATAATTTGCAACAACTTCTAGAAGAGTAATAATAGTTATTTCTAAAAATTGACTTTAGGTAAATTCTTCCAATATCTTTTTTACTCACGAAAAATTCTTATAGTCAAAGAGCCGACAGACAATATTTGGTTTGAGGCAAAATCAAAAGTTTGACAGGTTTTCTTTTTCGCATTAGTATATAAAATATTAACGCGAAACTTATCTTTAGTTGAATGTTAGCCTCCAGCTATTTTTAATTAATTTTGAGGTTATGTAACAAAGAAAGGTAATGATTGAATATTTGTTTCAAAGTTGACATACAATGATTTCGGTTTTTTGAGATTTACTCCATTTTTTTAACTGTCGTGATCACTTTACTTAGCCTTGAACTTCAAGTGATCGTGTCGTGCATTTTAGTCATATTGGGAACAAAATCGAAGCTTTAATGATTAGGGCCTACTTCAATATAAATATACGGAGATTATTTTAAATTAAACCAGAGTGGCCTTAACTTGCATATAAATTATATTTTCTATAATTAATAGTTGGTATCTTATAACACTTAAGGAACTTGTCTTTAGTTTATCCATAGTTAAATTATCAAACTTATTAAGTAAACTCGAAATTTAGACCGAATGAAAAACATTTTTATTTCTAACTTTAAGACCTTAGGTGGTTTAACTTAATTATTGGGTTTTCTAATAAGGATTTGAATTTTTTTTAAATAAAAAGCATTTGAGATATATCGAAAATTGTAATATTTGGTCGGTTAGTTGAACGCAGTTTTCGATGCATCGGCCACAGATATCGACAAAAACAACCGATATTAATTCTGATTTCTGAGCCCTTCTAACGAAGCCTGCTTATTTGTATAGACCAATGATTAAACGTAGTACCATGAAAAAGATTTGTTAAATCACACGATCTAGGTGGCTAATCGACAGAACCATTTATCGATAAACATAATTAATTGAATTGAGTTTACAATAAGTCGATTGTTTTAGCCGATGTGTGCCTTGTGGCACCGTCTTGTTAAAACCACATAGTATCATAGTATCATTTATATCTAATATTAAGTATAGTATCATTAATATCACGTGAAAATTTTATACCTAGTATTTATGTTTCAAATCATTAAAATTGCATAGAAAACATCCTTCAAATATTTGTGTTTCAAATCACGTAAAAATTGTATAGTATTTATGTTACAAATCATTAAAATTGCATAAAAAGCTTAATATCTTTCAAATATTTGTGTCTCAAATTACGTGAAAATTGAATAGTAGATATTTATTTATGTTTCAAATCATTCAAATTGCTTAAAAAGTTTAATATCTATCAAATTTAAAGTTTAAAATGTATCTCAACATTATCTTATCTATGATCGGTTATAAACTAATTGTATTTTAAACAAAAACTACTCCCTTTTTTAAGATTCGCTTTTTCTTTAATAATTTTTTCTTTAAAAGTAGAATAAGTTGATAAAATAAATAAAAATGTAAAAAAACTGTTCAATGAAGATTTAAAAACTTTCATATTTTATTTGTATGTATGTATTTTAGTTTAAAAAAATGTCTATCAGGCAGACGGCAGCTTAGCCATGTCCTTATATTCTTAGTTTGAATAGAATGTAAAACTTATATATTGTAATAAAGAAATTTATCTATCTATCTATCTATCATTAATATCTAGTTCATGATATTGACCAACAAAATAAGAAAAACAAACATTTTGGAAAAGTGACGATTTATTTCTCAACATTAATTATATACACTTGATCAAGCGATGTTCCAACTTCTTTAACCCATCGGAAAAATAGGGTTTCTCGAGGTCTGCAAAATAGGCTTCCGTGGCGGTGAAGACCTCCTCATTCGCCTCATTTCTGCCCGGTGAGTAATTTTTTCAAGTTTGCACAGTTTGGCACGGGCCAAATCTGGAGAATATGGTGGATGGGCAGCAGTTCGTAGTGCAATTCGACCTATTTGGCCTTTGGTCTCACGGTTGCGCTTGTTGTCCAGAGGAGCAAATGGGGCACCCATCGCGCCGACAACTTTATCATGCCCAAAATTTCATGGAAGATATGACCCACGTGGTCTTTTGAGATTCCTACTGTTTCAGCTATCTCGCCGCTCTTCAATCGGCGGTCTGCCAATACGAGATCGTTGATTTTTGACACGTTATCCTCCGTGGTGGCCATTTTCGGGTCACCTGGGCGGGGCTCATCAAAAACCAATTTTGAAACTCGTTATACTAATTTTTGACGGTCCTATGGAAGGAGAAGAGGCACCGTACACAGCATCCAAGCGCTCTTTGATTTCACTGCGCGATTTCCTTCCAAAAACAAGAATCGAATCACCGACCGATATTGCCCTTTTTCCATTTTTCTATAAAATAAGCGGACAAGTTGGCTTCCACATGTGTGTGGAGTCCGATTCGGCTGAAATTTTGACAGTAGCCGTATAAGAGAGTATACTAAACGACATTAAATCTCTCTTGCAGTGAGGCTAAGTACTTATCGGACCACCCTCGCGGCTATAATTTTGTCTGAATTTTAACTCGATTTAACTCAAGTTTAACTTCGATAATCGGATGATCTACTCGCCATAACAAAACTGCCTGTATGACGTACATAGTTTCCATTGAATTTTTTGTCAAATAATATTGTCATCATAAAATGAAATACAAAGTTGACTAAATTCTATAAAAACCAATTTTGAATCAATAAAATCTTAACGGCAACTCTACCTGTCCTTATACCTATAAAAGGTGTAAAGGCAATTTATCTCTTCCTAGGGTAAATAAAAAACAAAGTCTAAGAAAACAATGCGAATTCATTTCTCTGAATACACTCATCGAAAAATGAGCAGAAAGATACTTAGAAACGAAAAAAAGAAAATTCCCTCCTGCACCTTTTCAAGGCAGACATGCCACATGCCTGACTTGAAATATCTGCCCTTGTAGTTTCTTGGTATAGGGATATGGAGGTTTATGCTGTATACCATCAGGTTACGAAATATAACCCAAAGACGACACCCGCCCGATGTGCAGTAATCAAAAGGACATAAGAGTCCTCTGTTGCCTTGGGTAGGTATGTCTCGTATATGATTTAGTTTTTGTCCTCTGCTGTCTGTATAATTTGTACATTTCATTCAGTTCCCGTGCTGGTTATTATCACGAGAAAAAGCTCTTTTCGAAAAAATGTCGACAACTGACTCCCTCCATGCCACCCAGGGACAAAGAGTAATAATGATAGAGCGCCTGTGTCTATTCCATGGAAGTGATAACACAGTTCTTCAGGACTTACAATGAATGTGAATTTTCTAAAGGTATATGGTATCACTCTCGATATCAGAAATATACAAAAAGGAAATAAGCTTCAGTTATCAAGCTCAGTATTCAGTTAGCTTCGGTCGGTGTCGGTTCTTTTAAAAGCAGTAAATCGGGATTCAAAAACGGTGACTCCTTAAAATGGGAACTCTTCCATCTGTATATACCTACATTTTTTCCACTCTAAATTAGACAAAGGAAAATTTTTAGCACAACTTTAAATTAACTTTAAGAATACCTACATACATACGAGCGAATAGCTGTAGTTAATCCTTCAAACAATGTTACTTAGGATTAAAAATACTTCAAACCAAAAACTCGTTTATAATTTTCTAACCAAGTAAAGAAAAAAAAATCCACCCAATTTTATAGAGCTTTTCTCAAACAACAAAAACAACACAAAAGAAATCCTCTAAATATCCTGTAACTTTAAGTGTATGCAATGTCTAGTCGGAAGCAAGTTCTTACTTACGAGTATGTACCTATTTTAAGAAATAATAAAAAAGCCTTTGTCTGTTGCGAATAAAAAAGGATTAAAAAATACACATAATCGTTGGTGATAAAAATAATACTCGTTCCATTATCCAGGCGAGTGCTTCAAATTAGTTTGTATAAATGATCAAAGTCTACAAGTTCTTATTAAAGGATTCGTCTCAACTTTAATCACGTTGTCCTTGCTTGTGCCGCTTAATGTTCTGAATGTGTATGGGAAGAAAAAGTGATTTTTGATAATGTGAATGAGCGTAATCTGTTGCATTATTATGTATCTCTCTTCGTAATAAAAAAAAAGATAGGAAAACAAAAATAATATCCTGGGTACTCACAATAAGGGTCGTTTAACAGGAATTAAATTAAAATCCTTATGTGAAATATTAAATCGGGTTTAATTGACGCGCCACACTTGTTTCTTTTTAAGTAAAAAATATAAATTTTTAATTGAGACAGTGATATACAAAAACGGAATTTGCCAATTACTAGGAACATCAGCTGAATTTAAAAATATATCCTTTTTTTAAGTTGGAATAAAGAGCCATTTTGCTTGCGTGCTCTGAGCTCATTATTAAATAATGTACTTCGCTGAAGATACGAGTACATAGATATATACAAATGGAGTCAGGTATGCATATTTACTTAACTAATTCCATGTTGAATGCAACTATTGGTTTTTAATTTGTGAACCAATTAAATCGGTGATATATTCTACTAGAATATCAGTAGGAGTACAAGGTCTTGTATGTGAATCCTTACTGAATCCTTAAATTTTGTACTGTTTTTTTTTTTGTGATGACGTGGAGTTATTTTTGTTTGTCGCAAAAGTGATTATTTGAAAATGTACTGTTTGTGCACTGAATAATTATTTATTTAGTACTTTTATATAGAAGGTAAATGTACCAAATGTCGAAGAAAGATGTTTATTTTTAATGTCTTCAATTATAAATGTGAGCTACGATTTATACTATAAGCTGCCAATAATTGTGGCTATCTGATATATTTTTTGTAAATTTACATTAATGGTTTTTGACTCTTTTAAGAAAACAAACAATATAAGTTCTTCTGTTTTCTTCAAAAAATATAATACTATGAAAATATTATGTTTTGGACTTTAAGAAACTAGGTATAGGTACGCAAGGCTTGCCATTTTTTTTTTTGAAGAATGGGAAATAATCAGAGACAAAGAAATCAAAGAAAAAGGATTTAAGAAATTGCTTTGGTTGGAAATTTTCTTCCCAAAATCCGAAAGCTTGAAAATAGATTCGAACAAGATTTTATTAAAAAAAAAAAAAAGACAAAACCCCTCTGCAACTCTTAATAGTTGCATAAATATAGTTTTCTAATTAAATAATGTAGTACCCCTAGGCATAATGGTTAGTGCATTGGACTGTCATGCGGAAGGTCTGGAGTTCGTTTCTCAGCTGCTGCAAGAAAGTTTTTTTTCAATGGTGTACTGCCTCTTGCGAGGAATTGACAAATCCTCCAAGAGTATCTCTTGTCATGGAAAGTGCTGCCCATTAGCCGTTTAGAATCGGCAGAAAATTGTAGGTTCCCTTCGTTCCTGGTAACACGCACACAGGAGGAATGGTTGAGAGTTGTAAGTCACTAGGTCCTGGTCCACCTCGAGCTGTTGCACCACCAAATTTATTTTATTTAATTAAATAATGTCAATTGAAACGCTTCTCTTTAAATTTGACTTCGGTATCGCAATGTGGTTTTTACAAATCAACAATAACCAAGCTAGTCATATTTTTTCAGCAAATGAAGGGTTTCGCCTTTCTTCCACTGTATATTTTTTTACAGGGTGGTTCATGGGAATAGCGACGAAAATATATACATATAACACAGAATCGTTTTAGACGTATAATTATTTAATTAATATTTTATTATACATAAATACATAAGTGCCATTTTAAGTTTTAAAAAGAACATCGAGCATAATGGTGCCCATCTCATTCGTAGAACGAAGAAAGTCTGTCCAAGAAATTTGAATGGAAGTTTTCGTCTATTAATGCGTTTTCCGTTTTTATTGTTCGTCTAATATGCAGGGTTTTGACTCGTAAGCACGTGACTTAAGATACCCCCAAAGAAACTGAACTCAGATTTCAAAAAGTTAATAAGCATGTCAATGTAACGGCCACTATTGACAGTCACCGTGTTTCCTTGTTCCTCAAAAAAGTAGGCACAAATGATAATTTTGTTTGAAACTGCATCATCAGTATCTTTGGGGGTATGCAACGGTCGTTCGTGGAGGATTTCTGCAACATAATCACGGCAGTTTTGCTTATTTACAAAACCGTCGAGGTGAAAACGCGCTTCATCATTCATAAATAACAGCATATCGTCATTCACCTCAAATAACAAAAGCATCTCTATTGCAAATTTTGAAAGTTAGTGGTAATCAGTGTGTTTCAACTGTTGAAACTGTTGTTGGCCCTATAGCCAATATAATTCGCTTTTCAATGCATAAAGCTTAAAGAAGTGTCAATATGCTTTGAAATTTTTTTGATGAAAGTTTTTTGACTTCTGAAACTTCTAGCAAATGACAAACTGAATAAAACTCATCGTAAGTGTTCTCTCCACTTTCGTAGTGACCTTTTCTATCAAATTCAATTTTTATATAAGGACTGAAAGAAATAGTCTAAAAGAATTGAAAAATATTTAGGAAACTTTTTAAGAAGCAGGGTAACCGGATAATTCCACGAACGCAATACTATAATTGACTAAACAAGAACCGATTTTTCAAAAACTTCTCAAATTTCTCTTCGTGATTTCTTCAAAAGTCTAAATACATATGTAACTACATACATATACATATACAAAGCAATGTCAACAAAAACTATTTGGTAATTTTGTTTGCCTATAAAAGAAGAAATGAATACAGTATTTTCACATTAAAAACACCATTTTTCAAATCAAAATTAATACTTTTGCGAAATCATTTCATCCTTTTGCAAAAAGGCTTTAGGACGAAATTTTTGTTTAGTAATTAACTCCGCACTCAACAGTTAGCTAAAATAGTTTATGTGACATTTTAAGGTGGTAATTTTATAATTTGGAAGACGATAATCTGAACAAAGTTTGGTTGATTTTGAAGAACAGAAGTAACCACAAGACTCAGGAAGTCCATGATTTTGTTGGTCAGATAAGGCACAATCTACTTTTTCAATCCACCAAAGGAGTCTTCTCTAGTGATAACTTTCTACCAAATGATTATATCTAAGTTTAGATTAAATATGTCCATCACATATGTATGGAGGGTTTGAACTGCAAAAAAAATATCAATAAGTAGATTAACTTAGACACTAACTTTCAAATTTGAAAAGGTATTTCATTTTTTCTCATTAAGTGGAATTAAGACAGAAAGTTTAACTTACGGAAAAAAAGTCGATTGTGCAGCGCATGAGTTCAACTCGATATGGATATAAGTTCGATTCGTAAAACTATAGGTCCCTGTGAAGATTTGTGAAGATTAACTTCTAGCTAATTAGATTTACGATTTAATTTTGTATGGTAAATATTCGATTAAGGATAATTCTAATTAAATCTCAGATTAGTGGTTGAAAACAAGAGATACAGTGGTGTAACATTTTATGATTATTTGACTCGGCGATTTCAATGTTTTGCTTTGATTCGCTGTTGTGATACAAATGACATGTTGCCATCTGGTAGTCTTAGAATGGACTACCAAGAATATTTATGATTTAACAAATCTTGGACTTCAGCAATATTCAAAGACATTTGAAACACTAATATGGAAAATTACTGGATCCAGTCTAGTGGACTATTGCTGAAGGCATTACAGTAGAAAAATAAATTGAGTCTCTAATGTTTGAAGATGAAAGCCATCCAACTCTAAATTTTACCCTTTTTCTGAACTCAGATAACTTAAACAATTACGGCCTTATTTATTAGATTTCACTAATGCTCCGTACAACCTCGGAATAGTTAAACCTTATGTATTTGTAAAATATTTTCTTAGCCGTTTTAGCTACGCCTTCCTTGTGTCAAATATACTACAAAAAAAGTCACCAATCTAAAACTCTGGTTATTATAAACGTAAGAAAACTTTAAGGCCGCCTATGATAGCATAGCCAGGGTAGAACTTTACAAAGCCATGAGAGAATTCGGCATCCCAAATAAATTGACACGACTATGTAGGTTGACCATGACCAACGTAACAAGCCAAGTAAAAATAGCCGGATTGCTATCCAGACCAATCAACATCTTTAATGGACTCCGACAAGGGGACGGTTTGGCCTGGCTTACGCAGACGACATCGACATCATCGGAAGAACCGAACAAGCTGTACACGATTCCTTCATCCAGATCGAGCAGGCGGCACAAAATCTGGGGCTGCACATTAGTGAAGGTAAAACAAAGTACATGGTGGCGTCGAATGCGAGAGGAACAGTTGGTCAAACAATCAAGGTTGCGGAGCACGAATTTGAAGTGGTGCAATCCTTTAAATACCTTGGGTCAATAGTAGCAGCCAATAACAATATAGAAGAAGAAATACGCTGGTGGCTTCTCAAATCCAACAGAGCCTACTATAGTCTGTCAAAGCTCTTCAAATCCAGAAATCTCACCATAACTTCAAAACTGCTGCTGTACAGGACCATGGTCCTGCCAGTACTCACATATGGATCCGAGACTTGGGTGCTTAGCAAAAGGCACTCCGACCTCTTAGCTGCGTTCGAGAGAAAAGTCTTAAGGAGAATTGTTGGCCCCGTATGTGAGGAAGGACGATTCCGGAGACGGTACAATCATGAACTGTACGCAATCTACCTTGAAGCAGATATCGTGACAAAAATTAAGCTCGGTAGACTCCGGTGGGCAGGGCAATTAGCTCGCATGAGCGAAGAGGAACCTGCTCGGAAAGTTCTTTGTGGTACATTCTATGGTAGACGACAGCGTGGTAGACCATGCTTGCGCTGGAGAGATGGCGTAGACCAGGACGCCCGAAGCCTTGGGGTGCGCAACTGGATGGCGTCGGCTAGAGACCGGGATAGGTGGAGAGACTTGTTGAAAGAGGCCAGGACCGGAACCCGGTTGTCGAGCCGATGATGATGAAGAAAACCCCAGCATAGTTCCATTATTATTTATTTTATTATAATTGTATGCATATTGGAAATTGGATTGTATAAAGTTCAAATCCTATAAATTAATGTACCCAATACCATACGACTCTTAGAACATTTGAAAAATGTAAATAATTTATTATTGCAAAATATCTATCCGTTTTGTGTTCGTAATAAACGAAACAAAAATTGTTTATGCTTTTGTGAATTTCGAACGATGTCATGTCAAAATGACATTTAGATGCTACAACGGCTTTAAACCTCCTATGAACCAGTTTTAGCTTATTGTGCCTCTATTCCTCTTGTATTTTTTTTATTTTACCTTATTTATAAGGTTTTCGGGATTAGAGTCGTTGTAAAGTCAAAGTAACTTTACTCCGTCGCTAAAACGAGTTAGTAAATAATGCTGTTAAAGTTTTGAAACTTCTTTCAATAATAATTTTACAAAGGCAAATTTTTTTTTCTAAACTCCTTGTTATCTCAAGCAAACACTGGTCTTGTCTAAAAAATTGTTTAAATGTTAGTTCCATGGTCTTAAAATTGTATGTTTTGTTTGATTGTTTTCTAAAATCTATTCCTCTGACCATTATTAAATCCATATCCTTAGATCCGGATTGGTACGATAGTGAGTTAAAAATCCTTACAAATAGTTATAAGTAATAAATAAGCTATCTCAGAACGAAGCTAGTTTTGAAAATTATTGTGAAGCAAGAATCTTTAATAGCACTTCATGTTAAAAGTATCTAAATTATCTGCAGAAGGTGCAATGAGATCTTAAGTTTAATCCAAAATATTTTTGGAAAATCATAAATTGTAAAAGAAAGTCTTGTCCTTACTTGTCTGTCCTTAAGTCAAATGACATTTTAAGTGATGACTCTCGGGTTATAATAACACAACTATTGATTTAGTGATCCTTATAACTCAATTTTCAAAATGTCTCTACATATTGTGATGGAAAGTTTTAAATTTTCTTAATTTTTGTTAATTTGTTTTATTATTTTTGTCATTTTTTATATAGAATCTATTAATTAATATCTAAATATCAGAAAAAATTCTCTCACTTATGGGCCGTTTTTTGAAACTCTAAATTTACTGATTCCAAGAATTAAAGAAACATGAAGCATATTTGTTTTCAATTGCTTTGTATAGAACCCAATTAGTCTAGTCCAGTGTTTTTCAAACTTTTTGAGTTCGCGACCGCTTTGCTAGTAACAACATTTTGGCGACCCCGCATTATAATGTGTCAGTTATTTAAAAAGCTATATACACTGAACCTCTTCAAAGCCCGGTGTAATTACACAAGATTTTACTTATTCGTGATAAAATTTTCTCCTGTATTGCCAAAAAAAAAAAAATTGTAGCAGACCTTGCAGTAATTTTCATTTTTTTGAATTCTTAAGTGCGCATCAGAATTGTACGGCCAGTGCTTGTACGATATGTGTTTAGAAAGCTTTCGCGACTACGAGATTGACTGGACAAAATGTTTTGCTATTTGTAGCGATGGTGCTAAAACTTTGATGGGCAACAAAAGTGGGCTCATTGCAAAATTAAAATTATTAATGCCAAACGTTTCATAGACACACTGCTTTCTTCATCGACAAGTTCTGTCATCCAACAACCAAGGTGTTACCTTTTGAATTAAATGATGTGCTTAAGGATGTGATTAGCGTTGTGAACTCTATTAAAGGCAAGGCCTTGCAAAGTCGGCTGTTTAGGATCATATGTGATGAAATGGGTTCACTCCATCAAAATCTCCTTTTTCACACAGAGGTCAGATGGATGTCAAAAGGAAAGGTATTGTATTGACACGAGTTCTGGAATTGAAAGCCGAATTACTGATGTTCTTACAAGATTCAAAATCTGGAAATTCGGATCATTTTTCTGATCCCACCTGATTCTTAACATTATCATTTCTTGCTGATCTTTTCAACCACTTAAACATGTTGAATAAGGGCAGATGAAAGCATTATAACTGCAACAGATAAAATCAGAGGATTCCTCGCAAAACTTCGTTTGTGGTCAGAGTTTTTACAAACAAACAGTTTTGATTATTTTCCCTGCTTTCAAAAGATCCTCGAAGAAATTTCATCAGATGAATCGATATCATTAAAATCTCATATTCATCTCATGGTACAGAGTTTGTATAATTTAGAGAAGAAACTATTAAGTTTCTTTGCGGAACTGGATTCTGGAAGTGGAGATGGACAAAGATGGGTATTAAATCCTTTTTTGAATATGTCAGTCAAACTCGCCAATCTACCATCGATAAAGATGAAAGAAAATCTTATAGATTTATCTGCAGATGGCATACTGAGAATGGAATTCAATTTGAAAACGATTGACAATTTCTGGATAAAGAGAAGAGAAGAGGAGAGTATCCTGAGCTGGCAAACGAGACTTTGAAGTTGTTACTGCCATTCGCCACTTCATACCTGTGCGGAGTCACATTCTCTTCTATTTTTGAAATTAAAACTAAAAAAAGAAACAGACTAAATTTGGAAAATGATTTAATCTTAAAAGTGTCAAAAGCTAATCCAAGATTTCAAGTTTATTAAAAAATAAACAGCCACATATATGTCGCACTAAAAATGTTTTTCTTTTATTTAATTTTTTAGCACAGGACTTTTGTTTATTATTCTTACCGGCTTGACCGCGACCCCCCAGGGGGTCGCGACCCACAGTTTGAAATACACTGGTCTAGTCAATTAAGATTTTTACTTCGGACTATTTGTGTTATTTTGTGTTTAGGAAATTGATTTAATTTTTGATGGTGTCAATTTGTTTTCGATTATAGCATTTCAACCTACATTTTCACTATATAGTTAAGGTTTTGCGGTAGGTACTTAATTTCAAAAAATAAAAAACCAACTTGATTTACGACAAGTATTTTGTTATTAGCAATAGTTCTCTGTGAGTATCAAATTTAGCTAAAAATGTCATAATTTTCTAGAGATAAAATTTTACTAGTACTTACATACGTTACTTACGTAAAAACATCTTAGACCTAATGAATATATTAGAAAGTTAATGAAGTTTGGAGAGAAATAATATAAGTATTAACTTCTGATACGTGTTGAAGGACATTCGAAAGTTCCAGAACTATTATACTTGTGATGTTCCTAGTATTTCAAGCCACATCCTATACAAATTTATAATTGTATGTTCATCATTTTTCAAAATGAATTTAAATGCTCAGAACGTCTAACTTTTCTTAAAAAGAAAGTGATATGATCGATCAAAGAGCTATTTCAAATTTTCTTATAGTTGGTAAGTTTATAGAAAAAGAAGTTAAAGAAAGGATAGTTATTTATTTAAACTATCCCACATTCTTAAGGAGGAAAATCTAAAAACGATGGCTTTTTTTATCAATTTTGGTCACGTAATTTCTCAAATCCTAATGAAAAATGGTTAAATATGCTTTATTTTTAGATATCACAAAAGCCTTATTCATTTTCTATCACAAAATTTCGTTGAGAAGACTAGAAAATGTTGATTTTAATAGTTTGCTGGATTGGCTTAGGTCATAATCTTTGAAATAGATCACAAAAAGTTAAAATATAAAATTCAAGAAGTAGTATTATTTTCTTTAATAAAAGAGTTCCTCAAGGAACTGCCTTAGGACCAATGTTGTTTTTGATTTTTATCAAGATGTTCTTATGTGTTAATTTATTAATTGCGGCTTCATTTTTACCTTAGGGGGTGGCCGTGGCGCGATGGGTGTGTGCTTGCCTGTGAACCTCATGATCACAGGTTCGATCCCTGCCGTCGTCTATGTCGTTTTAATTCCATTAAAAACCTTCTAAAATTGTCATCAATGGGTTGCTGGTTTACTCATTACATGTTGTTCAGGCATAACACTAACAACATGTAATTGAGTTAAGCTAGTATGCCCAACAAGGATGAACACGAATAAAATAATGTGAATTATAAGCGACATAGAAATAAGACACGGCATTCTCCGCTTTAGTTCAGCCGCCATCCCTGGAGATAAAATATCTGAGAAAACAACGTTCAGTCTCAGAACATCGTGCCACACATCTTTCCTATCCTTCTTTCTCTTCCTTAACTTCACGCCCGCGCTGTGTTCAAACATTTAAAGGGTAATCATAATCCCTTGAGCGCGTGTAGATTATAAAAAAGGACTAAATTTTTTCTATCTGCGTAATATTTGCTCTAGTTCCTACCTATCTAAGTAGGAAATCCCTATGATTTCCATTATATGTTGGAGTACAAAATTTATTTGTTAGGAAGAAGTTTAACGCACTGAAATTCAATCACAACTTACACTTCAGAGAGCTGTAGTCAAAAATTATTGCCAGAAACTTCAAAATTTGTAACTTATTTGTAATTTCGAAATACTTCATGGTAAGCATTTGAGCTATCTTAAGGTATTAAAAACATTAACATATATTCAGAAAATCTTAAGTTCAAGCAAATTTCATTCAATAGCATTCGTAGTAATTTGTTAAGCATGGTTGCCCTTTTCAATAACGTATGAACAATTACGTGCTACCACTTAAACATCTGTGTAATTCCTATTAATAAAGGGGTAATAATCTGTTAAATAAGATAAAAGACAGATATCTTTAACTTGTCACATTCGGCTTTCAATGAACATTAACTTCTTAGCAAACGCACCGCTAACATTTGATTGAACAGTGATTCAAGTGTGATGAAAGAAATGTCTAAAAACATCATAAATTCTTCCTTAAACAGAAACACACTGACACATTATGAAGACTTCGCATAAATATTTGCAATTTAAAGAACTTTTGTACAAAAATGTTGACACTTGAAATATGTTAATTTTAATACGAATCAAGCTCACAATCAGACATCAATCCAATTATATAAATTCAAATTAATTTCTCTTTAAGGATTATGTCATTCAACAAGTTTTCATAAAATTTTCCTGTACTCTTGATGACGAACATCAATATGGCAATGTCCTTGTTATACAATATAATATACCCCCTCTTGAGTTTGTTTTATTCTTGATGGTTTAATCCTTGATAGTTTCTCAAATGGATAAGTAATTTAATTTCTCATTGAGAAGTTTTATTGTTGATTAAACATAATCCTTTTGGCGTCATTCCTTTCTACAAAGTGGTTCAGTTTGATTGCATCAACAGGCTGCAATACAACAACAACTAAAAACTTCTTTTTATCCTTTATACGGAATGAAAACTTTGTGTTGAAAATTCTTAGTTCACACAGATGGACACCAACAAAATAAAAAAAAAAATACCGAGAAATAAGTTAGTTCCTCTTCTGATGCGATGATGGTAGATCATTTATAGGCCCGAGTAGTGTTCCTTAAACATCGATAGTCGGCACTTGCGATAGTCAACGATAGTTTTTGAAAAACACCCGATAGTATCGATAGTTAATCGATAGTTTCTAAGAAGTAATTATATCAACATTTGTAAGGACTATTTTTTTTATTCTAGTAAAAAAGTTATTGATAAATAAATAAATATTTAAGCCCTAATATTTTTGGTTTTTTCCTAATTTCGACGAAAAAATTAATCACTTTAAAAAAAAAAAAATTGCTCTAAATAGATTTTACTCGTAGAATGGTAGTCGACTCTAAATATTATTTTTAAAACATACAGCACATACAGCCTTATTTATTAGATCTCACTAATACTCGGTCCAAGCACTTTCTTCGGGCTTACGCCACGTAAGACAAATCTTTATTTATAAAATATATTCTTGACCGTTATGTCAAATATATTATTAAAAAAAAAATCACCAATCTAAAATTCTGATTATTGTAAACGTTAACAAACCCCAGCTTATTTCCATTATTATTCAATACAGTTTAAAAAAATAACTATTCATTTGGCCTTAGTAACAAACAAAAAAAAAATGATTACACTCCTTTTTGTAAATTTCTCACCATGTCATGTCAAAATGAAATTTAGATACTACAACGGCTTTAAAAATTAAAAAAAATAAATAAAAAAAAGTTGTTTTAAAGTTGAAGTAACTTTACTCCTTCACTAAAACGAGCAAGTAAATAAGGCTGATAGAGTATAAGTACGAGTATATGCTAATGCAACTGAGCTAAAAAGAAACACAGATCATTTTTGGAGAGGTCAATTTCCTGCTCTAAGCTTAAAAAGAAAAACGCCTGTAGAATACTTTCGTTGACATGGCATACATACTTCAAAGATAAACAAAATGTAAAGATTCAACTACTATGTGAAATGTTAAATGAATGCACTCAGCGTAAAGTAAATAATGGAAGTTTTTCATGGAATACTATTCAGTAGATGCAATTATTAATTTTCGGGACTTGCGATAGTTTATAAAACATCGATGTTTGCGATAGTCGAATACTATCGATAACTATCGATAGACTATCGATGTTTAAGGAACACTAGGCCCGAGGAAAAACTTTCTTATATTCCCAGGACTCACAGTTTGGTCTACTCTACTATCTAACTACGAGTATCTCCGAAACTTCTTCGGCTCAATAATAATAATGTGTAATTTTGTTTATAAACTTCGTCTTTTTGAACTTTTAAATTGCCTAGAGATAGGGGCATTTTCATCTTAGTTTGGAATCTAGTTTTCATAAAAATAATCCTTAAAATCATTTTAATCTACAAATCAACTGAAGTGCACTAAAAATGTATATCCAAGCAATAATAATTAAAATTTACATAATGGTGAAGAATTTTTTCATTTTTGCTTGAAAATTTAATGAGATTGAAAACGTGACTTAATGAAATGGAAGCAAAAAGTGCATTAATATTTGTACATTCTACAATTTGAATTTTGTTGGTGCATTTAAATTAATAGTTGGTTGTAATTTGCAGTCGATTAAATCTTCATGGAATTAATAGCAATTTTTTTCAAATAAAAAATATATGCTTCAGTGGGTCGCAAGAACGTGATTTTATGGGTCAAATTTATAAAGTAGTAATATAATGATATAGTTGAGGAGAAAGTATCAAAAAGTCATATTTATTTAAAAAAAAAAGATAGAAATTAATGAATATAATCTACTCACGCTCAAGGGATTATGATTACCCTTTAAATGTTTCAACACAGCGTGGGCGTGAAGTTACGGAAGAGAAAGAAGATAAGAAAGATGTGTGGCACGATGTTCTGAGACTGAAGGTGGTTGTCTCGGATCCAAAATATAAAATAAAAAAATTCTGGGCTTTAGTTTATTTCTTAGGGATTCAACAAAAGTCTTATAAGAGTTAGGAATAAAGATAGATAATTTCGCTACCAGGATGATTCCAGAAATACGCACTCAATAAATAAGTTTAGGTACTCGTAAATAGAATATCTAATGAAATAACTTAAAATGTTCTAAGGTAAATGAAATCAAATTCTCCAAAGTCCTAATACATAAAGGCTTTTCCATAAAGCGTTTCCTATCTTTAAATATGAATGAAACAAGCTGCGAGTGAAATATTATTAAAATTTTATTTCTTTGCTTAGAAGGCTTATGTATGCCATTATTTATGGAATATAACATCATTTAAACATAACTCTCGGCGTTTATGGGTGGGTCGCAGCTTAACGTCCAATTTTCCATAATTCCGGAGCATAAATTAGGCTGAATTTGAATGGCATTTACTGTGTTGATTTTGAGGGCATTGGGTCATGGTTTGATGGTTTGTGGTTTATTGGCATAGATATCCCTAAGAAAAGAAGTCCAACGGGGTCAAATCGCACGATCTCGGTGGCTAATTCTCATTGTTTAACTATAACAACGTTTGGAAATCGCTCATGCACTCTCATAAAACAATCTTATCATTTGAACATGTTTTTGAATGCTTTAATTCTTCATATTGGGTGCCGTGAAATAAGGCCAAGTGAAATAAGGCCAACTTTTATAAAGTGAAATTAGGCCAATTTTCAGCAGTTGGTCTTATTACACTTTTACAAAGTGAAGTAAGGCCAAATTGGTCTTATTTCACTTTCAACAGTTGCTTTTATTGCACTTTGACAAAGCGAAATAAGGCCGAACTGCATTTTTATATTTATTTCATAAAAAAATTTGGCCTTATGTCACTTTACAAAAGCGACATAAGGCTAAATTTTAGGACTTGGCCTTATGTCACTTTTACAAAGTGACATAAGGCCAAATCTGTTTGTGACTTAAGGCCAAACATAAAATGTTTCGTTAAAAATAAAAAAAAGTAGTTTTTGCCGTTAGATTCGTATAATACATAATTATTGATTATCGGGGGCCGACGTTCTTGGTTTTCTTGGATAAAAGTACTTTGGGTGGCCCGCTTTGCGGGTTTTCAGGATTTTAACTCCCTTTTCGGGGCTCACACCCGCTCACGCAACTCCGTTGCTCCGCTTAGGGTATGTTCAGTCGCCAGGCAGGCGCCTGTAGCAACAGTTTTGTATTTTATATTAATTGGAGTAAACAACTAACAGTTCTGTACTGTTGCCCAAGAAAAACTGTTGCTACAGGCGCCTGCCTGGCGACTGAACATACCCTAAGCGGAGCAACGGAGTTGCGTGAGCGGGTGTGAGCCCCGAAAAGGGAGTTAAAATCCTGAAAACCCGCGAAGCGGGCCCAAGAAAACCCAGAACGTCGGCCCCCGATAAACGGCACCACCCACATTCAGTTGCTCTTATTACGCTTTCAAAAAGTGAAATAAGACCGATTTGGTCTTAATTCTCAAAATCATTTGGCCTTATTTCACTTTTTCAAAGTGAAATAAGACCAACTACTGAAAATTGGCCTTATTTCACTTTGTCAAAGTGCAATAAGGCCAATTTTCGAAAGTTGGCCTTATTTCACTTGGCCTTATTTCACGGCACCTTCATATTGATTTGGTAAGACAGATTAAATAAAAGAGAGCCAGCTTGACTGATTTAGATTCCGCAATATGGCCACAATCATCTTTCAAATTTGATAAAGGGTGGGCCAAATACAAGATTCTTTTTTAAAATGCAATAAAATGAACAAAATTAAATTTGTCCATGTATTATGGCTTTATTAGTAAGAGTCTCACACTCTCGGCTACAGCAGCCACATTCCCGTCTGTGCGCACCATACAAAGACTGGGACCATGAGTGTTGTCCACTAGAATACTAGTCTCACGAACTTTTTGCACAAACTTGCGTACAGAAGGCGCAGTGGTCGCTTCTATTCGGCCGAAACTTTTTTTTTCAAAAAAACACACTTTTTAGGCAACACAGCACTCAAGTCGGATATAAGTTTTCAATATTTGCCAACGTTGTTCAGTTTAACGCACTAACCAATATGGCAAAGGGTACTACTATCTTTTTGAACCTATGGGCATAATATTAAAACCGAGGCCTAAGACTATTTTTTTTTCAAAACTTAATATTTTGAAAACGGCATGCTCGATTTTTTTGAAACTTGATAAATAAAAGTTTCTTAATATAATCTACAAAATGTTAGAAAAAATCAGTTTACCTAAAAATAACGGTACCCACCCAACGGCTCCGAGAATTTTGATAAGAATTTTTTCTTTCGATAAATTTTTACGATCTGTAATTTAATAAAAAAAAATAAAATTAAGATATTACTGACTGTATCTACCATAGAACTATTTATTGCGAATTTTGAATTTCTCATTATCGGCAGAACAGATTTTAATGAAATTTTTTATGGAAAAACTTCTAAAAAGTTTAAAAAACATTGCATTTCAGGACTTTAAAAACAATTTTTTTGGAAAATTCATTTTTTATTTGTACAATAATAAAAGCCTTAAGTTGACGTACCAATATTGTTTCTTAAAAATTTTTAAAAAATTTTGTACATAAAAGCTTATTTAAGAAACCGCTACAACGACTTATAATTTTAGTTCTTACATAAATTTATATGTATATGCTTGAATCACCTGGCATCCTGTCTTAAGATTTAACTACTAAAGAAGTTGCTTTAGTCATTTAAAAATGAATTTTATGCTTATGAAAAGTTTTACTCTAATAACATTCATTTTTGGAATTCTTAATCTCTTACATAAGAGTAAGTGCGTGCGACCCAGTTGTGCATTTTTTTTTTCTTAAGAAACATTTTGTTTCTATTCAGAAGGGTACAAGGTTTAATAAAACATAATTCTCCATTAAACTCTTCAATGTTTTTTAATTTAAATATTCACTCATTCAAGCTCAGCGTTTGACAAAGTCAAAATTCAAGGAGAGACCTTAAGATAAACAGAGAATTTATTAATGCAACTGCTATTGTCAATTCGCTAGGGTTTTAACTTATAAAGTTTTCCGAAATATGATTTTTCAATTTAAGAAAATTTGTTAATCTAAATTGCTTCCAAATTAAAGATCAAATGGCTCAGTCGCTTAGTAAATACAGCACCTATTTATTATCAAATTGCTGCGTATTTTAAATAAATAAATTTATTGACTATATGTATATGTATACTTATTAAGGTAGGCTTTGATACACAGATAAGATGATGAGGGACTTAAATTCAAAGCATATTTTAGAATAGAGGTTATATCATTCACCATTTGCCAAACAACTATCTTCAATTCAAAAAGCTTTTTTTTTAATGCAAAATCTCAAAGACTGAATATCCTTGCTTATTTGTCTATATCTTGAGTTCTAAATGTCGTATCTTCAAAAAAAAAAAGGTTGTGTGTGTTGACGTACGCGCGGTAGAAGTAAAACTTCTTTCCCCTCGAGCAAAGCCTATAACCGTACAAACTTTTTGTGTTATAAAAACATGTCGCTGTCTTTGACTGATAACGTGACAGCTGCATAGAAAATTTTGTACCCCCAACGCCGGAAAAGAAATTTTACTTAAAAAAAAAATATTACATTTTAATCGAAGTAAAAACAAAATTCAAAAATATTTGACTCTAAGAAATATATTAAATTAAATTAAAAAGTTCAAGTGACCTCAGAAATAATTTTCATTTCTCTATGTATTGATCTAAGAAATATAGCTGAGGATAATCTATTGTGTCTATTGTGAGACAAGTGTCAAGAGTACCTAAAAAATTATACATTTTAATGCAATTAAATTAATTAAATATTGATTGGGAAAACTTCAATTATAAACAGTTCCAAAAGTTTATGTAAGTTAAATCATTGGAGTAAATAAAGTGTCAATTACAGAAGAGTTAATAGTGGTGGAAAGTCATTCAGCAGTAAAGGGGCTTAAAGGAAGAAATTCGAGACTTTTGAACAGCTCAAAGCTGTGTGTTCTACGAATCGGCCACAGTTTGGTGAGTGATAACATAAAGGCCTTTCATCGGGTTTTAAATATCGTGAACTTCTTTTTGTTGCTGATTCACTGGACAACAACAATAATGCCACATAAACTTTGATAGCTACCTAATACCGTTTTCGCCACCTATTTTCATTGCTCATTAGTAAACTGCGCTAGTTTTGCTTAGGTTGGCCTATACACAGTCCGTTGAGATTAAAGATTCACAGTTTTTCTCTTCGAGCAAATATCAGAGCGTTGATGACGATGATGACTTTGAGTTTGAAGAATTCTCAACGAAGACATACTTGATAACTCAAAGAGCCCATAACGACTTACTACCTGACTTGAATTTGTCAAAAAAGCAGTCTGAACTCTCAGGATCTCGATTAAATGCAACTGCTACATCATGGAACTAAAATAACCCATTTTCGCAATCGCGACGTACTCTTCAGATCATAATACTATCAAGATGGAAACTTGGTGTATTGTAAAGATATGAATCCATGAGGTTATTATTTGAAAAAATCAATTATAGTACATATTCGTTCATATTCTGTTGCCCTATTACTTGAACTCCAACTGTGTTATACCAAATTCTGCTGTTTTCTCTGTGAATGAGATAGTCGGGACAGAACAAACAAACCATTATCATAAAAAAGTATGGCCTTCTTTAACCTCTGGACAGAAAAATGTGAAACATTAATATTATTATTAATGTACATACGTATATAAAAAAAATTCCATAAAATTTGTTATGCGATATAAAAGAGGTTATTTTCATTGGACCTCAAATCAAGGAGTTATTAAAAGTTCCAGTGTTTGAAGAAAAATTTAATGACCTAGAAAAACGAGCATAGATATCTTTTTAGAAAGTTATTGCAAATTTTCTAGGTAACCATAAAAGTGACAGTTAAAGAGAGATTGTGAGTTTGTGAATGTGCTGTTATTGGCTTATCAAGCACTGGGTTACAACATGTCAATCAAGATTAATTTCTTGGACTCAAACCCAGATGGAAAAGCTCTTGTAACGCAAATAGAACCCAATAATGTCGGCCGATTACTGCTGGACGATGAAAAGGGACCAATGATGAGTTATATATGCTGGAAAATTTTAAATCGTAAATTAATAATAAGACTTTTTCGTATGATAGTATCATTATTTATCAATAAATTTTTTTTGATTACTTATTTTTACTAACGGTCACTCACCACAGTAAAAAAAATATAAGTGGAGTCCTTGTGGCACGACAAAGTTCAAATTTTGTTGCCCAGTGTAGCAAACCATCTTGGTAACATAATATTAAAGTCGCTATAAACATCTGCTCATATAATCCAAGTTAACTACTGTCTGAATAGAAAAATAATGTATCATCAGCCGTGAATTTGTTTTTAATTGTTTGAATAAATAACAAGTTAACATAAATTAGAAATAATATGGAGCCCAAAATTGATCCTTGAGGAACACCTAAATTTAAGTTAGTTGCTTTGAGACCTATTTTATTCTAACCACTTCTTTTCGGTTTGATAACTAAAAAGCACATAATTTATAGATGAAGCCTCTTAATGCCGCCTTATAAGATTTATTTAGTTACAATGAACGATTCAGCAAATCGTAAGGCTAAGTTATATGAATGAACAAGGTCGAAGGAATTTGAGATTTACGCATAATTTCTTGCTAATTTATTATAATTATGATTTTTCTAATTTCACCTCTCTCATTACTATAATGCTTATTAATAATAAGGGACATTTTCTTTTTCTTACTAATTTTTGTCAGTAGAGTGGGGATCAGCTATTCCTTAAGACATTTCATTTAGTTAGTTGTTTCGCATATTTTTTGACAGCTTAATAATAATCGACATCTGGCCTTTCGCAAAAGAAGTTTATATTGAAACCATCCAAGAGACTTATGTTGTTACCTCTTAGACCATCCAAAAAACCTAATACTTGATACGGTACTGTGCACTGTTTTTACTGCACACTTTTGTAATCTATAAAATTAAATAAAATAAAGCTTTATACCAAAAATCTCGCAATCAGCTTAGAACTATCTATATCGGCTCTTTTAAATTTTTACTTCTTAACTTAACACCCAATTATATTAGTGTTAAAATATACCGTGACGCCATCAGCAACATAAAGCTAAGTGTACACGATTGGAAGATCTTATGCGTGAAACAGATTAAACCAGCAACAGCACAGCATCGTCCACAGCAAACAGCACGCCGAACAGCAAACATTTCTTAAAAACACATTGCCACCAGCAACGTCATTTCATCCGTTTGACATTTCATATCGAAAAAAAGATTTTCATTTGCATAAATTCTTCACAAAAAATAGGATTTTCTTCTTTTATCGAAGAGAAACGAATTTTCCCTTTAAGTTCAATTAATTTTTCTTTCATTTCCTTAATAATCGTAGACAGATCAAAACAAACCTAAATCCACAAACACGACGAGAACAATAACAATATCAGCAACCAACAAGTTCCGTTTCTATTTTGTTTTTTGTTTTGCATTGTGGTGCCACTGAATATTGCAGTGGGATAGTTGTCAACACTGCACCAGCAACAGCAAATTTAGGACTTTGGCCTAACGACGCTGTTGGCGTTGCTCTTGCTGTTCTTATGTGTGTTTAACAATTGAAATACATTGGCTCTAAATTAATGGCGGCCGCTGTTGCTGTTGACGGTGCTGTTGCTGGTTCAATCTGTTCCGCGCTTTACAATATTGTCAGATCTGTCAGTACAATGTCTTACAACAGTGTAGTCTTACAATTAACTGTCAGAAAATGTGTCAGACAATTAAATGTTAGATCATTGTCAGACAATTAATTGCAAGCAATTTGGCAATCATATGTACGCTAGCTGACAATTGTGTAATCTTGCAATTAATAGTCAGAAAATGTATCTGACAATTAATTGTAAGACGGTAAATTGTAAGGTACTTGCTAATCCTGCACACACACAATTTATTGTCAGGCCTGCCATTTTTTATCGTTGTCTGACGTTTCTGACAATGAAGAAATTGTAACATGTACGTTTTTTAACATCTTACAATTTTTTCATTGTCAGACAATTTGCGGCCAAGGTTCAAATAAAGCAGTATCCATAACCAACAAAAACTGACAATAAGTTGTGTGTGTACACGGTTGGTAGAAAATCTACCAATCTTTTACAATTAATTGGTAGGTATTTAGCCAGCTATCATAAAATATTGTAAGATCTACCAATCGTGTACATTTAGCTTAAGTTTCATTCCTATCCACTTCTAAAACAAAGTTTTGTATTTATATCATTGCTCTTCTTCAAAAATTCAAATTTCAGAAAAAAAAATTAGATCTGCTGAATGGTCCGGAGGCAAAATGAGTGTGAAGAGTATTAAAATTTGTTCGGGACTGATGTTTTGTTGTATAACAGAATGAAATGAATCTGAAATTTTGGGCTTCATACAATACATATTGTTTCAATATACACAATTTAGTTAATTTCGGGAAATAAATTCCAGAATTAAGTATTTCTCAGTAGAGATGTGTTAATGAACCTTGTGAAATAATGTCAGAAACAAGAAAGAGTTTTGATGCCTTAGATCGTCACTTTAGTTATTATAACATACTATGAAGTGTAATTATTGATCGGAGGCTAGTCTTACGCCTCTGGAGTGTAGTCATTTTGTAGAAAAATATCACATTGACATTTTCAATCATCCACTAAAATCTGATATTTTTAAACCCATCACTTAAATAGATACAAATCCAAACCTACCAAAAATTTCTTGGTCGAAAACTTTGATTTAAGGCACTATGTTCTTATCCAATGAAATACTAAACTATCATAGTATAATAATCATGACTTTCTGTACTATAGTATAACTAAAGCTATTTATCGAACTATAGGTATACTGTGCGACAAAGTCGTCCAGTCAACGAAGTTTGTGTCTTCAAGAAGTGAAATGTTTTTTCTACTGTCACGGAAATGTGAGGTATAAAATATAAATCCTGAAGTAAATAGTATACTAACCGGAGAAGATTGTTATTAAAACAAACAGTCCTTCTGTTCTTCCCAGCGATTTCTGTTTTCTGTTCTGGAGGAGTTAATTTAATGAAAGTTGTTTTATCTTTTCATAATAAAGAAAATCTTATAGCTTACATAGATTAAGGACACTTTGTAAGGCTACAAAGTAAAATAATCAATCTTGAAAAGTAATTGAATGCTGTCAGAAAATGATGTCATCTTGTTTAAATGTTCTTACCAGCCGTGTTTGGCGTAATTTTATTTGATTTTTTTCGTGATTCAAAAACAAATTTAATATTGTAGAGTTTTTATTATTATTTTTGGGGAAAGTAAATTCGATCTGCACAAAGAGATATTTTCTGGAGGCAAAATTGAAATATAATTTCCTTATGGTGGAGGGCTATCATAATTAATTGCAAACCAGAAGTTTTAAGGCACATTTTAAGTAAATTTACCTTTACTTTAAAAGTGCCTAAATTTTGGGATATTAAAATAAAAGAAAAAGTATTTTAAATTTGCATGAATAAAAGGGTTTTAGACTTCCTGAAGCTAGATTAATTCGGAAAAAGTAAAAAAAAAAATCTTTCAACTTTCATTACTAGCTCTTCTTTAGATCTTTAGATTTATCATTTATATTATTATCTATGGCTTAAGACACCGCCTAATTGAGACCACATATCATTAATGTCTAGTCCATGCCATTGATTAAAGAAAGAACCCTGAGACATAACCCTGAAGCGATCTCCTTTGTCTGTAACGAGTCGGGTCATTTTCATTAACGAAAAAAAACCACCACACCAGCGACATGAAAACCACACCATACAGATATTTTTTGTGAATGAAGTGGTGTTTCTTCAAGCAGAAGAGGGTTTTTACTTGACCAATAATGCATATTCTATTTGTTGGCGAAGCCGTTTAGACAAAACCACGCTTCAGCACAAAAAAAGATCTTGTAATGAAATTGGTCATCTTTTTCTAACATTTTTAGAACCCAATCTGAGAACGTTCGTCCCTTCATACATATAATCGACTGGCTTTAGTTTCTGAATTAACTTCATCTTATATGCTTGTTGGCAAAGATCCTTTTGCAAAATTCGCCTTAGTGTGGTCTTACCGATGCCCATTGAGGACCCTGTAGAATCGGCTGATGTTTTAAGGGCAATAATATTCTCGGCACTTCGACCAACTCGTTGTCTCACTGACACAGCAACAAACATACATCTGCGAATTCGTTCAATAGGCTATGATTAGCTTTACTATACTGGGACGAGATTAACGACCAAAAAATTAGAGTTGCCATCCCCGAATCGGAATTTTGTTAATAAATTTTAATTATTTGAAAACGTCCTTTGTTCATGAAAATGTGCGTATTGAAAATTCAGCTTTTCATGAATGTTTTGACATTGACAGTTTGATCATTGACTTACCTAAGGGTGCGTTCACAGTGAACGATCAAGTGTCAAGTACCATTTGGAGACGTTTTATTTTCTGATAAACCAACTTTTAGAAATATCAAAAAAAACTAAGGGAGTTGATTTTATTTAAAGATATTTTAAATTTTCACAAGACCGACATTCCAACACACTCCGTTTCATTAGATTTTCCTGCAAAGAAAAAAATAAACATAATCGCCTTCTGTACTTCATTAAATCACATCGCAGCAGTCGCCTTCATATTTGACAAAATTTAATCAAATGGGGATGTCCATTTTGGTAGTTAATTTGTCAACATAAAAATTTAATAAGACGAAAATATTTAAGTCAATGTTTCGTCGGAAAAAATGAAAATCCCACAGGGCCGCATTTATGAAGCTAACAATTCCTATTATTTATTTTGTATATTGTCACATACTATAAGGTAGAGGAAGCTTTATCAAACAGTCCAGTTACAGTCTATCTACATACTTTTAAATTGGCAACACTTCATTTGACAATTAGACTATGTTAAGTCTCTGGTAGGGCAGGAGGCGCTAGTTGGTTGAGCCGATAAGGTTCATTCATAAGGTGATGTGCACATTAAAAACACTCTCGACTTTCACACAACCGCCAAAAAATATTTGTTTTTCGCCATGAGTCTACCAAAAGTCTGAAAAAAACTCAATTAAAATCTGCATTCCTGTGTAAAAAAATTTTCTATCCTTTAATCTTTATTCTAATCCCTACCTTCCGTCCTTATTAAGAAAAAGATGTTGCTTTTACCATCACCATGATAACCGTATCCTTATACTCTCCCGAAAAATATATACATATTAAATATTTGTCTGGCGTTTAAAGTATATATACACAAGTTTTTTAAAAAAAACAAATCTCGACATTTTTAGGACAATTTAATTACAAAACTGGCCAAACAAATTTTTTTTTTACGAAACGAAATTTCTATATTGTTTTTAGTCCACAACAGCACTTTATGCTGGCATGAAAATCCTGCTTCGATATCTCCCTTCATGTTCGACCTTTACTATGTATGTCCCATCAGAGGCAACAAGATTAACGCCAACCACCCCGTCGTCGGTCGGTAGAGCAAAAATGAAAGTAAAATTAAAAGGACTAGGGCGAAAAAACTTTGTGCAAAGTTGAACATAAAACTAAACAAAAAAAAAAAAAAGATATAAAAATAAAAAAAGTTCCTCAACACAAAAACCACATAAACCATCATGTTTATCCACCATTCTGAATATTCCTAGTCATACTCGAATATTCGCAGAAGCAAGGACAAGGAGAGACTTGGAATTTACAGAAGGATATTTTCTATCTTCCTCAAAGTTTTATTTAAAATTCCAGTTGGAATATGATTTTTTGTATGTATCCATGTTTATGCTCGTTAAAAAGTACAGTGAGGGTAGGTTAAGCATCAAGTTATTATAATGGGAATGTATTCGAAACCTAGAAGTAGTCGTATTAACCAGAGCTGTGAGCATATGCGGGCGCAGTAAAGGAGCAGCAATGGTGATTATAATATTAATCACCGAAGCTTGAACCGATGTTTTCCTATGTAAACGTTTTGCCAACCAAAGCGTTTGGTCCTTCGACCTGGATTGTGGTCTTACTAAAGTGGTACTTAGGAAATAAACCATATATTTTTCTCGCCAGAATGGAGTACTGTTGAAAAATTGTATATGCACAAACCCTTTTAATGCTGCTTTGAGAATTTTGAGTATAGATATTCTAAATGTTTCTCTTTTTTTATGAGCTATTGACAGGAAGAAATTTTGTCAGCTCTGACTGTGACATTATTTCAATTCGGGATAGTAGATTGTGTATAAAAACCTTTTAGAGTTAATTGAGTGCATTCGGGGATAAACGGCAAGGTGGTTTGTCAACTTGATTAGTGTTTTGAGCATTTTTATTGACAGAGTTTATGATTGCCTTTTTTTACTGAAAGCTTCGGAATTTGAATTATCAGTGAGAAGTTCAATGATTGAAGCAATTTTAGTTGCTAATGGAATAGAAATGGAGGAATTACAGCATTGATACCATGATAGGTTTTTTCGTCCCTAATTCAAGCCAGACCTCCCCTACTCCAGCCAATTCCAATCTCCCTCTCACCTTCTATTATCAAAACGTAAGAGGTCTCCGTTCAAAAACTCAAGCTGTTTATCAGAAAACTCATTCCCTACCTTTTCAAATCTACGCTCTAACTGAAACTAATCTGATTCCTAGCATTAAAAACCAAGAATTGTTCCCATCTTCTTTTAATGTTTACCGCGACGATGACCTTAGCCAACATACTGAATCTCCTAGTCGTGGCGTGCTTATAGCTGTCCAAAACTCAATTGACTCTTGCCTTATAGCATCATCCTCTTCCCCGTACCTAGATTATATTTCTATAAAGATAACAGTTTCACGTAAGTCGCTTTACGTTATCTGTTGTTACATACTGCCATTTCAACCCATTGAATCATATGAACTTACCTTTAAAACAGTTGATCAAATTCTAGAAATTTGTTATCCTGGTGACGAAATCTTTCTTTTCGGTGACTTTAACTTTCCCCATCTTAAATGGATTTTATCAGACGATGAATCTTTCTATATTGCTTGTAACCCCACTTCTGCTAAGGAATGCCTGTTCCTAGATTGCTTGACAGATTCTAGCCTTTGCCAAGTAAATAGCGTCTCGAATTTCATGGGTAGGCATCTTGACCTCATTTTCACTACAGATTCTACAAACTCTTCTGTTTCACTTAGTCAAATTTCCTTATCTACCATCGATAACTACCATCCTCCCCTTCTTCTCTCATTCTTCCACAATTGCCCTCCAGTACGCACCCCCTCGGTAGACATATCGTCTTATAATTTTCATAAAGCTAATTTTCGTCAAATTAATCAATATCTAAATGATATTTCCTTCAACTTTGATAATCTGGCCTTAAAAGATGGAGAAATTTTGTATTCTATCTCTCTATTTGTACCATTTACGCGACGCAAATCTTCGTCTACCAGCCCACCTTGGTATAATCGAACGCTACGTTCTCTAAGCAACAAAAGAAACAAACTATGGCCAACTTTTCTTCACACGCAAACTCCTACAGATTATTCTAACTATCTCGGTACGTATCTCCAGTTTAATGAGCTTTCCAACTCATTATACTTGCGTTACTTAATTATGATGCAAGCCAACCTTATTAATGATCCTAAATCCTTTTACCAATTCGTCAATCATAAAAGAAAATCCGATGGGTACCCAACTTCTCTCTCCTTCAATAATATAACATCAAATGATCCACAAACTATTGCCAACTTTTTTGCCTCTCGTTTTTCAAACAATCTTTCACGGATGATACCTTTGAACTTATTTTAATTATTTACCAAGTTTTTCGCTTGGGCCATTTCTCCCACCTACCATAGATCCAATTATTGTGGAAAATAAGTTAAATCAGCTTAATGATGACTTCTCTCCTGGTCCAGATGGACTCCCAGCTATTCTCCTAAAGAAATGTTCATCATCACTTTCCCTTCCTCTAACTTGTTGAATTTGTGTCATTTACCTTCTCTGCCTTAGAGAATGGTAAAGATGTCGATGTCATTTCCACTGATTTTAGTAAAGCCTTCGATAAAATCTCCCATAAACTTATCCATTTCAAACTATCTACCTTCGGTTTCGAACCCATTCTTTTAAAATGGATTTCTTCCTATCTGGAAAACCGTTACTACAGTGTTCGTTTTAGATCCACTTCCTCTTATCCTTTCTTAGCCACGTCCGGAGTCCCTCAAGGCAGCCACTTAGGGCCTCTCCTTTTTATTCTTACTATTAATGATATTGAATTGGTCATCAAACATTCCCATATATCTCTTTAGTATAAGTTTTCTTAGTTTTAAGTTATTTTAAGCTATAGCTTGTATTAAGCCTAATAAATGGGGGTATTGCCCCCACCAAAATTAAAAATTAAATTAAATTGATGGTTGCTGACAATGATATATGTAAATATATTGTGATTGAAGGATAAACATAAAGTTGTCATATTACAGTATTTCTCTTGGTGAATTTTACTGTAGCTGTTTGTACGAGTCTACAGATCGATATTTATGAAATATTTGATAGAGTTTTGCATCAAGCAAAAAAAATCCATGCTTTTGGTATTGATGAATCACTCCTTTGATATGTTAGAAGCTACTTCTCTAACCTCTCAATTTAAAATATTTTGGATGCTTTGAAGTAGTCTGACCGTCATGAAATAAGTGCTGGGGTTCCCCAGGGCTCCGTTTTGTCTCCTACACTTTTTCTTATATTCATAAATGTATAAAAAAGACAAAGTTGTCTTCAGTCGTTAAAGTAGAATATACCTCCATTATCATTATAAATGTTTCCCGAACTTTGGCAGCGATTGCGGCCATATTGTTGAAGCTACATCTTTCAAATTGGATGTCATTTATTAAGCCTGTTTTGTCAAATCAAATGATTTATTTAAATTGTCTTATGAACATTTCGAGCACTTCGGTCGAAAAATCATATTCAGGAACGAGGCCCATTTCTTGATAACAAGCAAAATTGTCTAACTTGGGCGATAACAATACACCAATAATACGATCCACCGAATTGTTATTTTACCTAGTAAGGTCACTGTTTTTGGTGTGGATTAGTCCATGACGTTGCCTGTGGCATCACCTTCAATGGCGAGCGATATCGGTCGATGATAACCAATTTCTTTGGGTCCGAATTGGATGATATGGACACCGACGATATGTGGTTTCAAAAGTACGGCGACGCTAAGCGCCACAATGAACATTTTGCAAAAGCGATTTCTGAGAATGGTTATCTCACGCGGATAATATATGAATTTGCCTTTCCTGATCTGTCAACAATTTATAAGGGGTACATACGGCCAAAGCTAGAATACAACTCCCTGGTACATCTTAGAAATCTTTGTACTTACTATAAAATCTAGATTTTGGGTTGATAGCTGTTAGATGCATTTCACAAACATTTGTTTCATTAGAACATTGTCGAAATGTGTCTCGTCTATCACTGTTTTAACGTTTCTTTTTAACGCTCTAGCGTTGCATTCCTCCCCTCAAATAATATAAATATAAAACCTAATATTCTCTCTCTGCAAGGAATGCTCATCAGTACACTTTTGAGCCTATGTTTTGGTACATACATAGTTAATTACAGATATTTCTTTCTTAGCCGTACAACACGTATGTGGATTGTAGAATTCCTTACCAAACTCTATTTCTCCTTCCGATTTCTGTATCCAGGCATTTAAAGCAAATAAACATTATTATCTTTTACTAATCCTCCCTTGAATTCTTTTAAATTCCAAGCTTGCTACAATTTAAGGTAATTTTTTTCACACGGATGTTTAACTTAGCCTTCAAGTAGGTTTACATATATACCTTCAGGGAAATTTAGAACCTTAATTTATTATTCTTTGAATTGTTACAATAATATTCCCCAAACTAATTTAAGCCCTTCGAGTGTATTTTAAATTCAAATAAAAATGTTTCACATAATATTAATTGATTTGTAAAATGTGCTAATAAATATCGTATCTACGGGAAAATGAATGCAATTATGGGAAACTTGAGAGATATTTAAATATTTTATCAGTTCCAAATGTAGAAGTCGACAATATTCTCTTTGAGCTTCGAAATAGTATCACTTTTGTTATAAAAAGCCTTCGTGGAATGAATTAAATTATTTCAATTGATAGGTTACGGATTATATATAACCACCTATACGTAACATATACCTAATGTATTTTATGTTTCCTATGGGAGAACGAATTTTATTTCAAAACGAATGGTTGTCTTGAAGTATTATCAAAACAAAAAAAGGAAAGTACAATCTTGAATGAATATTGTTCCATAGGGATAAGTCAAAATCCCTGTATGTCAGCCAGAAGGAAGGTCTTATCTAATGTTTGTACATTTATGAGTAAATGATTGTTGGCAGGTTTTGAGAACGAACAAAGAAATGGAATTATTCAGAATGAATTTAATAAATAACAGAGGCAAAACGATTTTTTTTTATTGATTCTAGAGATTTAATAAAGTCTTAAAGTCTTTAAATAAAATGACTTGAGAAAGTTTCGTCAATTTTTGGATTTGTTGAAGCGAAAAATAACAATAATCAGATCGTCAAATATTATTTAATGTACCCGTCTTAATGGTAGGATTATTTATTTTTATGGGGGGTTGATAAATCTTTCTGTGCAACGTTCCATTGGAAAAATCATTCTTGGTAAAGTATTGAAATTTTTTACACTTACTGATTTTCTTTGACTTTATGAAAAATTCGTTGGCCAAATGAAAAACTACATTAGAAATATTCGCTCTTTGACGAAGGTTTCGCTGTTTGAATAAATATGTGGATTCAAGCATTGCTTTCCTTACATATTGTTGGATTTTCGTCTCCTGTTGTGTTGATTATGATTTGAATAAATAAAAATATATATTAATTTTAATTTTAATTAGTTTTTTATTTTATTTTCAGTTTTATTTTGTTTACACAACTATTTTTTAAAAATATTAATTAGCAACGCGTTTCGGAATTAAATTCCATCTTCGGGCTACTTAAACTGAATATTGATATTGACTTTGATGTAGTGTGCCTGTCTCTTACTATATTTTGTTGTCTTCTTTTAGCAATTTGTTTGTTTCAATAAGGTGTCATATAATGTATTAGTCTTTAGTGTTAATTTGTCGTTAAGTAGATTGTCTTTCTCTGTTTTGTATGATTTGTATATTTCGTATTCTTCGAGAGCGTCGAGTAATTTTCCTTTTCTGCAGTGGTGTAGAGGGACGAGGTTGGAGTCAAAGTCGGTGTAATTGTGGTTCGTTTCCATTAAATGTATTGCGAAATTTGATTTTGTGTTTTGTTTTGGTCTGTGTTCGTTAAATCTGTCCAGGAATGCTCTCCCTGTTTGACCTATGTAATATTTAGTGCAGTCGTTGCATTTTAATTTGTATACACCTGTACTTGTTTTTGTTTCGTTTTTTGTTTTAGGTTGAAATTGTTTATAAAGATGATTGTTAGTTTTAAATGAAAATCAAAAAGGACAATAATAAGTTAAAATACAAAGTCTACAGAAAACCCACCACCACCGACATTACCATCCATAATGACTCACATCACCCACAGACACAAAAAATGGCAGCTTATAATGCATTCGTTAATAGACTTCTAACTATACCTATGGACAAAGAAGATTATAAAAACGAAATAAACACAATAAAACACATAGCAACAACAAATGGATACAACCCAAAAATTATAGACTAAATTATACAAAAGAAGAAAACAAAAATCAAGAATACGGAAAAGAAACTCATCACATATCATAATAGCACGTCATCAACTGAAACACCTAAATACATATCCACACAATATACAAATCTACTACCACAAATCATAAGAAATACTTTTAAAAAACAAAAAATAATAATTTCATTTAAAACTAACAATCATCTTTATAAACAATTTCAACCTAAAACAAAAAACGAAACAAAAACAAGTACAGGTGTATACAAATTAAAATGCAACGACTGCACTAAATATTACATAGGTCAAACAGGGAGAGCATTCCTGGACAGATTTAACGAACACAGACCAAAACAAAACACAAAATCAAATTTCGCAATACATTTAAGAGGCCTCCGGACAAAATATTGAGAAAAACGTGAAATTGGGCAAATTCGTGCAAGGTTTGTGAAGTCAATTCAAGACGTATTGAAATAAAATAAATTGCATATGAAAGAATTACATTTTATCTTGAAAAGCGTCGAGCCACTTTTTTAATTTTTTTATATTTTTCTTATTTAATTTTAATATTCCGGTTGCTTCTTTCGTTAAATTCCACAAAACTGCAAAAGTTGTGCAAGGTTTGTGACAAATTGAAGTGGAAAACTTATAATATTTTTACGTCATTTTAAAGGTAATGAAGAGACTTAGAAGAGCGTCGGAGCGGATTTTTAATTTTGGGCTCTATTTTTGAATAATCATCTTTTGAAAAACATTAAAATTGCTCATTTTCCAATGCATTTTTTAATGTGTAGTTATGTGAAAAGATCATCATAACTTTCGCAAAATGACATCATGCTTTCTAAAATTGATTATATTAAAAAAAAGTAATCAAAAAGTAACTTTTTATTGCAAAATAACTAATTTTACAAAAGTCTTTTTTTTGCACAAAAGTCGTTACTTTTGTTTACTGGCTGTTTTTAGTTCATCTATTTGCCAAAACGTGGTTTTTTTCGAAGATAGCTATTTTTTGTTGGAACTGATGCAAAAAGAAGTATGACGAACATGAAAGGCGAGTAGGCTTTTTGGTATAGGTGTGGTTCAATAAAGGGGTGGTGTAGAAGGGGAAGAAATGGATGTGAGCAGAACCACGGTGACGGTGGACGATAATATTTGAAGGCTATGGTGGTATTGGTAAGCGATGAGTATGGTGTGAATGTAAAATGAAGCAAAGGAGTAGATTTAACTTGTTGGATTGTTTTGTGTGTTTTTAGGAAGAAAAGTAACTACATATGTACATTGGTTGGTATGCGAAAGGTATTGAATGTATTATGTACTCGTATTATGAAGCTCGGTATGTTTGTTATGATAAGAAATCGGTTTGTATCTTATTTTGTATTGCGATGAACGACGAGGTGAATGTTCTTTTTTCGAAAAGGTATTAGTTTTTTAATAATTTGGACAAATATTGGATTTTGAGGGAATTGAAGTCTTGAAATTTTTCATTTTTGAGCTAAAATTTTCAACTTTTTCATTTCAAGGCAGGTATTAGTTTTTGCAATTTTGAGAAGAGTTATTAGAGTTTTTAGGACATTACCCAACCCCTTTTTAGTAAAATGACTTTTTTTTAAGCAGAATACAATATTCTCAGAAAATAAAATATTAAATTATCCTTTCTTATTCATAAAAATGATATTTGTCCTAGAGTGGGCGCAAGGTCAATTATAGATTTTGTTTATTTTTTTGAGTTATAACGTTTCGGGTGTGATTACACCCAAGACACGAATACAAAAAACGCTCCAATAAATAAGAAAAAATTGGTATACATTCTTAATTATTGCAATTACAATAATTATTGTAAGTATCTACAATCTTTTTTTTTATTTTATTATTGTATGTAGATATGTATTGTATACTTAAATGTTTCTAATTAAAATTTTGTTCATGAATAGGTTGGAAGGAAGGTGTGATATCAGCTGAAAAGTTACAACTCAATAATTAATCCACAAACATGATTTTCATAAACAAAATGGCGCAAGATTTTCAACATTTAAAACCTACTCTAAATCAATTTTAGAATGGGGTTTGACTGTAAATAATTGTTGTTGTTAATTTTAAACGCAAAACTATACTTTAACTATAAAGAGCTCGTCTAACTTTAACAGTAGCAAATATGTAGCTACTTTATCTTTTAAAAGTAGAAATACTATATCCAGATTAACAATGGCCATTTCATACCAAAACAAATTGGAGTTGATTTTTTTAAAAGATGTGCTTTGTAAGTAGATTGAATATTAGAAATGCGAAACAATTGTTCAAAAGTGCTCTTCGATCTTAAATTTTCCAATATTGCAGCGGGCGATGGATAAATAAATCTGTTATTATCTATTATAATTATAAAATTCTTTATTTAGACAATACAAGAATATTATAAGAAGTATATAAAAGAAAATAGAACAATGACATAATATGCCGTCTGTCGAAATAATTGACGTGTATTCTTATACATTGATTCATTACTGAGTTGAAACTATAGCGTTACAAAATAATTAATTTAAAATAAAAACATTAGTTAGTTTGTTAGATTTAAGTTACTGTTTCCAAATACATTTATACAAAGCAAAATTATGAATTTATTTGTTTAATTATTACAAAGTTATTACTATATTTACAATAGATATCTAAAAAAAAGAATTGTCCAACATATCGTAAATTATGAAAAAGTTAGACAAAGTCGTTTAAAATTTTCCGCCAATATATTTAAAATTAAACTAAAAAAACATTTTAAAAATATTTAATCATAATATAACTTACCAATTTGATAGATAAGGAGTAAGGTATAACTCTTTATCTCTTTATGGTGTGATTCAAATTCCCTTCCCTTGAAAACCAAGAAATGTAAAATTATGACTTTCACTCCTCAAAACTATCACAATTAGCTTTTACCGAATTTGATTTCTTAAGTTCACAATACGCCAATTTCAGTGGCTTGATATTAAGAATTGTTGCAGATTTTGGTTCGTCATTTATCTCTATTTTAAATAAATTCTTTATTCATACAGAAACTTTATTGCGTGGGCACTTGGCTTTCTATGCAAGTTTTAATCTTTTTGAAAAGTATGTTCTTATGTAACTTCTTTTCACTTATTTAAAAATTTAAAACGATTGTATGAGGCTATGAGTGCAATAGTGGCGTAACCCACTTTTTTTTTAAAAATGAGTTTTTCATAAAAATGGGTCTCTTTATATATCTATTTTAATACAAAAATAGTTTTATGCAGCTATCTACACACAAAACTAGATGGCACTCAAAAAGGTGTTATTGCATTTTATAATTTGATCATAGTTTGAGTGCAATAGTGGCGTAACCTTCATACTTCTCTTAGAAACTGTTTAGATTGTGACTGCTCTACGCGCTAGGCAGGGGCTGAGGCAAGATTCGGAAATGGCTAAAGTATCTATCGATACTTCGGTAATAACTTTTGATCTCATGAAAACCCTTCAAACTCCAGGACTAATAATATTGGTTGTATATTACAAAAGACAACTTTGGACCTCCGGCATAAATAATAAGGGTACTGAAAAAGTTCACATGAATGTTTGGGATGAGTCCACAGCGTCAAGAGGGCCTCAAGAAATTGGATCTTGTCTTATGCATTATTTTAAGAACGTAGGGCAGTCTAAGATAATTATTATGTATTCTGACCAATGTGGGGGCCAATATAGAAATATAAAACTTTCACTGTTGTGCTAATTTTTGGTATCCCATTCCGATTTTATGGTTGAAGAAATCGACAATAAATTTTTAGTTAGTGGCCATTCCTATTTGCCGCGTGACCGAGATTTTGGTATATTAGAAAAAAATAAAAAAATTTATAAGGATATCTTCGTCCCAGATGATTGGGTTAACGTCATTTCCTCGGTCAGAAAAAGAAACCCATTTGAAATTGTGAAAATGACTTCATCTGATTTTTTTTTCACGAAATCTCTTGAAGAAAATATCGCAAATAGAAAACTGTCCATTTCAAATTCCAAGGTTGAATGGCTTAAAATTCAGTGGTTACATTTCGAAAAAAACTAAACCAATTTGAATTTTTTATAAATATTCTAATGAAATTGATGTTTTACTCGAAGAGGTAAACGTAAAAAATAGACAATCAGTTAATATTAAAAACTCAACCAGCTTGTTGTTAAAGCAACTAAACGATAAAAAAAAAGAAAGACTAATTTGAACTGCTTCAATTTATACCACCAATCCATCACTTTTTTTATAATAATTTAAAAACGTCAACAAGTGTTCCAATCGAAATATTTGACGATTTATCAGACGAGGAGTAAGGTCAATAATAGGTTTAGCGTAACATTTCTTTTTTTTTTACAGAAAACCATGAATGCAATAGTGGCGTAACCCACTTTTTTTTCCAAAATAAAGTTGAATTAAAAAAAGCTTGCCCTACAAAATATGCCTTTTTTCAAACTATTCCACGTTTTTAGATAAATCAAAAATGTCAAAGGAAAAATACAAAAAATGTTTAAAGAAAACCTGTTTCTTTAATCTCTCGTAGCTCTAAAGTGAATTTTATGGGTTACGCCACTATTGCACTGACAGCCTCATATAGGTATGTACCAAGTTTAACGAAAATTGGGCGAGTCGTTTAGGCTGAAGTCGAACAGACAGAATTTCGAGACTCACCTTTTTCGTCTTCGCTATCATTGTAATGTCAACTTTGATCAAAATTTCGAGTTAGATTTTTTTTAACGAATGCATAACTGGCCTTATAGTACCTATAAGTCACAATTAAAAATAGCTTTGTAGTTAAAAGTGAACAAAAAAATTATGCATGAACATGTACATATGTAAATACATAGCTAAATACTCACATAATTATTAATTTTCCCTTTTTTGGTTGTTTAGCCTTTTCTTAATCCCTTTTTACTTTTTTTTTATCAAATTGGTAACTAGGTATACCTACTAAGAATAAATATAAATGTAAATTTAGCAAAAACTCGATCACCATCAAAATTATTTTTAAGAGAGCAAAATTCGTATTCAGAATTTAAAATAAAAAAACCTTTCTAATTCATGCAAGTCTTTCTTTTTCATTTTATCGAAACCTACAATTACAAATAAATAATGTACATGACAACGTATAGGTAGGTCGAAAAAATACATCTGTAATATAGGTACAAAATCTTACATAATAACTCTGAATTATTTCAAATTCAAGGTCAACATCACCAATTTTCCATTTTATGATATAGGTCTATACCTACATACATACATGCACAGATATGTATGCAACTTCATTTTACTAGACATATTGGAGCTTCTAGGTAGAACAAACAATATTTTTTTCTTGCTCACAACGGAAAGGTTGAACCTACACTTACCCCTCTATACATCTTTACACTACCCTTTTCAACAAACAGATCAAACAGAGCAGAGGACACAAAAATAAAACAAGCAAATGAAAGAAGGTTGTGTGTAGGCTGTAACTTCTATGCAACCCAAATGCAACTTTCGAAGATCAAACATGTTGAATGTACAAATGCGGAGTGATTATTTTAATTCGAAGTTCCAATCTTCGAATCTGAGTTCGACATTTTGGACGGAGGCCTCTTAATGGAAACGAACCACAATTACACCGACTTTGACTCCAACCTCGTCCCTCTGCACCACTGCAGAAAAGGAAAATTACTCGACGCTCTCGAAGAATACGAAATATACAAATCATACAAAACAGAGAAAGACAATCTACTTAACGACAAATTAACACTAAAGACTAATACATTATATGACACCTTATTGAAACAAACAAATTGCTAAAAGAAGACAACAAAATATAGTAAGAGACAGGCACACTACATCAAAGTCAATATCAATATTCAGTTTAAGTAGCCCGAAGATGGAATTTAATTCCGAAACGCGTTGCTAATTAATATTTTTAAAAAATAGTTGTGTAAACAAAATAAAACTGAAAATAAAATAAAAAACTAATTAAAATTAAAATTAATATATATTTTTATTTATTCAAATCATTGCTTTCCTTGTTTATTACTTCTCAGACTCTGAAGTGACTTCATTATTTTGTCGAAAGGAAATGTTCTCTCCAAAACCAAGAGATGTTTTTGAACTTTGTTTGCGTAATTCAACACACTTATAAAACTAGTGAAAAATTTCGCTTTAGTTCAAAAATGAAACGGTGGTTTTACTTATAAAGGTAAACCAACGAAAGTAAAGAAAGTTAGGTTAAATTATTAAGAATGGTAGGAACCATTAAAGAGGGAATTTTTAATGTTGGCTTTAGTACAGGGGAAATGTTATAATTATTGTTATAGGAATGCGTTTCAAAGTACGAGTAACAAATACTCGTTAATTAATGAAGTAAAATTTTGATTAGTGAACATTTTTACTAAGGTATTAATCATTAATGTGATATCAAAGTCCAGCAACGTCTAAATTTTAATGAAATAAAATGCACGACTTGGTCGCTCTTAAGTAAAAAACTAAGAATTTAAAAAATGAATGTTATCAGAGACAAACTGTTCATGAGCATAATTTTTTTAAATGACTAAAACAAATTCTTCAAAAATTCCAATTTTTTTTTTTAAAGTCTTGAAATGCAATGTTTTTTAATCTTTTTTTCTATAAAAAAATTTCATTAAAATTCGTTATGCCGATAATCAGAAATTCAAAATTAGAAAAAATAGTTCTATGGTAGGTGCAGTCAGTAATATCTTAATTTAATTTTTTTATTAAATTATAGATCGTAAAAATTAAACGAAAAAAAAAAACATTTGTATGGTTGGTACCGTTATTTTAAGGTAAAATAATTTTTTGTCTTACATCTTGCAGATTATATTAAGGAACTTGTTTTTATCATGTTTCAAAAAAATGGAGCACGGGGTTTTCGAAATATTGAGTTTTGAAAAAAAAATTGTATTTTTTTCTTAAATCAAATAAATTTGGAAATTTGACTACACAATTGTATTCAAACTTTTAGGCAGCTATAGCATAAAAAAATGATCAAAATTGGTTGTACAGTTCTTGAGAAAATCAAAAACAAATAAAATGGGGTACTAAAAATAACCATTTTTCGTAAAAAATTTTTTAACCATTACCTAGCTTTAGCTAAATTAATTGTTTTGATTTTTGTTTTTTAAATCTGTGGGACAGTTTTTGAGAAAAAAAAAATTCGAAAAAATGGTATGGCAGGTACCATTATTTTTGGCCTTAAAAATAAAAAGAAAAAACGTTTGGAGGGGGAGGGTGTTTAATTTAAAAACGATATCTACCAAGTTTCACGAAAATCGGCCGAGCCATTTAGGCTGTAGTCGAACAGAGAGACAGTTTTTCTAGCTCCAATAATAGGTTGATTAAATGTGTAAAAATAAAAGAAATGTGTGTGTACTGACTTACGCGCGCTAGGCTAGAAGTAAAACTTCATTTCCCAAAAGCAAAGCCTCTGTAAGATTCCTTTCAGTGCTTTTAGGAAACATTAAAAAAAATCAATTTAAAAGTAGTTTTAGTATAGTCTTGTAAATTGCAAGATGTCAAAACACTTCCAAATACATTTTTTTTTAAATATTTCTTAGAATTGAAAATGATTTGCAAAATAAGTTAGGAATTTTAAATTGGACCTCAAAATTGTTTCAATTATACAAGTGATGCAATTAGTTTTGGAATGACCAGTTTGGTCTATCGGCCAATTTCTTGAATTAAGCCTAGTACGCAGATCGATACGAGACTAATTTTTTCTCTACAATTTTAATCTCTACAAAACTTTTCCAAATCTCGCGCCAAAGTTTGAAGTTGGAGAGATGAAATCTAATTTAATGTGTTTTTTTAGTATATCTCTGGAATGGGTTGTCTTACAAAAGTCGTTCATACATTTTTGGAATCTCCTCTCAATCTGCTCTCAAGACAAGCATCAGCACCTTTTATATAAAACCAGTATTGACAAAAGTCAAAATTTGTCCCGCAAACTAATGCTTGTATCATTCTTTTTCCTGGCAAAATTTAGTGGAGACATTTTGTACAGCAATGCACAAAAGTATGAATTTTGCCTTTATCCTCCTTTATCCTTGATGCTAAAAAGCCATCCCTGCCCACAACCAACAAAAATCACCACTGACAACCAGGAATGAACACCCTGAGGACAGTACAACCGACATTTTAAATTTAATTTTTTTTTTTTCGTCATGTAAATTTTATATAAAAATAAATTAACTTAAGTCACTGTATATAGTTAGGCCCCCTATGAGCCAACAAATGTAAACTTTCATACATATGTAGTATCTTATTAGTTGTAAGCCAAATTGTAAATAGTATGTTCAATAAAACAAAATTGAATTGAATTGAATTGCCTTTATCCTCGTCTGCTTTCATAGTTTGAAACTGATTTTACAATAACGATGATGTTTCATCACGCTCACATCTCTTTTTTCTTATCTCATTCATTGTGTTCGAGCCAAAGGATTTTAAAATTGTTGGCAATGCTAATTTAATTTTGACACCGAATTTAAAATTCTTCGCATATGGCAATGCTAGTTTATATTTGACAACAGAAAGCAGATTTCGCTTTAAGAATTTTGTAAATTTTAATGCTTAGTTTTCAAGTTAAATAGTATCAGACCAAAAACATAAATGTTAAAAAAAAGCCAAGTTCTTCTATACAAAAACCTTTGTGTAATAAGTCAGCCGTGAAAAGTACTGAGATCTAAAAGTGCGCCAAGTTCTTACTTCATGAAGGTTTAATACCGAATATTTAAAGTAGAATAATATTGAAACAGCTACAATGTAATAGAGAAATTTTATTATTTAATGATTACTGACTAAAATTTGATGGGTTCACTGGTCAAGTTTTTAAAACCTTTAGAATTGGGCATAAAAAAAACTTGCGAAGTGATTCCATCAAATTTTAGTCAGTAATTATTAAATAATAAAATTTCTCTATTACATTGTAGCTGTTTCAATATTATTCTACTTTAAATATTCGGTATTAAACCTTCATGAAGTAAGAACTTGGCGCACTTTTAGATCTCAGTACTTTTCACGGCTGACTTATTACACAAAGGTTTTTGTATAGAAGAACTTGGCTTTTTTTAACATTTATGTTTTTGGTCTGATCTCACTCCTTTTTGCAAAGATTTTAATGTTTTGCCATGTAAAAATCTCGAAAGATACGGAAAAATAGAAGGAAGGACTCTACCTTATAAAATGAACTTAGTTTATAGCTTCTTTTTTTTTTATATTTTCTTTTTGTTATTGGTTGTTTTGATTTGCGCTTCAATTGTTTCTTCTTGTCCTTTCAAGATACCTAACAGCCTAATTAGTGGTTTTATTATAGTTCACATCACACTTAAGAGTTTTTTATGTAAACTCGTAATTTTTTCAGGTATGCAAATGTTTTCTTTTTTCATTCATGTTAACATAACATAGAGTACCAAATCGAGCACTCTAGTTCTAAGAAAAGTTATGAAATTTCAAAATGCATGTTTAGTTTCAAAATGACAATAAAAAGACACTTCGAATGAAAAATCTTAGATTTTCTATTTTTCGCTTCGAATGTACATTAAGCTATACCCTTCCACCACACTTCATCATTCTACAGCAGTCGGAAGTGCTCCATATAAATCAAACTTTTTCTCGTAAAGTGGGCGAATACCACGCCCCCTGAATGGAAAACCTCAATTTTTATTGTTGGTCCTTTATATACAATTTGAGCCCGATCGTTCTATTAAATTTCATTGTTCTACTGCAATCGGAAGTGTACCATATAATTTACATATCAGTTCTGAGGAAGTGGGTGGATACCACGCCCCTGAATGGAAAACCTCAAATTTTATATTTTTTTCTTTGTATGCAATTTAAGCCCTACCACATTACCAAATTTCATCGTTTTACAAAAGTCGGAAGTAAAAGTGGGTGTATTCCACGCCCCCTGAATGGAAAACCTCAATTTTTATTTTTGGTACTTTATAAACAATTTGAGCCCTACCGCTCTACCAAATTTCATTGTTCTACTGCTACTGCACTCGGAAGTGTGCCATATAATTTACATCAGTTCTAAGGAAGTGGGCGGATACCACGCCCCTGAATGGAAAATCTCAATTTTTTTATTTTTTTCTTTGTATGCAATTTAAGCCCTGCTACTTTACCAAATTTCATCGTTTTACAGCAGTCGAAAGTGCTCCATTCAACCAACACCAATTCGGCGAAAGTGGGCAGATACCACGCCCCCTGAATTGAAAACCTCAATTTTTATTTTTGTTTCTTTATATGCAATTTAAGCCCTAACGCTCTACCATATTTCATTATTCTACTGCAATCGGAAGTTTGCCATATATAATTTACATCAGTTCTGAGGAAGTGGGCGGATACCACGCCCCTGAATGAAAAATCTCAAATTTTATATTTTTTTCTTAGTATGCAATTTAAGCCCTGCCACTTTACTAAATTTCATCGTCTTACAGCAATCGGAAGGGCTCCATTCAACCAACACCAATTCGGAGAAAGTGGGCGGATACCACGCCCCCTGAAAGGAAAACTTTGGTGTTTATTTTTGGTTCTTTATATGCAATATAAGCCCTACCGGTTCACCAAATTTCATCGTTTTACAGCAGTCGGAAGTAGGGGTGTCCACTTAAGAAAAACATCGATGTTCTTATTCGATGTTAGACATCGGAAACCGGCATCGATGTTTTTCGATACATCGCTTAAAAACATCGATGTTTTTTCAACATCGAATACTTTATTTAATGAATTTTTACTTCAACAAATACAAACTAAGGCCAGGCGCGCACATTCAATATTTAGTTTCGCAACTGTTTGGTTGCTAAAATGAAACATATGGGCTTATATGAGACACCGCGCACTTAGAGCAACTCGATTCGAGCAACTAAAAAGTTTGTGTTTTGAAGCAAACTAAACGATTGCCTAAGATTAATTCGTAATAGTTGAGCTGTTTTCCATAAGCGCGAGAGAGAAAAGAGTGTGAGCGTGAGTAAAGTTTCCAGTGCATGTTTCTCTTTCAACTGGTGACTAAGCTATTTGATTTCGATCACAGTTGCCAGTGCGCGACTATCCTAACAATATGCGCTAGCAAAAGTATTATCTGTTCCTTAAAAACTTCAAAAAAAATTTGATCAGTTTAATTGTTTTAGATTAACGTAAATGGGCAAAATTCGATTCACAAATCACACTGTAAATGAGTGAAAGCAAGAGCAAGTATATGAAGCAGTACAGTTCAGGCAGGACAGTGAAATGAAATGAAAGAGTAAACCTAAGAAATTAATCAAAGACAAAAAAATAAAAGACAAAAAAGAGCCGATGCACACATTTTTGCAAAAGTATGCGTTATCTCGGTTGCTTAATTGTCATTTCTACAAATTAGAAAAAAGCCGATGCCCACATTTTTGCAAAAGTATGTCTAACCTCAGTTGCTCGGCTGTCATTTCCATTTACATAATATCCAAAGACAAACTCGTAAAAGAGCCGATTCTCATATTCAACGACCTGAATGAAATTAATAAAAATAAGTCCTTATGTAGGTGCGTTTTATTATTCACAAATCTATCTGGATCCGGATCTGGATCATCCCTTGAAAATAAAACGATACGGATCTTAGTGACAGCAGTGTTATAAGCCCGTCTCTTTTTATCCATAGGTTTGTAAATTTTAAATTATTGCTTGTCTTGTTTCTTTACACAAAAGCTTACACTACCTTATCATAAAAGCCATCTACTCGCCAGTGTAATAACTAATTTTTGGATCTTTGAAATAGATCCCGATAGAAAACAGGATCCCAAATTGTTTTTGTAATACAAGTTAAAACTTAATCCAGATCCGGATCCAGACAGATTTGTGAATAATAAAACGCACCTTATGTTCTTTGTCATATGTAGTTTTTCGATTTTAAAAAAACATCGATACATCGAATAGAAAACTTACTAGGCAAAACATCGGATCAATCCGATGTCTCGTATGGTGAACATCGAATGGATTCGATACATCGATGTTTAGTGAATATCCCTAGTCGGAAGTGCTCCATAATACGATGTCGGGAAGTGCTAAAATTCGGAGAAAGTGGGCGAATACCACGCCCCCTGAATGGAAAATTTCAAATTTTCGATTTTTTCCTCTGCTTGGATGACAAGACCTACATTTGTGCAAAATTACAAGATTCTACGATGTCGGGAAGTGCTCCATAATTTTGATGATCTGTCAGTCAGTCAGTCAGTTACGGTTTTTGTGATTTTTGAGGCCTTATATCTCAGGAACCGCTTATGCTAGAAAATTGAAATTTGGTGAGGCGCCTGTGCCTGACTACCTTAGCAAATATTTGGAGTTTTAAGTTTTTGACTTCATTGCTAATGAAGATAGGGAGGGGTCAAAAATCGCCTGAGTTTGTTCCTGTAAAAAGGGTGTAGTGCCAGAACTTGGCTGGGCACTACCGTGCCCTTTGATATAAGTATTCAGTATTGTTTAGGTTAAAGTGTTTAATGTTTTAAACAAATAAAACTATAAAAAATATATATTTGTTTGTGTTTTTTTGTACAAAGGAAAGTGGTTTTCGATCGAGAAATTGTTCGGCCACATAATTCGTTGAAAAAAAGCTTTTATTATCTGATTTTTTTAATGAAATTATGTTTTTAATTGTTTTGTAGGTTAGTTGTTGTGTTCTTCCATTAAAAGAACATTCTCTTTCGGCTATAAAAGGTGTTTTTGAAGTGTTTTAAGTAACCTCTAACAAAGTTCGAACAATAATTGTAAAAACCATGTCGCTACCTTTGACGGGTAGCATGTCGTTTTAACATGTCATAGAAAATATTTTACCCACAACGCCAGAAAAGAAGTTTCACTTCAAAAAGAGCAATATTTAAATTTTTTTTAATTGGATATTAGAAAAATATAATTTAAAGAACCTTTAGTCCATAGAAACATTTATCATCATTTTATTACATTGGTAAACTCTCAAAGCAAAATTTAATTCATTTAATATTTGGTTTCAAAATCTAATTATATTAATCGTAATGTAATTTGCAAGTATTTTTAGTTTAATGTTATGCTTGACAACCATTTATTGGTTTGGTCAATTTATTTTCATATCTATCATTTTTTTTTCTTTTTGAAAATTATCGATAATAGCTAAAACATTAAGCTCCCAATTGGGCTGACTGAATTTAATTCGGAATAGCTATGTACATATTTGGATAATAGGTTTTCTAGTTCCTCTCAATTCATTCCAATTAAAAATATTTATTTAGTTGCCCATCAATTGCAACTTTACCTTTATTTTCACATTCAGTCTCTGACAGAATTACTAAATTTAATCGAAATACAATGCAACAGACTGCATAATAATAAAATAAAAGATTTGTGTGTAAAATGTTTTGTATTTCACCAATTTGACATTAAAATAAAAAGAATGAATCCGGCAGTAAACTTTTAATTAAAAAGCAATCCATATGTACAATAAAAATGATAGAAACTCCCTATAAAATTGTTATTCTGTATATTTTTGTGCAAAATGTGGGAAGGGGGTGAGTTTAGAAGAGGTTTTTGTGTTCGTATGAAGATGATGATGATTTAAAAATGCAATTAAAAGTTAGGTTATGTTTGCGAACTTGTTGTTTTAGCATTTCCGAAATGTTTAACTTAACGAACATATTTAAGTACACTCTGAGTTGAGAAACTGTGAAAGTGAATAAGTTTGGACAACTAATTGGATGCAAGGTACTCAAAACAGAGCTCTTAATGCTAAGTTGAGGTAAGATATATATTCTGATATATTATATGTGGTCAGTTCCTTATGATACATGTAGAATTGTAGAACCATTTGTGGTAAGATTTCACAGGTGGTGAGAGAAATCAGTGCCATTTTCATCACCGCCGACATTGCAGAATTTGCAGAAATCTTGAGATGTGTAAATCAGTGCTTTTACGATCATCGACCATAGAAAAGATTTTTTAAGTTCCCCAGAAGAAGTAATAAAACGAACAAAAAAATGGCTTCTGTTTAAAAAAAAATTACTAATTGGATCATTAGAACTTGCACCTGCGGCAAGCAATGAAGGTATAAATAATTTTAAAGGTTTTCCATTAAACAGTTCCTAACTTTAAATTTGAATAGCATTGACATTTTGTATTTATTTAGAAGGTTCATGTATGCCGTTATCTATGTAAGTTATAAGCTTAAGTTTGATTTCAATGGCAGAAATTGCATTTATCTCCGCTTTTCTATCAATGAAAAAAGTGATATCAGCTTGTGGCATTGTCATCATTAGGACTTGTCTAGCAGATTTCGTCACTGTCAGGATCTCAGATGGAAAGACACTGCTGTAATCTGGAAGTCTGAATAAACTAGCTAGTCCAAGGGTTTCTCAAAAGAACCATGCACCAACACTAGTTTCCATCGTAAAACCGTCGGTATACATTGATATCATCGATTCGCAGGTTGATGGCTGGTTGGTTTGCCAGTTTTCTCTGCTAGGAAAGACGGTCTTGAACGGATTGTAAAAGTCTAAGCGCGGAGTTATGTAGTCAGTACATACCTGTAGAATCTGCATATGACCTATGGCACTATGTCTCCAGCTACCAGTTTGGCTAAGCCGAAGTACGCTATTGGCTGATGCCGATGAGTTCCTGGGTAAGTTAAAGTTTGTATGGGTATAGGTTCAAGGCATGACGTAAAACTCACCAAGTTGTTGCTCTGCAAAAGGCCTTGTGCACAGCGCGATATTTACTTGCCTTGAATTCTCCTGCACACCCTCACGGACAGCGGTGAAGTTTTCGACAGATTTTGTATAACGTCAACGTACGAGTGTTTCGTGAAGCTCACGAAATGTTGGTCGAACAGAAGACACACTTTCATAAGACAATTCAATCATTTGAAAATGTTGTTGAACGCTGTAATACTCCATGTTGATTTGATAGGACAAATATATGACATCAAATTTGACAATATGGTTGTTAATTTCTTCTGGAATTATTTCTTTCACCGGTAAATTCGACCATAACCTACTTTTTATTTTCGAAACACCAACTCAACTTTTATTACTTTTTTTTCCATTATGTGAGTTTTTCTTCAAATAAGTTGTTTTCTTGTATATAGGCACTTAAAAAATAACAGGTAGGAATTTGAATGAAAATCTTTAGACCTGCTTTCGAGAAAATTCGAAAAAAAAACAAAATCATTGTATTTCAGCTCTCAATTTCAGATGAGTTGATAAAAAATCCAAGTTACTCCCCAAGGGAATCATATAAAAAAACTCCGTACCAAATTTGAAGAAAATGGCCTGCCATATGCTAATTCTCTAGCTCGATGAACAGTGGAAGTTCTAGCGAATTCATAGAAAAAAATCCTGACGTTCCGCAAGGCTCTGTTTTGTCTCCAACACTCTTCTTTAACTTGATAAATGATCCCTTTGTCTGACGATTCTAATCCACTTCATTGTTTCGCTGACTACAGTATTCTCAGTCTTTTATATTTGTTTCCAAACTCAAGACCCTGGTCTTCTCTTGTGGAACTGAAACTCATCAGATCTCAATCAGAGTTAAACAATGAGGTATTAACAACCGTGTGCAATTTAATGCTTCAAAAACGCAAAGCAAGGGTTTCTGTTGGACAATCAAAATACACCACCCATTTTATGATACTTCCATCAGAGAAACGGAAAAAACTTTTCACAGTCGGAATGTATGTACGAGTATGTTACTGAAAGAACATCTTAGGGAATGTTCATATATTTGACGTGTAGGCAAAAATGCAGTGAAATGCTCAGTATTTCTCTTAAAATGCTAGTTCAGTTAGTATTTTTCCGCCTAAAATTTCAGTAAAAGTCTAATATCTGGGCTGGTGCCCCTATTACTAATTGGAACCTCTTTAATAAAATCCAGAACTGAGCTTCAAAAGTTAAAGCAGACACATCCACTACGAAAACTTTTGTTTCTCTTCAACACCGTTGCAAAGTTTTCTGTCTTTAATTGGTTAATCGGCTTTTCTAACAACAATATTTAAATGAAATAATCAGTTGCATTCCTTGCTCCAACAATTCCGCCATAATACTTGTCTAGTTAGGAATGCTAATCAGCTTACCCTTGAGCCTTTCCCTCGGGTGTACTGTCAAAGGTTCTTTCTTTAGCCATACTACTTTATCATAGAATATTTTTTCCCCCAAAATTTGATCCTCAGTGTAATTTACACAGACATCTCCTTTTAAATCCTCTCCACTTTACCTAAACGGTAGCACTGACTTACACAATAACATTAAATGGGAAGTCATAACCCCTTCAATATGAGCAAATTAAAAAACAAATTACGAGAGCTATTTGGAGGAACATAACTTACAACAATAAAAAGCTTTTGACAAATATTGTAATACCAAACTTATCACCACAAAACTGAAAACATATTTCATATACAATATGAAACCATGTCAATATTATTCAAGTTTATTTAATCTGCCTTTCGAAACTCCCAAGCTATTTACCAAATGAATTACCAGCCAACCCCTGTGTAGACATAAGAGCCCCTTAACTTAGCATGAACACAGCCTTATTCGAGCTATCGCAATTTGTATTACGTTCCCTAGTTGTATGAAGTTAACTTCAATCATTTAACTTATTTGACACAAGACCCCAACAAGAAACACATCCTAATTCCAATTAAACTAAAAGTCTAGACCATTTTTATAAACTAAAATTCAAATTAAAATGAACAAAAATACTCGTAAGCTGACTTTTTCAGCAGGCCATCATGTTCGCTTCTGTTAAACCTCTTAATATATAACAATAAGAAAACAAATAACTATTTCATAATATTAAGGAATTACATTTAAACCTCTCCATTATTGAGAACTTTCAAGCAAAAACCTATTTTCGCCACCAACGCGCAAACAACAAAAAAGAAAGCCCAACAACAATAATTACCAAAATAGTCCTGACCAATTCATTCTATCAAATAACACGTTCCTCGTGCGATACAATAATACAACAAAAAAGTTAATTTCATCCAATTTCCCCCCTTTTCTGGCTCGTCTCCTCTCTCACATAACATTCGGATTCACCTTTTAAATAAAAGCTTGTCTTATCGTTTTGTCCACATCGGTTTAGAACCTACACAAATAAATGAATGGAAACCTAGAAGAACAAAATAATAAAAGCAAACCATATATCCTTATATAGCCATCATTAGGACACAGGTGAAGTGCCCCCACTTAGTTGGTTCGTGTGCGGAGAAGTTCACTTAAGCATTGTTACAGCGGAAAGTCCTTTCTGTTTGGCCATTGTTCCTAGTGTTCTCTAGGCCCACTCAGTCCCACAAACATACTCGTAGGACAGGTCCTCAACAAAAATCATCGTCATCGAAAAAAGGGAAAAGAGGAAAATTTGTGGCTCGCCTAATGGAAAAATCGAAATATGGGTGTGGTTGTGTCATTTGTTTTGCGTTATCTGTAATCCTCTATTGTTTCTGTTAGTAGAATAAAATTACTATCCGTCTATCCGGTAAATCAATTCAGTAGTTTGTTCTTCATATCAGACCGACCTACCAGCCGGATCAGTGTCGGACAGGTAGCGTTTATTTATTGTTTTTTTTTTTTACGCAGAAAATTGACCTAGAAACACTCAAATACCTGACGAACCCCTTCTCATTGAAAAATCAATGATATATATTTCACCCCGAGAGGAAATTCAATAAACGGTTTTATGGGAAGAATTTCACCAGGATCCTTAGTAGATTTCTTAAAAATAGAACATAGCTTTGAGAAGAGGGCTACAAAAAGAGCATACAAACTTTTCGTCGAATTTTGCCATAACCAAACCATTTAATATCGTCAGCAATTTATGTTAGCTGCGAGACTGCTGAAATTGACGTTATCTTCACATCTTTATTTTGAGCGGCAGCAGTACGAGCAAACGGAGCAACTATATCCAGTTCTAGAAAGAGTTCTAGGGGAGCTTCCATGACCAATACGGGAAGTGGAATATACTATTGAAGTTCCCCAGAAAAAATGTATCAAATAATTCCAAAAACTGCTTTCAGAATACCAGCAAAAATCTTCCTTCATCGAATAAAAGGGTAGTAGACAATATCAAGTTGCCCTGATTTCTTGAAATTTTTTATTTGGCAGTGAAAGTTATGAAATCTACCAGTCAAGGATGTCAACCTTTTCAGTCTAACATAAACTCTAAAGTTCAATATCGTTGGTTTCGTCACTGTTATTTCAGTGAAAAAACGAAGAACTGAAGACTATATAGAAGTGTTCTAGGTAAAGCCTTGTGTGAATTTACTTTTCGTGAAATAAAAATTATTTGCCTGTTCATAATTAGTTGTAAATCTTACTTTTTAATTTTTGAGCATATCTGTAAAAGTACTGTTAAAGCTTGAGTCTGTTCTCAGGCGTATATAAGGCACCCCGAACCAGGATATACAATGAATATGATTAGGTAGGACTTAGCAGCCCATTTCGTTATAGGTTGCAAAGATGCAGTATACCTGGACCTGGAGCTGTCAGAGTCTATAGAGAACAACTAAGCAAGACGCCTCCCGCTTATAGACATCAACATCAGTTGACCCGGTACCGCGATATCATCAAACAGACTGCTGGAATCACCCTAGGCTACCAACTTTCCCAGAGAAAGAGTCCGTGATATGGTGTTGAATGCATTCATGAGGGAGAAGAAGGTGATCCTGGCTGAAAATTAAAGGGCATACCGCATACGCAACTTTTTGCATCAAGAAGAACGAAGAATTTTGTGATTGGAGGTTTTGTGAAAATCAAAACCATAAAAGTTGTCTAGGGAATAAAGATAACTCACTTAAAATAAATGAAGAACCAGTTCTGGTGCACAGTTTAGAAGAGGAAGGCTATAAGAAATCTTCAGAACAAGGCTGCAAGAGAAATAGGGAATCAAATCATTTGCCAAGCATGATGGAAAGGAAGTGTACCCGATGATTGCACACTATCAATTCTATATTCCCCATCTAAAGTAAAGGCGATTATATTTCTTGCAAGAACTATTGAGTTATATCGCTGTTTAATGTACCATATTCGATCATATCCAAGGTATTGTGTGAAAGACAGAAACCGTTCTGCAATGCATTTATTGACAAGTACCAATGTGGTTTGACCATGCACCAATTCTTCACACTGAGACAAATCCTGGAAAAAACCCTTCATCTTTTCAGCGATTTCAAATCATCATGAAGCGGATCCACGAAAAATTCTCTCACGTGCCAAAGCTCTTTCGAACTATTCCAAACATGTAAGGCTTCTTCAATTTCGTTCGTGCAGGCAAGCATAATCATTGAAAGCACTATCTTGCAGAGATCCGTACAACTACATCGTATGCGGACGATCGGCTTCTTCCAATTTTGTGAAATCCTTCACAGTGATGAAAGAACACAACGAAGCTTATTGACTTGCATTAAACGATAATTAGACCAAGTACTCGTACATACTATGTATCAATGAACAAGTAAGTCTCTGTCCACCGCTTCGAGCATAATATCACTATTGATAGTAGCGATTTTGAGGTAGTTGATGTGTTCATCCTACTTCTAACCACGAACCACATGCTCCTACTGCTCCTACGGGCCTACTAGAGAGATGATTTCTCAAGTGGGAAAAGGATCACGCCCTTAAAAAGCGTCTACCTCTCCTCAACCAGGCGATTATGTGATAACACACATTTCTTCAATGACTTAGAAGTAGCCTCCGACATTTCAGGTCTTAGCTTGCTGAAACTTATCAACGCCCTTAATGGGCTTGAATTTCATATGATTATTATAGGTTTCAATACGTGGAAGTCACAAATCACAATCCCAGGGTATCACAACGGATCTACATTGATCTAAGTGTGACGGTAATTAGATACGGCTGATATTTGATTCTACGCCCAAGAAGTGCAAAAGGAGTTGCAGAAATGGATAACCCAATCTCTTCTGGTTTAGGGAACAAGCTTTACAATTCAATTCAATTCAATTCAATTTTGTTTTATTGAACATACTATTTACAATTTGGCTTATAACTAATAAGATACTACGTATGTATGCAAATTTACATTTGTTGGCTCATAGGGGGGCTAAGACCTGATCTTCTTTTCAGCAATGGGTGCAAACGGCTGAAGGCCCAGCTGGACTTTTTCAGAATATTTCTTGAGTGCAAGTTAAACCTTAGCAACTCGTTGAAGTGCACTCCCAGGTATTTGACATTTGGCTTTGCCAATATGGAGGATCCGTCAAGAAGTTTTAGGACTAGATTTCTGCAACTTGTTGCTGTGCGAAGGCCTCTACCAGTTGAAGGTCTCCTGAAGAAGACAAGTTCCGATTTGGAAGTGTTGATTCGGATGCTCCATTTCTGGTAGAATCGGAAGAGTCTGTTAATGTGGGTTTCTACTTTTTGGACAGCGATTAGTGGTGACATTGATGTGGCGTAGGTGAGCGAGTTATCGGCATACAGAAGGTTCTCGCATCCAATTGGTGAAGGTTGGTCTGAAGTCAGCAAGTTGTAGAGGAAGGGAACTAGTTTTGAGCCTTGGGCGACTCCAGCTCTGATGGTCTTCATGTTTGACTTGCAGTTATCTACTTGAACGAAAAATTTCCTGAAAGATAGGAAAGAAAAGAGAATTTTTATTAATGGCGGAGGTACTTCCATAAGATGAAGTTTGTGGATAAGACCGTCTATCCACACGCTATCGAATTCTTTCTCGACATCTAGAAAGAATCCGACGGTGACACGATTACTGTTGAGGGCTGTGGTAATATCGTGTTGGAATTTTACCAGTGTATGCATGGTTGAGTGTTTTTCTAGAAAGCCGAATTGCATGTCAGGGATGATTGAATTTTCACAGCAGAATTTCTTCAGTCTTCGTAAGATTAATTTCTTCCAGTAATTTGCTGATGTTGTTGAGAAGTGATATTGGCCTTTCTTCGGAACTGGCACAATCTTCGCTATTTTCCACTTCTGGGGGAAGTAACAGTTGTTTAAAAGGATTGTGAGGAAAATCATTACCGCATGTGGCAGCCTTTTCAGGATGTAGTAGGAGACACCATCTGGTCCAGCAGACTTCTTTGGCTTAGAATTGCCGATGATTTCTACAACCTCCTCTAGATTGCATAAATGAGGACTATCGGTGGGATTATTTGCTGAATTGGTGATATTAAAATTAATTTTATCCGGAATTGGTTGCAGTGTTTGTTGAACTGTTGCCTCAATTTCTTGTAAGAAAGTTGGGTCAGTAGGTGGGTTCGGTGTGAAGATTCCTTCAAAGTAGTCGGCGAACGCTTCCACCTTGTCTTGGGCCGAGGTAGCTTCAGTATCATTGCTGATGATGGTTTTCGCTATTTGTGGCTGTTTTCCAATGATCCTATTGATGTTTTTGAAAGCATCTGGTCCTGGCTTGATTGCTTGTAATCTTTTCTGGTATTGGATATTATTGTGGTATTGAATGGAGTTCCGGAACATGATGTTGGCTTGCTGTAGCTCATTCCAAACTATATACTAGTTTCTGTTAATTGCATTCAGTTCACTTTGATGGATCCGCTAGAGACGTTTTATTAGACGTTGTCTGTGAGCATACGGACTTTGAACGTACTCGGGAAGGTGCTGGTAAATATCTTTTGACGTTTTAGACTGTTTTTGCTTGTCCAGGGCATCAGATACGGCATGTTCAAAGTTGACAATTGCTGCATCAATTTCGATATCCAGAAGATTCCTGTCTGAAGGTGGGAGAGTTAAGCTGTCTTCGATGTCTCTGTGAAGTCTATCAATATCCAGCCGTTTGAAATTAATGAAATTCTCAGGAGCTTCTGTTGTAAGGAGTATGGGCTGGTTGAGGTTAATCGATAGTTGAACAGCTTCATGGTCCGAGTCACTATGCAATAATGTACAGACATAATTCCGGATTTTCGGAAGAGTGTGCACTAGGTTCGAGGAAGCCAGGAAGAAGTCCAGCGCTGATGGTGTTCTAGGAAAGGTGGGTTTGTGTTGTGAAACTAAGGAGTGCTGGTGCTGGTCGTTGTTGGGAACAAGCTTTCCAGGATCAAGAAGGATTGCAGCCCTTCTTTGGTCAGCAGCTGGTCAGATGTTTAAAATTTCGCTGAGATTCACATATCACAGGAATTTGAAGGAAACGCGTGCTGTGGAAGGCATCATTTTATCTATAAGAGTTTATACTTAACGCAGATTACTTAGTCACAGCTTAATCATATACTAAAGAAAAGCTGCTTGATGAAATCCTGAACCTAGTGACATAAAACTCTAAAACATTTCAGTGTGTCTTGATGGAAAAAATTGGAAGGGGCGTATAATTTTCTGCTAAATCAAATGGTTGGGAGGATTTTTCAATTCTAGAAAAACGCAATATTCCGAAAGAAACCTTTTTATTTGTTTTTAAGTGCTATCGGCTGGAACAGTCATGACAGTTCAGAAATAATAGAGGTGAATGTTATTTTTTTTTTAATTTGGTATAGCACTCGCATATAAATTAAGTTGGTGAATTTCACATAGAATTTGCCTTCGCATTTAATATCATTTAAAACTCATTATGGTCCGTTTTTAATAGTGTTCATGGACGTTTCAATGCATGTTTGTAACTAATAAACTGCCATTAGATCTGGTTTGGGTCGAAAACAATTGTGTAGACTCTAAGTGATTCATGGGGCGAGAGATTTTATAAAATCGTGCACTTACACTGATTATCTTGCCAATTTATCAGACTAAAGTGTGACATATTACAATTAGGTGTAGTGTACGCTAAAGTAAAACGATGCCATTATAATTCGCACTAACATAATGTAGGTATATATGTAAGTATAGAGAGCAATTTAATTATAAGTGCGAAAGTGCTAAGTTGGTGTTGAGTTTGTAAATTAATCATGTACAAAAGTCCTTTTTTTTTCTCATGAAGTGGAGATGTAATTAATTTGACCCTGCTTGTTGGAGAACATAACTTTTTTCTTCTGTCAAACATGCATAAGGACATATGTATATGGTGTAGATGGGCAGACATTAAGATTTTTTCTCTGAGGATGTACTTTTTCCTTAATTTATGTGGGTTATGAGAATGGTAAAATAAAAAATCTGATGAGCAAAGAACTTGGTTTAATAAAGTCACAAAATAAAGTGTTTTTGTTAAGAGTTTATGATAAATGATAATTACTGAAACACGCCACCGGGATGTTGGTTTTTTTTTCTACTTGTCAACAGGACGAAGAGACAAAAGGTACCATTCAGCACCGTAGTTAGGGTATTAAAATTAAAGTGCGTGCTATTTGAGAGAGCATTTAAAGGAGCATCGTTGACAGTTTTATGATTTATTCACAGAAATTTTAATACAAGTTACAAATGGCCATAATAACAGCAATTTTCTACACGTTATTTGCAGCATTATGGGTGTCATTGGTGCCCGCAGGAACAAAGGGGAAAGGGGACCACTCCTCCCAGGCTATGAGTCTTATCAAAATATTATTTAAAATTTGTTCCTAAGGATAAGGAGTTTTGACGAATTCGGTATCTTTATCGTCTTGTTTTTCCCTCTGAGTTCATGGTTTGAACCCCCCATTTTTCTCTGGCCTTGGGCCTGACTGTAAATATATGTATATAAGTACTTCTTTACTTTTGATATTGTTGGGAAATATGAATTATTTCTAATCAGCTTTCTTTCGGAGTCTATGGTTTCCCTGGTTTTGCTCTTTCGGCATTTGAACATTGGAAGAAGAACCAATCTTTTTCAAGAACCAACAAACATACATATAATTTGGATGTTGTTCAGCGGAGCATGGACTTCATAGTCACATCAATTATATTGCGCCCAGACGACTTTTTGAATTCAATAGAGAACATCTCGAGTATAGATTCTCTGGAATGTTTTCTTAAGAACTATTTTCTAAAAAAAAAATGAAGTTAATTCTATATTTCAATTTCGCAAATAATGTTAGGTATACTTCAAAGTACTAGTTAACTTTCCACAAAATTCTAAAAATCTATGGCTGCTTTCTCCACAATATTCTTAAATAATTATAATAAAACGTATCCAAATTTTAATGAATCTTCGAAAGTTTTATTGAACGTGGGATGATGGTTTTCTCAATTCTTTGTATAACGCTCACCATTCCAGCTACAAATTCTAGCACCATTTTAAGAAAAATCAAAACTTTATGTTTATGTAAATTTCATGAATTCTTTTCATGCCTTTTTAGCTGACTTAATGGTAACCTATTTCAATTAAAATTCTTTTGTTTGAAAGGTACAAACTTTCCGTGTTCTGCAATTTAATTTTTTTCATTATATATTGCCGCTAAGGTAGATCAAAATAGGTTACAAGAATCAGGTGCTTTTCCCGTACAACATTTTCACAGTGTGAATAATAAAAGGAGAAAACCCAATTTGTTCGTGTGCTTGTTAATTTTTATTTCTTTTGCTTCTTTATGGGCCTTACCAGTTATAAAATTTAGAGACGACTTAAATATTTGAGTGAAATTACATACAATGCTTTATTTGGTAGTTACATATAATGCTTTTTTTAGTTACATATAATGCTTTATTTAGTTGGTTCCAAGCAACAAATGGCTCCATTGTTAAGAGTCCACCAATGTATTATGTTCATAATATGTATGATTAATTATAATGGTTCATGTCACTCAAATATTAAAGTCCTCTCTAAATTTGATTATTGGTAATATTCTTTCAGTAATATGGCATCATCTTTACTTCAACTACAATAAAGTTGTTCTGAATTAAAATCAATGGCGCAAAATTTTAATTGAATAAGTACGATACTAAAGCTGTTTTAGTATGATACTAGGTTAAAACAACGAATTTGCAAATTTTAATCGAATAAGCATCATACTTTCTCTACCCTTTTATTAAAGTTAGAGTCATCGAATACCTAATTTATTTCTTTAGTATCGTGCCAGCTTCATATGACTCTTTGACATTTGCAAACATCAAAAAAACTTCGTGTACTTACTTTTTTATACGAAATGTCATTGTTTTAGGTGTGATCAGAAGCAATTTATTAAGAATTTTTTTTTTAGTACGATACTAGTTAGAAAATGTTTAAAATTAAGAATGAGTTACTACTATAAAGTTAGCAAATTGTTAAGTAGTATCATACTTATACCTTAATAATAGGCTGTTTAAAATTTTGCGCCAATCTTTTTAAATTCATACTTTATTTAATGTATTTTTATAATTTCGTAGTTATGAGATGAATTGTATAACACTTTTCTTTTATAAATATTACCAATTTTTTTATAGTTACACTAATTTTTATCGATTGATTTTATCAATATGCCAATGTAGTCTTCCGTTGTTCTTGCTTTAGCTTGAATTGTACTTGCACCTGCTGAAGCTTTCTATAATGAGGTCAATTATATAAAAACCATTGGACAAGTCACATCTTAAGAAGCAGCATTAGCAAGCAACGAGACACGGATCGCACCATTTAGACATATCACAAATATTAAAATTAATACACTATACACATTACCACACACAACACAATTTACACACAAAATATATAAAATACAGTCCACAGTAAACTTAATCTAAAAAAAAAGTTTTATAATAATTTGCATCTTTTAACGTTATTTTACGTAAGTTTAGAGTTAACTGTACTTCTTACCACTTAAGTCCAGTTTTTCAGTTTGAATTCATCTGAGTTTTCAGGTTTTGATTCTGTATACTAGATTTTGACAGAATCTTTTTAAAACCAGAAATGTAAAATTTCAATTACAAGTACCGGGACTTGAACTTATACTTCAGTATTTTGATATATTTTCCGGCAGGTCGCTAGCTTATGATTGTTATGTTGTTATATTTTGGTGGACTCAAAGTTTCTGGTCCCTTGATAAAAAAAAAACTTTTTTTTGATAAATTGGTAAATATTCTTTATAAAATGACGTTGAAATTGAAACAAATGGGCTAGAAAGTAGTGTTCAAGTTCTTAAAATACTTGAGTTACTTCAAGTACTTGAAGTACTTAATTAACTGATACTTGGTACTAGTACCCAAATACTTGAAAAATAATGGTACTTGGTTAAGGGTTAAGTACCAGTACCAGGATATTGAAGTACAAGTACCGGTACCTATACTCTGTCTAATAAAAATATGCAGTGTGGGCAAGATAGGACGTTTGCCTTGCATTCTGGCTACAGTGAATTGCATAAATCTATCCTTCATTAAAGCTCTCACAGGGTTATCGTAGTGTTGATTTTAAATAGACCCTTTTTTTTAAAGCTCTAAAATCAAAAGCACCTCAACAGAAACCCAAGGAAAAAGAAACTGAACAAGTTACGAAATGAACAAGGGTAACTCTGAACGCACATCAATATTTGATGGGGGTTGAAATTGAATAGCACCAACAGCCATAGGCCACAGCAATTCAGTGCACACTCAGATGTGCAGTCAATAGGACGTCGTCGTCGGTCCTGCGTCAGATGCAATCGAAAATTTATGGGCGCACAAACACTTTTTTATGGAGGAGTTCTTTCAATTTAGTATGGTGCAAAAATATAGAACGCTACTGATTTTGAAAAAGCTCTCCCATAAGACGTGTACTGCATATTTTTATTGGACAGAGTATAGCACTTGTACTGAGAGGACTGAATTCCTTGTTTTCTACAGGTCGGTTTCAAACTCTCTCAAGAGATTTTATTATGGGACTACATTCAGAGATGGCAATGCTGAGCAAAGAAAGTGAAGCAAATCGTCAAAAAAAAAAACGAAGTAGATTTGACAAAATTGGAGCAGATAATGAAAAAAATAGATCAGATATCTCTCCATTTTTACTGTTCTTGACAATTGACAAACGTTTATTTCACAGTGTACCTAACTGTTCTTCACATTTTATTATTTATTAGTGCATTCTTGGTTGAAATGCGATGGATATATCTGTTCTTTTTCCTCATGATAAGAAGGAGATGTTTTGAAAACTGAGAGCAAATTGCAGTATGTTTTTGTGATGAGTGCATTCAGATCAAGCATGTGACTTTTTCAATTTGAAACAAAATGAATCAATACAACACAATATTAAATGAAATTTCGATCGTTATATAAAAATGAGTCAAAAGAAGCCCTGCCATTCCTTTGAATGAATTTTTAACTGAAAAAGAGGCTGGGTGCGACCCACACTGATAACTTCCCATTTGTGGCCTTGAAAACTTTATATTTAGTTTTTTTTCAAATAACCAAATTTTCAGCGAAACAAACTTTAGCTGTGTCTGTACTGTATCTGGTGTGGTAATTGGTATGATATTTTGTACACATACTTCGATCATAGAGCAGTAGATGGAAGATCGAAGTAAATGGTTTCATAGTGTAATTGTTGTTGCGGTTTTTCCGGATTGAAAGGCTGTGATCAGCACTGGATATACAATGACTCCTGTTTTAAAAATCGATGATGCTTGTGGCATACTATGATATTAGGAAATTTGCTTTGTTTTGTTGATGATGAGGATACTTAGTCGCTCATTTTATGTTTTTTTTTACAGAAAATGTGTTTAACTAATTTTAAACTTTTCTATTTAAAATGTTAAATTTCTTGTAATAATTACGAAGGTTGGTAGGTACATGTTATATACTGAATTATAGATTTCCGTGTTTTTTAATATATCTGTGTTCCTACACCTAAGAAAACCTTGAGTAGAATTTTACTTCTTTTTCATGGACAAAAAGATAAAAACATATTGTGACGTTTTCTTCAATTTCACCATAGCTATTAATGGAATTTGAATATGTGGGACTTGGGTACAACTGAACAACCTTATTCATATACGTATGTACAGTACATACATTCTTCTAAAAACTAAGTTGATAATAAAATTATAAAATTATGTATTATATTATAGAAATTACTTTATTATTTCGGTTCCAAACATTTTAATTGAAAAAATTTAAAAACGAAATATTTTTGTTAAAACTGTCAATTCGATACTTGTCAAAATTTAACCATATATTAATAATTGTATTATGTCGATACCTTCCCGTAAGAATGTACTAAGCGACAATTTTTTCGAAAATGACTTTTTGATGAGGAAATATACTATATGTTAAGGGCCACGTTTTGGCCTGGGTTTCGCCAACCTATTATGCATGAAAAGGAAACTAGAGTACAAATAAAAAAAATTTATCAACTGCCATGTTTTCTCATTAAAATAATGTTGCCACCTGAAATTTGTATTATCCGCCAAAAAAATTATGCTAAGCGACATTAATAAAGATCTCATTGTCGTGAGCAACAAAAAATTTTGTTAGATGTCTTTGTTTAACCAAAATTGTCTCTTAGACATTCAACTAGAACTTTCTTCGTTTTTTTCGTTTCCTGAACAATTTTAGAAATGTCGCTTAGTATACATTCTTACGGGGAGGTATCGATGTATAAAACAACATACTTTAGAAGGCACAATCGCTGTTCATAACCAAGGAATTCGACTTGAAATACAATTTTAGCTAGTTTTCACTAGAATTTTTAAAAGTTTTTTTATTAAAAAAAAAAAACTATTAATTCAATATTTGTCAACATTTTACCAATTGTACAAAATTATACTATGTATAAAATAAACTAAATTAGAAGTCAATATCACTACTAGTTCTCGAGAAATTTGAGTCGAAAAACAATTTTTACCAATTTTCAATAGAATTTTATATAGTTTTTTATTTTTTGTAAAAAAACTGTAAACTGATTTTTTTTGAAATTTTCACCAGTTGTCAAACACATTATTTTTCGTAAAATAAAATTAATTTGAGTTTCAAATTGTTTTCCGTTCTTAGAATATCTGGGTTATGAAATTTTTTTTTTCAGTTTTTTTTATTTAAAAAAATAACGGTATGTTCATTTTTTTCCAAATTCATACCAAATTTGTATGACCTTATAATGAGTACATTAAATTTTATTTGAAGTGAATAGCATTATTTTTTCGTGAGATATTTGAATCTAACCAAAATTTTTACTTTTTTTTTAAACCGTTATAGTGAAAAAACTAATCACTGAATTTTAATAAACGCCCTTTCAGCCTCTTTCGAAGTTATTATCTATTAAACAAAATTTATTTGAAGCCGATATCTTTACTCGTTCTTGAGATATCGACGACGAAAAATGGTACAAGAACGTACGGACGTACGAACGTACGAACGTACGAACGTACGAACGTACGTACACACACACACACAGACATCTTTCTAAAAATGATTGATATAACCTCTAGGGACCTTGAAACGTCGAGAAATGTCAAAAATTCCAATTTGACAAATCGGACCGATTACAATAACTCCCTATGGGAAGTTAAAAAGAGAAATGTGTTGAATTATCTCTTTCAATTTAGCGGATTGTAATGAATCTTATTTTTTTTAAGTCCTTTGAACACTGGTCTTCTTTTGAAACGACAAACAAAATCTTATTTAGTTTATATTTTGGTGTTAATGATTCAATTATAATCTTGATTTCGAAATCCAAGATTATCACCCACGTTCTGCATTTCGCTTATTGTGAATTCGTGTAACATATACATAAGTGAATTTTGATGTTCTGTATTCCGTATAAAATGACTTTTGTGATTTGTTCATTCCGAATATTGGTGTTCTGAATTCCACCGGAAATGATCAATGTGAACTGAGTTTTCGGAGATGGAAATTCGTGTTCTACATTTCGAAAAATACTTAGCGGTTTACGATGAATGCAATTCACTTAGTTTTGTTTGGTGAATCTTTACATTTACGCGACAATTGACAAGCATGTAAATAAAGCTTTGAAATTTTGCTTTTATTTTATTAAAATAAATTGTTGTTTTCAGGGGAATATAAAAGAACTCACGACAAAAGTTTTGTTGAAAATAAGTTAAGGAAATGAAATGTGTTAAGGAAATTGAAGTCTATTTTACTAAGGGATTTATTTCCAAAATATAAACAAATGCTTCTTCGTTTAGTCTGTAGTTTTTTTTAAAACTATATGAAGGTTCTTATAATAAAAATTCCATAGACTACTGAAATAAATCAGCCAAGTAGAAGACTTAGCGCTATTAATGGACTTGTTGAATTATTGATTCAAAATAGCTTTTTTTGATAGTTTGTTTCTTTTAAAATAACAAGGAATATATTTGACAAGGCGCTATTTTTATTCTTACCAGAAGAGAAGAGAACCAGGACTTACTCACAACTCTCAACCTTTCTTGTGTGCGTGTTAGTTACTACGAATGGAGGGGACCTTCAATTTTCTGCCGATTCCAAACGGCTAATGAGCAGTACCTTTCATGACAAGAGATACTCTTAGAGCATTTGTCAATTCCTCGCAAGAGGCAGCACACCCAATCATTCAACATTACTCGCATATAACAGAATTTATATAGTTGTTTTTTGAAACGATCATAGGGGTTTTGTACATTTGTGCAGTCCGGCTTAGCTAAGAATCTCTGTACTTAACAATACTTCATCGATGAGCATTCCTAACAGCGCGAGTGTTATGGTTGAATTGTTTAAGTAGACATGAAACATTACGACGGGGACGGTATTCAAGAAATGTCAATGTTTAGATAATGTTAACGTCTCGAATCATTTTAAAGCCTTTTCTCAGAAAACAATCCAAAAGCCTTAAGTGAATTCAAAGAGAATTAGCCCATTTATGGGAGTTATATACATTACAAAAGAGACCATTGAATTAAACGAATAACATTCTAGTATGTGTTTATTTCCCTTTATTTCTAGATCATAATTTAATGAATTATGAATGAATGAATGAATTAATTAAGTATTGGAGGTACTGCACTATGACCTGAGAATCTATTGTGCCCCCACTTGAATATGCATGAGCTTGCTCATCTTATAATTCTTCCTCCAAATGTATTGCTCTTAGGAACATAGTATTTTGGGCAACTTCAGATATGGTAGGTCACTCTCTTTCACCTGATATTGTTCCAGATGGTTTTTCCCTTAGTTCATGAGTGGACATTTTCCTAGTATTTGCATGCATGTTGCCGAATCTACATATGGAATTGCTTATGATACCAAGTAAACCAAGGTGTATTATCTTCTTGTTGGATTTTGTTTTTGATGACATTTTTTCCTATTCCGCAATAGAACTCAGGCCCTTTTGAAGGGGTTAATATGATTTTCTACGGAGTCACCCTTTTCATTTCCATGAACACCCACGTGACCAGACACCCAGTGAACCGTGACCCTATTCTGTTTGGGCTTATTATCCGTTGCTCTTAGAATTCCATATATGCGAATGGTAGTGATGAGAATCTTCAAATGAACATGAAAAGCTTTCGCAAGAATAACAATTTGATGTATAATTAGCTTCAGATAAAATATCATTTATATGAACGAGAAAGAGGGTCGGTGACAACACGGAGCCCTGTGGCGCACCAGCATTTATTTTGTACGTTTCAGACTTAAGTCCCACCAGTACTAGTTATTTGAACGATTTGGAATTAAATTCCTAATCAATCGAAGAAAATCGATGTCGAAACTGGTTATCTCCATGAATTTATAAATTAACATAGACCTATAAATATTGAAGAAAATTACTTCAGATGTTTTGGTACTAGTTTTAGTTATATAGTGGAACTAACTGGAAGAAAGACAGACGACGGTAGTTGAGTTCAATTTTGTTACTTAACCCTTGAAACATGTTTCACAAATAAAACCAAGAACGTGCGACCTTACCCTACACTCTACAACTATTTCATATTCTTGTAAGGTTCATATTAAAGTGAAAATATCTATATAGTACAAGTGTTTATCCGTTTAAAACATCTGTAGGATGAATTTTATATCCTGATGTGGAAAACATTCCATGTTCGAAAACTTTTTTATTTCATTTTTTTTTACTAAATTTGTAATCGATTGATTTTGTACTATATTCTCAGATGTAGGTGTTTGCTATACATTTCCTATTCCCTTACATATGTATAATTTTTTTTTTAAGAAATACGTTGAAAGAGTTTGGAACATCCATTTAACCTCCCGCAGATGGTCCCAGTCGTCATTTATCCCTGTGCGTTGCTTATATCGAGTTTATGTATCTAAATTCTTTGAAAATAAACCCTCTGAACTAAGCTTTAGGTTGTAATATATTACGAGTGTACATGTTACGAAATCATGACGATACAACGACTTATAGATGTTTTATACATCTAACAATACCTATACCTACCGCACCCTAACTTTTTTTTGGTAGTACAAGGCAAAAAAGTTGGAACATTTCATAAATATTTCATTTTTTTGTGTTGTTTTTTTTTTTTTACTTTTAGCTAAACTGATTTAAAAATATATATTTTTGTAACCCTCTATTTGCCATGTGTGTTTTGTGAGCCTTATTTCCACTTTGAGTAGTTCATGTATACAATTTTTCATTTTTTATTCGATTCTTCTATTTATCAAAGGACTTTTCGTTTTATTAATTTTATTTTTTTCACTATTGTTGTGCTTACAGGGGATGAGATAAAATTTTATCCCGGAAGAATGTATATAAGAATTTTATTTAAATTTTCAAATAAAGAAAAATTGAAAAAAAAGGATGAAACATTCTAATGCAAATTTAAAAGGAACTAGCTTAAATTGAGAATACTGCGGTTAAAAAAAATATTCACCCGCTGTGTTCGTTCAGTGTCTTATGTAGAAGAGGGAAGAATGTTGAAAAAATTAAGAAATTTTTATCAAAAAGCGTTTGCTAATATATCCACCTGTAGCCTTTAGTTTGTCATTTCGAAAAATGAAAAACCAGTTTCTTCTGCCACCCTGGCTGTTTCTATCTAAAAATACACTTAATTGAGACAATAAACACTTCTATCAACTTCACAGTTTAACCACGAAAACAGACTCTCCTGCTTTACCATGTCTCTTCGGTAACAGTCCAACTACTCGTAAATAAAAGGCACTCTGCTCTACTTTGTGCGAGGACGTCTAGACCATGAAATAGCCGCCTATCTACACTTCTAGTGTGAGATTAGTGGAACTTCTATTCTTTCCGAGACCAGCCTCCGACAGTCTAAGTAAAGCCATTGACACATACATTGTCGCATTATTGGTCATTAGGATAGTAAGCCCCAGAAATTTACCTATTGGTCATGAAATTTTGACGCTGCATCAGCTTTAACAAAAAATTATCTAATCTTTTAGAGATAGGGCAATGTTGAACCACACCGGACACCAATAGGCAATTATCAGCCGGATGAGGCGCATATAGCATATCAGCCTTACCCTTCTGTAAGACAACTGTTTCGTCAGGGCAAAGGCTCCCCTTACGTTAGAGCAGCATTTATATGCCTGTCAATATACATAAATTGATTAAACCAGATTCCAGGGCACTTTGTTCCATTTTTGTCTGCCCAACGATCACTACATTGAACCGCAGTTCTTTCTCGTATTCCTTTGGGCTCCAAGCAAAAGAGTCATAAAATGAATAGTATTTCTCAAAGCTGAATTTTATCTTTCAGTAATCGCTCTATCGCTAAATCTTGTCAAAATCAAGCTGTAAAAGAATCCTTATGACCTCGACTCTTAAATGGTTGGCATACAGAATTGTCTGAGTTATATTATCTATTGGATCGCTGGTGTAAATTCTGAATGAATAGAATCGGGGAATTGACTACTTCCTGCTGAATACCATTTTTTAATATTGAAATTTGAGGTAGAAGTTACATTTTTGGCAACGACTTTCTACCATTGAGTATATCATGAAGCATATAAAATAGTAGTTTACTCATGATAGAGATACTCTAGCCATAAGGTGTCGAAAGCCTGTAAACCTGATAGGCAACAGTAGATTTAGAGAGCAGCTTAGACGTGAAAAGATTTGTGTAATGTCCAGCCTCAAAACCGACCTAAGTGTGTTATATGATATTGTTTTCTCCGACAACTTGGACAGAGCTCTATTAATAACTATAGTATTTCGAATACCATGCTGATACTCGGAAGAAGACCTATTGACCGGAGATTCATCAGCTTGGTGTTATCCTTTCTCTATTTCGGGAGAGGATGTACGAGGCACGGCGCGCGGTGCTAAATAATATGCATTATTCAGAGTTAACTCTGTGAAATAAACGTCCACTGCCTCCAAATGTAAATGTCGCAGTACTACGTTGGATATACATACATACCATCTTGCTTACTTTTTGCTTTAATGTGTTGATGATGAGCTGGAGCTCCACCTTCGAAACTAACAGGGAACTGGACCCGTTCTGCACTGCGTTGATAGCGTTTACCAAAAGATCATCATTCAATCTGGTGAAACAGCGTTTGTCCGATCATGTCGTTTCCATGTCAGAAATGGTGAAGCAAGGCTCTTTTCCCAGATCATGATTCGGGAGAAGGCTAGTATTAAAATTGTTTATTTTCTGAAGAGCAGATCCCACAGTCTCCACTTTCTCCTGCTGATCTTTGAATTAAAGATATAATTGTCCAAGATGGAGACGTTTAGATCTGTGCCTGCTGCCAGAAGGACTTCTCTGTTTTTTTGTTTATGTTAAGTTCTTGGTGAAACCACCAAGAAACCATTGGGCTTTAAGATCTCTTCATTTCAAACTGTATTGATTATGTGAAACAGTTTTGTTTTGGATGTTCAAAATAAAGACCTCGTGTTTTTCTTTGTCCATATTATAACCCTTGACTTTCCTAGAACCTGTTTTTGTTTGACTTTCATAAATGCGTTGAGAAATAATTCTTTCAGCAGGAGACGGTGTAGCTGGAAAATAAATTCCCCAATATTACTTTGCAATCATTCACTCGAGGCTTCATGAAATTGGATACCAAATAATAGTAATTAATTTTTGAGTTTCATTTACAGACTTTGGTGTTTCCGACCTTCCATTCAAATCTCCGCTCCGTGACCAAATAAAAAACTCTTCATTTGGGATGTTTGGAGATCTTATGCAATGTTAATTATTAATCAATTATTAATCAATTATTGCCAATAATCCGTTAATTAACCCTTGAAAATAAAACCATACCGATCATCGTGACAGTAGTGTTGTAAACTCATCTCTCTTTTCCTTATGTTTTTTTGATTTTCAAATGTTTCTTGTCTTTTTTCATAACACTGTAGCTTACTCTACCTTACCATAAAAAGCCATCTACTCACTTATTTATTTATTTACATATGTAACTAAATTGCTAGTTTTACAAAAAATTTCTTACAAAGGTGTACATTAAGATTCTTAAACAATTTCATGGAAAAATGTTGTTTTAAATTGACATGAATTAATTTTTGTTTTATCAAACAAATTGTTATATTTAAGATTGTAAATATTAAATAGTTTAAACATTTTATTTAATGGAGAACATTTTTCATAATTGGTACGATAGCTTGAAATAAGTATACTCTCCGGTATGTTCCTCAAAGTTCCTTGAGGAATATTAAAATTAATACGAGACAGAAGGTGCAAACAGTCTATGTTGCCGTTGATTAATTTTACAATGAAAACGAAACATAAATAAGAACGTCTGTTCTCGAGACTAGGTAAATCAATAAGTCTAAGTCTGTTATTATAAGGTGGAAGATCATAAGGATTATCCCAGCCAAGTCCCCTGAGGGCAAACCTAATGAATCTTTTTTGCACCTGTTCTAGTCTATTTTTATGACATTCGTAATGAGGTGACCAAACCTGACAAGCGTATTCTAGAATGGGTCGAACAAAAGATATAAAAAGCTGCTTTGTCACAAAGAGTCGGAAAATTGTTTCGACTCTCTTTTTATCCAACCAAGAATTGAATTAGCTTTGTTTGAAATGGAGTTTATATGTTGAATGAATTCGAGTTTGCGATCAAATGTGACGCCAAGAATAAATATAACTGTTTCACGGGATATTGATATGCCATTAAAGAAATAGTTGAACGAAATAAAAGAAAACTTTCTTGTAAAACACATAGTTTTACACTTATCGATATTAAGAAACAAACAATTACGAGTACCCCAGTCAAAAAACGAACTAAGATCACATTGCAATTCTTCACAATCACGAGTGTTTGTAATAGTTTTAAAGATTGTTACATCATCGGCGTAAATGAGGCACTTGGAGTATCTTAACACAGATGGTAAGTCGTTTATAAATAAAATAAAAAGGATAGGGCCTAAATGACTACCCTGTGGAATTCCTGAGTTGATTTTAAACTTATTTGATTCGCAACCGTTAAATAGCACTGAATAAGATCTGTCTAATAAATAAGATTGAAGCCATTTTACAAAATTTTCGCTAAAACCTAATTTTCTTAACTTAAAAAGCAAAACACGATGTGATAGCTTGTCAAAAGCTTTACTGAAATCAGTGAATACACAATCTACTTGTTTATTGTTTTTAAATGAATCAATACAATTTTCAACTAATTCTATTAGAAAAGTAACAGTAGAACGTCCTTTTATAAAACCATGCTGATTAGGAACAATGAACAACTTGACATAAAAACATAAAGCTTCACAAATAATAGCCTCAAAAAGTTTAGGAATCACAAATAATTTGGCAATAGGCCTGTAGTTTTTCACTTCGTCTTTTTTCCCTTTTTTATGTAGAGGGATAATGAATGAACTTTTCCAAATAGATGGGAATGAACATGTTGACATTGAAAGATTAAATACTCGTAGAATAGACAAAGGTAATGACAAGTGACGTACACAGTTTTTCAAAATAGTAGAGGGTATACCATCAGGACCTGGTATATACATACAGCTGTCGTCAAGGTTAGATACAAACTTTACAATGTTGTCGATATCAATGTTAAAGTTCATATCAGTCAAGTAAGTAAAAGATTTCAAATGGTCAAAGCTTTGAGCCATTTCGTCAGATATATCACAGATTGAGGAATCACAGTTAAAGGTATCACAGTGTGAAGTATCACAGTTGAAAGCACTTTGAAAGAAGTCAGAAAAAAGTTGCGTTATAACCCGTGGGTCATGACTTGAAATGTTATTTAACTTGAGAACAGATGGGTAAGGACAAGATTTTCTTTTGCTGTTAATAAAATTCCAAAAACACTTTGGATTCATTTTTAGATCACCTTCTGAATGTAATTTAGATACTTTAAACTAGATATTCTATTGAAAATATCCCTCGATTCACAATAAATTTTAAAATTGGTTTCCGTTGGATATAGTTTAAAAGTAGACCATAACTTGTTTCTTCGATTTCTCATACTTTTGATTTAACTATCGTACCAAACTGGCACAAAAGATCTTGTTTTAATAATCGCTATGGGAACAGATTTAAGAAAACAATCAAACAATATATTGTAAAATTTAAACACCATTAAGATAACATTTAAACAATTATTCAAACAAGACCAATCAACTTGTGATAACAAAGAATTAAGTTTTAAAAAGTCTGTCTTTATAAAATTAAAAGAGTAAAAGTTATCACACAATTCATTATCAAAATTATTAAATTTTTTAAAAAGTGAACAGATCAGTGATGGGTGATGGTTATCTTCAGGCACTAAAGGCTCGGTGGATTTTTGTATTATAATCTCATCGTCAATGGTAGTAAACACTAGATCCAGCAGTTCTCCATTAATATTTAAAACATCGTTTAATTGAAGAAGTCCAAGTGAAGTTAAATCATCAATTAGCTTAGAGTCGTTGGATCTGAGATTACCAGTTGGTAACATACCATTTGTGTCTCGACAGCGCGTCCAAGCGACATTGGAAAGGTTGAAATCGCCAAGGCAAATGATTTCATCCTGGTATTCCAATAAGTCATAGATATAGCTTAAGTATTCGAAAGCTTTGGTATAAACCTCTTGTGGGCTTCCAGGAACTATATATAAAGTTATAACATACAGGTTCTTGTCTTTAAATGATACTTTTATGCAGAGAATTTCATTGTCAAGTGAAACAGGAACATTAACCAGAGAAGTTAACATAGAAGATTTTACGGCTATTAGAATCCCGCCTCCAACAGTGTCGATATTTGGATTACAGTATCTGTCACTTCTATACACATTAAATGTGTCGTCAAACATTTCAGAATTATTTATTCCCGCATGTAGCCAGGTTTCCGTGAGACAAATAATATCATAGGAGCAGATCGAAGAAGTATAATAGACCTTGTTGGTCTTAGTTCGAAGACCTCTTACATTCTGATAAAATATATCAATTAATTGCGACGAATTGTTTGTCTTGTCAATCTTTTCTGAAAAGGATTACGAATATTATTCCTTTTATTCATGAATTCATGAACTATTATGCTTTCTGGCCAGTATTTCTTATCCAATAGAAGATTGAACAATTCCTGTGTAATATACAGTTTAAATGATGCATAATCCATACTTTTAGTTTGCAATTATTCAAGTTTGAATTTTGATTTGTTGAAACGTGAAGAAATATACGTTGCTATGTCATCACAAATTGTGCTGGGATCAAAGTTGGATAAAAAGAAATCGCTCAGCCGCCTTAAGTTGAATTAATGGAGAAGAATCTTTATTTAAATTCGCATCAGGAGCATTATTTGATAACCATGGTGGCGAGGTAAATGTATGTGAAATTGCGGGAAGTGAGGAAATAGATGAAGACGTAAGAGATGGAAGAGAAGTTGAGGAGAATGATAGCGACGATGAAGTTGAAGTTGTAAGTGATGAAGGCAATATTTTTGTTGAAATAGATGTAGGTAAAGATGAAGATGATTCAGACACATAGGAAATCGGTGAATGAAGTGAAGAAGTAGATGCCGTTGATGATGAAGATATCGTAGGTAACGTCGGAAGTGGAGTTGATACCAGAGTAAGAACTAATTTTTTGATCTTTGAATTTAATCCAGATATAGAGCAGGATCCCAAATTGTTTTTGTAATATATGTATAAAATTATCCCAGATTTGTAGATAATAAAACGCACCTTATATTCCATACATATCTTTTCATTGTCAAATCAAGAAATATCAGAAGGTCTCTGGATAATATAATAGTCAACAAGCTCTTTCATATTTTGTTTCTTGAACACGTAATTGAAGCGGTTTATTATTTAAGGATCTATATGGATCTAAGATTAATATGGATCTAGATCTGGTTTAATTTTTAACACGTATTACAAAAACAATTTGGGATCCTGCTCTCTATCTGGATCTTATTCAAAAATGATCCAAAAATGAGTTCTTAGCTTGGCCTATAGATGGATTTGTATGATAAGGTAGTGTTAACTACAGTAAGCGTGTTCTCGTGAGTAGCAAGTAAAGCTAATACAAAAAGTTCACGAAAACCATCCACATCCCAACTTTATTTTAACATTTAGCGATTGGCACTTATGTATCCTTAACTAACTTTCATTCCTTTTTCTTATTTAGCTTGGCTTCAATCGTTTTTCTGTTTAATTTTTTAACGAATTCAACTCAAAAATGTCGATTCTTGACAAATTATAACAAAACTAAATCAGTTTTGCCAACAGTAATACTTAAAAAAAATCACTTCAGCGCCCTCTCAGTTTGAAAAACTTAACTAATCATCGGAACTCGATATTACTTGGGATGAATAGCTAAAGTAATAGCCAGTAAGCTTTTGTTGTGGTTTTCTTCGTTAAATTTTTACTTTGTTGTACTTTCTTGTCACGAGAACACACCTAGTTTAGAGAAAAAAGATAAGAATCAATTGATAAAATCAACAAACATATGGAAAAAAGAGATAGGCATGTAACACTGCTGTCAGTAAGTTCCATATCGTTTTATTTTCAAGGAATGATCTATATGGATCATTGGGAATGGTAAAATAATTCTTATATCTCCAACCGCTTTCTTATCATCATCACCTTTTTAAACACGTATCTTTGATACATCATACTTCTAACGTTCCAACTTGCGACTCTAAGTTTTTGGCCAATCTGTTGCATACTTTGCTAGCGCCCGAAATCCGTTTAGGTCTGACCAGAGGACTTCTTCTTATTCTTGGGTCAGAATCTGGCGGTTGTTAAGGTGGAAGCATTTGAAAATTTCGCGAAACGTTATCGCTTTGTTTTTCGACACTTCCATGCCCCAGTTTTTTAAGACAAAGACCAAGTTGTCTTAATTTTAACTTTCTCAGTCGATTTTTATAAAAAAGTAGGAGGCACTGCCTCTTCTATGAACAAAAATTCGATTTGTGAGATCAAGTTTTTCTTTTTGAATCAAAAAATAAGTCCCTTGTTCAATCATGCAAAGGCCATCAACAAAAGCCATTGTCAAATACACACACAGTCAAAAAAATCATATCAAATGTCTCCAGTATCCACCTGTCATTATTTGCTTCCTGGAATCCTTTTTCATGTATTTACAAGAAAAAAAAAAAAGAAAAAAACAGAAAGAGCTTCGGTGACAAAATCGAAAGAATCCTTTTGTTCTCGTACCTTGGACACACAAAAAACAAAAAACAGAAAATTAGGTTTCCTTAGTGATGCACGATGTATGTCGTTAATATGGTGCTCTGTCTCATCTTAACTCAAGTCAAAAGGCAACAAGTAAAAACGTACATAAATATACTCGTATGTACGTAAAAGTAGAGAAGAGACCGATTTTTGTATATTTACGAGTATGTCTGTAAGTAACATTCTGGAGAGAAAATTTTTGAACGTAAACTTATTGTACCCATATGTGAAATGTGTGGCAATATTATATGACTTTCGTTTCCGCTTCCTTTGACAAAATGTCACACAGGAAGCTTGGTTGCTCCTTATACCCTCGCAATGACCACAAAGAAATGGAAAAAAAATTCTCAAAATATTACGTGCACCATGGATGTTTTTCTTTTTAAAAGAAAATTCATTGTTTTCACTGTCTTCGCTTATATGATCATACTCAAAAGTATATACGATAGCATTTATTATGTTTGTCATATAAAAAGCAATGTCTTATGATTTCTTATGGAGAGCTTTAAAAATTTGTAAACAAGGGAGGGCTTATGTTGTTCTCATATAACTCTTATTCTGGGAAAATTCATCATTTTCTTCTCTGAAATTGAGTGTTTTTACGGAAATTGCAGGTTTATGGGAAAAAATGTCCTGGATTTTTGTTTTGTTTTTAATATTAATCTGTTTTTTTATTCGTGTATATCTTTTAACCATTTATAAAGTTAAAATGAAATTTTGATGTGTATACGATTTTTTTTTAATAAAAATGTCGTGTGGGAAAAATACTTCACGAAAATGCTGGAATAAAATTAAAATACTTTAAGTGAATGAATAGATCTCATGTACACACTTATACTCGTACGTAAAAAAACATTAAAGATTTTTTTTTCAACTGAAGATGAAATGTATAGCTTTATTAATAAAAAATAAAAATAATAAATTGATGTTAAAAACGGCAGTGCTGAGCAATAAACAAAAATATTTGTTTATAAGAAAACACTTTTCAAAATTTATGGTATGCAATATTGCTTGGGGTGGGCTTAATCGTATTGTGACCTCCCCGCGGTGCACGCTGTGTAGCCGAAAGGGTACCTATTGAGGAGCGTTGGATGATTTACTTTTTAGGAACTACAAGAAAAGGAAAAGATAAATATTGGAAGAACCAGCCCCAGAACTTTGTCATGCACAGACCTAACAAGTCAATTATGAATATACATAATTAAGATTAATAATTTTAATTTTTAATTAGTTTTTCATACAATTTGACTATTACCAAATTAAATCATTTTGACTCAACAACAGCAATCTCTGGTCAAAAAGCTGGGGCGTCCGTCGTCTGCATAAAGCTTCCCATTTGTACCTGGTATATTGGCTGACTGATCAGCAGTATAATTGTTGAACAGCAGCGGTCCAAGATTTGATCCTTGAGGGTTGAGGGACTCTAGCTTTTATTCACTTGGTTGATGATACATGTTTTTCTACCTGTTAATAAAAAATTCTATGTGTTAGGAAATTTTTGATTATTCTTACCAAGTGATGAAGAAGTCCAGATTCCGAGAGTTTAAATTGTTATACGCTATCGAAATCTTTTTTAATGTCCAGTAAGCATGCTATATATTCGTTTTCTTTTTATCTAAGTGTAACATCACTATTAAGTCCCGGTAGTGGTAGGGTAGAGTGTATATTTCGAAATCCATACTGGAACGTCGGTATGTCATCTCATTCCTTGTAGAAAACATTTAGTGTCTTCAATATGAACGACTCCAGTTCGTTCAGTTGCTATTAATGCAAATATGTATATGCCTTGGTTGAAGAAATCTATTACGTTGATGAACCCTTGTGCAAACGAAAATATTACAGTGATTTAGGTGAATATGCCTACATGCAATAGACTTAGCAAAACTGAGCAGCTGGCCGACTTCTTTACAAGTTTCTAAACTGAATATGTTGGCCCTCCAGGAGATGCGATGGGGTGAAGGAATTTATGAATATTTCGGGGTTAAAATGCACCACGCCCGTCTATAGAGCTGAGCAAGATCGCTCATATTACAACTCTTATTCCAGAAAGTTATTCCAAAAACTTAAGTAAGTGGAGTATTTTCACAGATTTTAGTTCATACTTTCTATCTGGTGACGTCATCGCATCTACCTCGTGAGCATTACAGAATCTGCATGTGGCTCTGGACTTCTGGCAGTGACTTTTGACGAAACTCGTGAATATTCAGAGGTTCTTCCTGCTTAATCCGATGCAGAATACAAAGTGTCCTTGGTTGTAGCTCACAAGAAGCATTTTGGCCTACCTCAGTTTTGAGAGTTCTGTTCATATTTTTGGTTTTATAGCCTCCTCATCTGTTTTTATTTTATTTTTAATCACATTCTCTCCTATTCCACAGTAGGGCTCAGACTCTTTTAGGGGTCTCGTTTCACCTATTTTCGCTAAAATGTCAGAAAAAGGTCCCGGAATTGATACCTCGATGAGAAGTCACGCTTAGTTTAGTTAGTTGTATGCGGTTTTTCTGTTAAAGGAAGACATACATACACATCTAGGTAAAGAGTCTTGAACTTTCGCGATATCATTTCATAATTTAAGTGCAAATGCCTCTACAAAATAGCAAGCCGATGCTACTAAATAGAATCTCTACAAGTCTCTTTTCAAAACATACGAGAAGTGCCCTAAATATGACATTAATATTCTTTTGGAAGACATAACAAATGGAAAGGAAAAATCATGGTAAGCAGCATGCAATGCCCATCTCGACATCCACAAAGGCAGCGAAGGTCGAACCTGCAACCATATCGATGATGTTGCAATTGATGGAAGACACTTCTCTAGCATACTGGATGTCCGCACATTCCGAGAAACCAACATAGACTCGGATTGCTATCTAGTTGATGCCAAGCACCGATCACAAACATCCGAAGAAATTTGGTGATGCAGAAGCTCGTAGAAAACCAGGGTGACTTAAAACTATGTGCGCGTGTTACCAGGAAATTCCCTTGATGTAATGGTAATTTCCTGGTAATACGCGCATATAGGAATGATTGAGAGTTTTAAGTCACTACAGAGTTAATGCACTACAGGCGATCAACAGCTTAACGGTAACTGAGAGGTTCAATTTTCACTAACTTGCGCATAGATCAAGATGAGTCAGAGAGATGGAACGAGTTATGTTGACTTTTAAATCACCGGTCGTTTCCAATATACTGGCGTACATATGTGACTGACGGAAACATCATTAAAAAAAAGTACAACCAGATAAAATGTCACGTCGGTGTCCAGTTCACATTACCTCCATGTGAGATATCATTTCTTATAACAGCTGTTTGGCAGGTTACGCCATTATGTTAGAACCACACTACATTTTCGATTTCGGACGAAAAGAAATAAAGCTATCATTGACCGGTTGCTCTTTTCTTTGAGGTTGATGGGAATATCATTGTTGTTTTCGAAGAAGTACGGATCGTCGAAGACCCTTGCTCACAATCTACACAAACTAATAACTTTCATGGTTTACTAGTTAGTGAACTTCGTATGAATTGGCATCGTCCCAAATCTGCGAATTTTGCTTTTTGACGTAGCTTTCATCAAAAAATTGGCCTGAAAGCGGATTCTGCTTCCTACTGCCCTGAAGCACATTCATTGGATACACGGTGTTGTCCACGATCCTTTTAACTTATCAGGGTTATTTGTAGTTAGTGGGTTCAAAATAAAGAACAGAGCACACATTATGGTCATGGGTACTCTAAGTTGTCAAAATCTGTCCGTTCCTATTAGAATAACATTTATTTAAGTTATATCCGCTCAATTCTTTTTCAGCGATACTGCCTCTTGGGATGAAGTGACGAATCCTGGAAGAGTATCTTTTATCATGAACATTGCTTCTCATATTAGCCGGTCGGATGCAGAAGAAAATTGTAGGTCCCAACCATTATTCTCAAAAACACGCACACGCAGGAATGGTTGATAGTAGTTATAAGTCACTTGGTTTAGATTTTCTATAAGTCGTTAGCCTCTAATTTATTGATTTTTACTAAAGAAAATAACTGGGGTCGAAATATTTTTCGTTCTTAAAATGTGACCAAATTTAACCATGCCATGCTTTCAAACGAAAATAGCTTCGACTATTTCCACCGAAAAAACTGATGTTTTTTTAAATTATTGCTTAAAGACTCAGCTACCTTTTTTCGATTTAACCTGAAAAAAAATGTTTTGAGATTTTTGCAAGACTTTAAAATATTAATTTCTGCTTCGAAAAGTTAATAAACCTACGTTTATAAAGTTTTTACAGTATATGAAGGCAAAATTTTGTTGTCTTATATATGTATGACAGTTTGAAACATTTTTACGACAGAGCCATCTGCTGTGACATGAAATTTTTTAACTGAATTTCTGAGTTGTTAAAGAAAAAATTGTAAAATTTAGTAAAAAATGTATTGCAATAGTCGAAGTTATTCCCGTTTGAAAAATTACAGTTTTTCGATAGTTGAAGGTAGCTCGCTAATTTTTGTGGAGAGGTACAAAATTTAAAAAAAATTCTCGAAAAAATACACAGTACAATAATTATTACATACGATGCCAAAAATGTATACACCGTTAAGTACCATTATCTACATTAACTACTTTTTTGCTGCGAATTAAGGAACAAAAGTAAACAATTGTTTACCAATGTTATTTTTGAATTATTTAAATAACCTTTCGCATCTAAGATCCGAGCTTCTCTATAAACAAGCTGCTATCTTACCTTAGGTTATTATTATTATAATCCTTAACACACAACAAAACAAAATAAACGAAACTCAATTGAATTTCATATAAAATTATCATGAAAGTATTTTTTATAACTTGAAAAAAAAAAAATTGAATAATAAGGAGCAACTTTCTTTTGGCCCGAAAATATTCCCTTTGTATTTTGTTCCTTTAAAATTTTACTGTCAAGCAGTTGAAATCAGCTAAAAGAACCTTTATTTTCCATAATTTTTTCTGTATGTGTAGTTGAAGTAAGGCAAACAGATATTTCCTTGAGCTGAACTTGGAGGTTAGTATTTGTGTTTTTGTCTTTTCCCAGGGATAAGTTTTAGCATACAAACTGGAAGGCTGTTGGAGTATTAACCTTCTTTTTGCTCTTATAAATAGGAAATATAAGCACAATCATTTGATAGACTTGTGCTCCATATTCCATTTTCAAGAACAAAGAGACTGTTTGAATTTGGAAATATTATATAACATTTTCGTACGACTTTAAGCACAGAAATATTCCCCAAATATGTAGATACTTACAGGTTATGTTCTCGAATCAGAGTTGTTATACAAGTTTTTGTTATTAAAAAAAAATGTAAGGAGATACAAAACTACAAAAATCATGATTTTAAATGAAACCTGTGTCGATGAAGTAATCAAAAGAATATCAAACAACGAAAAGGAAATTATGGAAAGAAATACTTGGAAAGTGAGTTGGATGTCTAAGAACAGTCAGGAGAGAAATTACATGCCGGTGTGAATATGAGCTTCCCCTTCTGCCTCTTTGTTCGGTTGCCAAGTTAGTTGATGTCTCTCTCCTTCCACTTGAGTGTCCCATCTGAGTCACAGTCTTCTGGGCTGAAAAGCTGGTTCACACGATCTAATAACATACATAACTATATAGTCATAACCACTAGTTTCGGATATAGAAGATCTAAGAGTATGTAAGTTTTCATGATTTAAGACTTAATAACTGAACACAATGGAGACGGAGCTGTTACTGGAATATGTGTCAAAATATTGAATAAGTACATACAAATTAGAAGGAAAGGAATACAACGCAACGCATTAGCAGTCGTATCTGTAAGTGTTGGCCAACTTTTAAATTTTACGTGAAGCACTTCTAACGTTTCAAATTCCACCAAGTCAAACCATTCGATGCAGGTTTACATACGGTTAACTTCAAGCTCTCATCAAATATTCACATAATAACTTTGTTTGATAAATTCCCAAGAAAATTTAAAACAGCTGACCCAAATGTTAGAAATCTGTACAGCAGCATTAGCCGTGTTTTTTGGTAAAGTTATCCGTAGTACAGTTGGATTTTATATGAAAAACAAATACAACATCCGCAGTAAGATCACTTCCGATACTCCAATAAACGTCAAATCTCTGTTCGCAGTAAGATTTCACTTCTCATTTTATCGGCAGTGATCCTACTGCGGATTTTGTATTTGTTATTCATATAAAATCCTACTGAACTACGGATAACTTTTCCAAAAAAACACGGCTATTGTGTGCATTAACTCAATATCACGACACTTTTTGACAGATTCCAGTTGCAGAATTCTATTGTTTTCAGCTAGTAAGTCGTTTTTATTGGTAAATGTAAATGCAGCGCAACAAAATTTTACACAGTAAACAACAACAAAGGAATAGTGGGGATGAATAATCCATTAAAAATAGAGATATAATAGTGCAGATAAAGTTTTGGAACGTCTGAAATAGAGTGACACTCAATTGGGTGTGTTCGTTGATATTTGTTTTTGTATTGTACTTTTTTTTTTACTAGAGCCAAAATGAGGTGGTTTGAAATACTAATCTACGATTAACTTAAATATTCAACACTCAATGAGTTGCCTACTTGATGTCACTAAGAAAATTATCCATAATTACAATGTTTTCATTAAAAACGTTGACGTGTAATCTGTGTCAACAGTTCTCAAATCCGATCTATTATCTAATACAGATGCATTTTCTATTCGTGTTGCTTTCTGATGGCATTCGTTCCTTATCTGTCAGGTAAGAGAGAGAAGAATGACTTTGATGTCAATGCATATACAAAGTTAATAAAAAAAATGTCATTCGCCCTGGCAATAAGCAATTTGAGTGCTTTACTTTGACATTTGGAACGAAATCCATAAAATCTCCTCATTCTATTAACTGTCAACATAAGAGGTTTGTCTTAGAAATAACTGACACTACTGCTGGCCTTAAACGATTTATAATATATCATACGTTTTTCTTTTCAATTAAGACTTCCTCGTAAATCGGCAATTGATTTCGTTATAAGAAACTGACAATAGCAAATGACATTAACTGACGTGCGTCGTGTAAATATAAGGTAAATTGAAATATTCTCAAAGTTCAGTTAAACTGGTTTCCTATACCAGTTTTGACATCAAATTGTGAAAAGTTGTGAGAACTTTCAAGTTACCAAACACATCTAATATTCTATTGCCACCATTTTGTAAATCATGACATTATGCAAGCAAGAATGATTTTTCTGACAGATTGGAGTCAGAAAGCCGGTAATTTGAATTCGTTTAAATGCATGTCATTAAGAAAATTATTTTGTGACAGAAATATTGTCAGTGGTTTTAACCCATCTTTACTTTTGGATTGAATTATCCATTTTGACATTTTAGTTTTTTTTTAATTATCTAAAATAAATTTATAGCTAAAGCAAAGTTTTTAAAAACGCATTCTTCACCTGCTTTAAACAACTTAATTTAACTTTATTTTTAATTAACATTCAATAACGTATACTTTTCGAACACATCCTTAGGCTTATTTAAAAGTTTTTTGAATAATTGTTTTTTTTTCGTTCCCAATCAATTATTTCACTTGATGATGAGCCTGAAACATTTAATAAATAAATTTGATTTGTTAAAAGAAATGTTTTTTTTCTTTTATTTGTCATTTTTTTTCAAAAACTTAAATATTTATTTTATTTTTCGTGACAGCTGATTTTGACATGTGTATCAATGTCATCATGGACGCGTTTAGTCCGTCACACGAATAATTATGTTCAAGTCTATCACGGACCATAATGTCTCCAAATTTGTATTTTTCGCAGGTAAGGAAACAAGAAGATTTTTAAGGTTTGGGTTTGTAGATGTAAGACTTAATGAAAACCTTACTTTCAGAAGCATATACATAGCTAATTTATCCAAAAATTCACTTTTATACTTACTCTAAACACCATCAAGTCACGCATTTAATTTGTGTTGTTCGTATTTAATCATGTATTTCTGCCAATAATCTTTAACAACTTTCCTTTTTTACGAAGTTAGCTATAACAACGCTGATTCCCTTGACTATTATTTAGAATTTTCTTGGTTTACCGATAAACGCATTAGCTTAAAAGCCTTTGGCTTAGAACGTCAGAACCACGTTTATCTCGACCCATTAACATGTTTACGGTGAGAATTTACTGCAACAGGTACCTGTAATGGCGACAAGTTCTAGCTTTTGCACCTTATTTTTTTTTTCCATCCCTGCCTGGTAAGCATGAGCTTCATATAGAAAACCCCCAAATAAAGTGTGATGGCTCCGATACAAGAAACTCATACAAAATGTCACGACATTGATTTTATGACCATCATATAATGCTGAGCAAAAGCGTAAGTTTTCAACGCCTTTTCGAGGCATTGAATGCGACTCTAAGGCAGTTACGTCGCGTCATATCGTCGTCGTCATTTCATTTTCCAATGGAGCGCACGTAACTGCTGTCAAAGGTTAGTGGTACCTATACCTATCTAGGGTATGTAAGCCTGGGCGGCGCTGTTGTATGAATGATGAATGAATTGTATTGGGGATTAATTGCACTGCGACCTGTAGATCTATTGTGCCCCCTCTTATAATGATGAGCTAGCTCATCCTATAGTTCTTCCTCCAAACCTATTGCCCTAAGGAATTTTAGTATTTGGGGCACTTTTAGAGAGGGTAGGTTGCTCTCTTCCACCTGGTACCGTCCCAGATGGGTTTTCCTTTGGTGCATGATTGGACAACATTTTCCCAGTATGTGTTCCGGAGTTTCCTCATGCATGTTGCAGAATCTGCAAGTGGCACTGCTTACCACACCAAGTAGATTGAGGTGTCTTCTAAGTTTACAGTGTCCTGTTAGAATACCTGTTATTATTCTTAGGTTATTCCTACTTAAGTTGATACAGTTTTCGAAACGTTGCCGGTTGTAGTTTCCCAGCAGTAGTTTCGCCTGTCTCAGCCTAGGGAGTTCATTCCAGTTATTGATTCTGTTTGCCTCCTCTTCTTGTTTAATTCTGGTTTTGATGACATTTTCACCTATTCCGCAATAGGGTTCAGGCCCCGTTAGGGGAGTTGAAGCTCCTAATTTTGCTAGGGAATCTGCCTTTTCGTTTCCAAGAACACCAACGTGACCAGGTACCCAATAAAGTGTGACCCTGTTCTGTTTGCCTAGTTCGTTTAGTCTACTTATGCACTCCCCCACCAGCTTAGAGTTGATGGTGTATGAGCTCAGTGCCTTTAGTGCTGCTTGACTATCTGACATAATGGCAATGTTCTTGTTACGATAATTCCTTTCGAGATTGCGATCCACGCATTTCCCTATCGCGTTTACCTCCGCTTGGAAGATGCTGGTGGACCGTCCCATCGGTATGGAAAGTTTGGTTTTTGGCCCAAAAATTCCTGCACCAGTCCCTTCGCTTGTTCTCGATCCATCAGTGTACCACTTGATGGTATTTGCTTCGAGTGTATAGTTTATATCCTCTCCTACCCAGTTTTCTTTGTTACTAAGCTGTGTAAGAAAGTTTTTCTCGAAATTATGTTTTTTGATCATTCCATCTCTTGGGATGTCAATAAGGTTAGTAATTGTGGACCTGTCAATTAGGTCCCTTTCTCTGAGACCAATAATTTTACCTGTCCCAGTTCCTTCCTTTGAGAACCTCATGATTCCTGCCACTCCAGCACTTCTAATGACCTCGTGTAGAGGGGATAGATGGAGGATAACCTCAATAGCTGCGGTAGGGCAGGTTCTCATTGCTCCCGTAATACAGATACATGCGAGCCTTTGGATTTTTTCTAGGGTTTTCCTAGTTGTTGTTAATTCGGTTTTCTTGTGCCATGCAACCGCACCATAGGTAATGATGGGTCTTACCATCATAGTGTACATCCACCTAAGGATGCTCGGTTTGCAACCCCATGACTTGCCTGCAATTCTTTTGCAAATCATTAGGGCTTTTGTGGCTTTTCCGACTATATAATTTATGTGTTTGTTCCAGAGGAGTTTACTATCTAGTATAATTCCTAGGTATTTTACCTCCCTCTGCGTTTCAATTACTTCACCAGTCAAACGGATAGGTTTCATATGTGGTAGAAGTCTTTTCCTGGTAAATGGTATGATTGTTGTCTTGGATGGGTTTATTGAAAGCCCTACAGACCTACTCCATTTACTTGTAATTGTTAGTCCTCTTTGGATAATATCGCAAAGAGTTTCTTCAAACTTACCTACTGCAATGATAGCGATATCATCGGCAAATCCAATGCAGTATATACCTTTGGAGGTAAGATTTTCTAACAATTCATCTACTACAAGACTCCACAACAAGGGTGATAGTACACCGCCCTGAGGACATCCTCTCGTTGTGATCACTTTCTTTACATTTTGTCCTGCTTGTGCCTCTGAATTTCTAGTGCCCAACATTTCTATTATCCATCTAGTTATGGTGTTGGGTACGCATTTCCTAACAAGAGCTTTGCCTACAGCCTCGTGGGACGTGTTATCGAAGGCCCCTTCTATGTCTAAGAAAGCAGCTAATGCTGTTTCCTTTACATCTAAAGCTCTTTGGATCTTATTTGTTAGTTCAAACAGGGCGGTCTCGGTTGATCTGCCCGCCCTATATGCGTGTTGTCGCTGATTGAGAGGCCTACTTATTAACACTTCTGATCTTATGAAGTTGTCAATTACCTTTTCCAGAGTTTTCAGTATAAAGGATGTTAAGCTTATTGGCCTGAAAGACTTTGGATGGGTTGTGTCCTTTTTCCCTATTTTGGGAATGAAGATTACCTTAGCTGTTCTCCATAGACTTGGTATATACCCAAGAGCAATGCTACTCCGTAGAATATTAATGAGATAGGGCATAAGGAATTCTTTTCCCTTCTGCAAAAGAGCTGGGAAGATACCATCTGCACCTGGTGATTTGTAGGGTTGAAAGGTATTAATTGCCCAATCAATCCTTTTACCTGTGCAAATGGTCGTGGCTATTTTCCAGTCCTCTCTGTTTGGTATGAGAGGTGTTTTCTCTACCAAGTTACCATCTAATGGTAGACTGCCTGGAAAGTGTGTGTTGAGCAGCAGGTTACACCTTTGCTCTTCATTTTCGGTGAACGTTCCATCACTATAACGAAGTGCCAGTGATGTTAGTGTTTTCTCTTTTGCAAGAGCTTTATGCAGTCTTGCCGCTGCAGGGGTTGTTGAGATGTTCTCACAAAAGTTTGTGAAACTATTTCTTTTGGCTTTTCTTATCTCTTTGTTATATGTTGTCAATAACACGGAGTAATTACACCATTCCCTTGTTCTTTTTGCTTCATTGAAGAGCTTCCTAACCTTGGATCTTAGTTTAGAAAGATGTTTATTCCACCAAGGGGCATCCTTCTGTCTAGTTTTTGGTTTAAGAGGGCAACTGAGTTCATATGCCTCATTTATTGCTCCACTAAACTCGTTAACTACAACTTCTAATTCAAGGTTACTTTTAGTCGTACTTGCTGGACCTAGTTGTTCCAGGTTTGATTTTAGAACATTTTGGTATAGGTTCCAGTTTGTTTTCTTAGGATTTCTGCCAGGGGTATTCTCTGTAAGCAGACCTTCTAAGGTAAACACTATTATTCTGTGATCAGACATTGATGGTTCATTGGATACTCTCCAATCCTTAACCATATAAGCTACGTTCGGAGTTCCGAAAGTTAAGTCTAGGACTTCTTTTCTTGTTCTAGTAATAAAAGTGGGGGTGTTCCCTACGTTAAATATTTCTAGATTTTTTACCATCATAAAGTCTAAAAGGTACTCACCCCTTTGGTTTATGTCGGTGCTACCCCATACTGTATGGTGAGCATTTGCGTCACATCCTATCAGTATTGGTAGCTTTTTCCGGTTGCAGTAGTCCACCAGTCTCTGTACCTCGCACGGTGGAATGTTGGCTTCATCACCAGCAAAGTAGGCTGCTGCCACAACCATCGTCTGGATACGACCCTCGATGTTGATTTGGGCCTGTATCGGGACCAGATCCCTTGTCATAAATTCTGAAAGACATATATAATTTATGTTATTTCTTATTTTAATACAAGTTCTGGGCGAGTCTTCTCTCGTGTCCCATATAAGTTTAGAGTCGCTACTTGTCAACCCTCTTACCTGACCCTTATAAGTCCAGGGTTCCTGGATCAGTGCTAGCCCTAAGTTGTCCGCAGCGAACTTCCTCGCCAGGACAGCTGATGCCGCCTTCGCATGGTGTATGTTTGCTTGGGCTAGCCTGGTTCTGATCCCGTGTGCCGGCATCTTATTTTATTGGCAGATGGGGGCTAATGCCCCATCATCTGCTAGCAGGTGGTCTTCCTCTTCTATCGTTGGAAGCGGTTCTGTTTGGTCCATTGAACTTGGAGAGAGGTCTATGCCCTCCATCTCCATGTCCAATGGACCCGGTGTTAACCTCTCCCGTGAATCGGGGTGTTTCTCTTCTGTTTCTGAGAAAGTTGTCTCAGATGATGTGCTCGGAGGGATTGGGGGAATTGGTGGGGTTGGAGGTATTAGGGTGGGAGGTGGTACGAATGTATCTGGTAGGGTAATTCCTACCTCTTCCTCTTCCAGGGATTTATTTTCTAGCCTGGTGGGAGACTCTTTTTCTTTTGGAGATGCAGAGCTGGAGGTTGCTTTCCGGAGACCAAATACGTTAATTTTTCCAAATTTGTAGTGAAGCTGGTGATTTGCTTTCACTATAGTCTCGACGGAGTCGGCGTCAATACTTATTACTAGGAGTTGACCTTTACCTTCAGCCGAGCTTTTCACTATTCTCCAGGTCTGTACATTAAGTCCCTCATTTTGGGCTTTTAAAAGAGCCAATGACTTCTTGTCTTCTTGGCCTATACTCTTTGGAAGGAACAGTGTTATATTGTGCATTTTGGGGATGTCTTCCCCCATGCATGCATACAACTCGGTGCCCCTCCAAGTGCTCAATTTAGGTGCACTCTCTCTTAGCCACTCCGCTGTTTCGGGTCCAGCGCAATCAACCAAGAGCAGACCTGTTCTGAAGTGCAGTCCATTGAACTTCAGCTTGTGCTTCCAACCCAAGGAGACCTCCTCAATGATTGCCTCCTCGAGTGCCGATAGATCCTCGGCAGTCAAGGCGACTTGTGGATATCCCCTAGGCAGAACAGCAATTCTGACGCTCAAGGCTGCACTTGCGTATGAGAGCCTTTGTTGAACGGGTATAGCCTTAACGGTGCTTTGTCCCGTGGATGAAGTTCCCGTCGTCCTAGGTTTCTTAGCTTCTTTGCTTAGGGGAGGAGTTAATTGGTGGCTTTTCCTCTTACCCTGTCCTAGGCTCGTGTTCACTGTCTTTTCGTTTTTTCTCAGGTCCACCTTCTTCCTAGCTTCCTGCGGGGACATCCCCTCTGCAAGGAACCGGAAGTACCATTTGGTGCCTGCTCCACTAAGTCCTTTCCTATGTGGGTCCAGGTCTCCTGGACTACCCAATTTCGGAAGTACTTGACTTTTCCGGGCATTTCGGCTCTTTGGTATTTTGGGTGGACTGGATAGTTTAGATGGTGGTACCTGCCCGTCATCTTTTTGTCTGACCACCGTCAGATCATTCACTTGTTTAGGAGATAAACTCCCTGTGCTAGTGGATGCTGTTTCGTTTGTAGCGTTTTCCCCTTGACTAGGAGGTATTCTCCCTTGACAAGAGTTTGCCGCTACACTCTGTTGCTGAGTTGCGTCTTTTTCCTGTCTGGAAGGTATTGTCCCTTGACCAGAGGTCGACGCTCCTCCTGCTGCCCGGTTTTGAGTGTTCCCCTGAGGTAACCTCTTCAGGTACTTACTTCTCTCCGGTTTCGGATCTTCACCTCGGAGGTCTTTCTCCATTCGATCCGCTAGTGCACTTGCGGTAACATCCCGCAGAGTGTTGAATTTTTTAAAATTTTTATTGTTTTTTTTGTTTTAAATTTTTTGGCATTTTGAATCCCACGAGTAGCTAGAGAAATAATGGGGTCCGCCATATCAGAGCTCCGCATAATATGGTAAGGTCTAGGTTACTCTTTGATTCGACCTGGTTTCAAAGAGGTTCCGTTATAATACAGCCGGTATACTCCCTGGCTGCAAACCATCCAATGGGCACGGGTCACTTAACACCCTGGATTAGGGAGGGCAGTTCTTGGTTTTCGCTCTTCAACTTCTCTACCAGTTTGGGGTTATCCCAGAATGGCAGGTCGGGTGAGTCTTTGCTACTTAAGCCTTTGCACCACATCAAGGTGACTACCTTCGCAAAGGGGCGCTGTTGTAACGATACACGGGAATATGAGGTTGCTAAACGGAAGTGGTGTGGGTAATTGTGGTAAGTGGTACAGAAATTGGGAATTCGGGTGCTGAAGTTATATTTTCTTCGCCCATTTTCTCCCTCTGCCGCCTACCTAATGTAATCCGATCGATATGTACATAAGATGTTTACCAGCAGTTTTGTGAAAATTGTTCAATGGGCGTACAGTATTATAAATACCATACAACCACACCATTATAAGCATCCCTAACTTTTGGTTTATTTCTTTCGAAAAATTGGAAAATATTTTGAACTTTATTTTATAATGTTTGTTATGTTACGATGGTTGTGCATGAAATGAGCCTTGAAAATCTTTTTTCTGGTCTAAGTTTCCGGAAGATTAATGAAAAAAAAAAAGTTGAAACTTTTAATGTGAAATTGATTTTTGATTATAAATTTTGTTTTACTAGAAGTTGAGGTAGGCAGGTTTATACAAAGAAGTGTGCTATGTGCCGTTTTATATTTAAAATATTCAACTTATAAGAATTCGTGCAAAAGTTTTTTTTCTTACTTTTATCTAAGACAGTTTAAGCAGAACCCTGTGGTTTTTTTTAATGAGTTTCTTAAAGAAGTTTTAAATGACTTTTAAGAATGAGGTAGTATAGAAATAGGGTCTGGCTACTTATCAGGAAGAATTCTTAAGAGTTGACATTTTAAATAGCATTCTTCGGGACCATGGCTTTATTTAAGTTTTGGTTGTCAAGGCAAATTTGTGAAATTGTTACACTTTTTTCGTAAGGTCAGTTAATTTTAAGAAAACGTGTGCTAAAGAATTTCACTATGGCGTAAGCAGAGAGATACATCATTGATAATAAAGATAAATAGAAGTAGTCCTAAGTGACTGCCCTGCGGAACTCCAGATTTGAAAAGAGGTTGAGATACTGAATTTAAGCTATTAACATGTATTTAGCAGATAAGAAGAAATCAAAATAATCATCCTAGAAAGCAACGCAAACGACTTTATTTTAAACGTGATAATGTCATGAGAAAGTTGACCAAAAGTTTTAGAGTAATTTGTAATTTGTCGTTCGCTTTTGGAGGAAATCATGTTCTTGATTACAGATTAATACAAAAGAAAAAGCATGACAGCTCATGCAAACAAACACACCTTTTTGACATTTGGAAACTTCAACATGTAATAAGTGTTTCGTAAGAACATAAAAATATTGATTTTTGTAAATTTTTCACCTATTTAAAGTTCTTAGAATTTTAAGCTTAATATTTTTTTGTCTGGAAATATTTTCTCTCCCTGATTATGATATGAATAGAAATAAATCAATTTTTGTAAAGGTAGGAAATCAGTCGACACTGATAGACTTTAATTGAGTATTTATTTTTATAGACTTTCAAGTGAAATGCAATTAAAAAATTTTATTTTTATTAATTTGGTTGGTCAAAAGTAAAACCTACTAAACAACATTTTTTTTTTAAGGTCAAAGGTTTAATAAAAAAATAGATTTTTGGCTTAAAAGAACTCCGCTGTCACAAAAACAATGTTGTCAGTTTAAGGTTCTCCGCCTGTAAGAAACACCCTTTACAATAAAGTATTTTTATATAGTACGTCTGCAAATTTAATTGCATAGATTTGGTTCTTCTCAATGCATATAGATTTCCGGCTGCTTTTGGTATTCTGGCGGAGAATAGAGGAATATTCTGGGAGCTGTTTGCGACAGGGAAGCTCAGTTCGTGGTATTGGATTTGTTCCCCGCTCCTCTCAAAAGATAAAGAGATAATCGGCGATGGGTTCTCAGTACAGTACGCTGTTGGTCCAAAATCCACATAGAAGAAGTAAGTTAAGGAATGTACAAGCAGACCTAAAGGTGGTATACCTTCTCGCTCCAAGCACAATTTAGACCATAATCGGTGAGTAGTTCGCAGTAGCTTCTTCAACCTTTCCCTAAGAATAATGATATCCATGGAATAATCACTTGGGATCCTTTCTTCGTGGTTAAAAAAAGACTAAAAGATAATCTATAAGCTGTCCGTAGTAAGTCCGTCTGTGGTACCCTCAGAGGATTGGTATTTGTTCGCCGCCCTCAACGGCAAACTGCGTTCCTAAATAAATACATTTATTTAACACAGTATTGGTATTGTCCTTTGGTAAACAACGATAGAAAATTATAGTGACAAGACAGAAAACGAAAATTCCACTTCATCGTACGAATATCTCAGACAGAGGAAAATATGAACTTAGACAACTAACGAAACTGACAACGTCAACAAAAACAATTCGTGCTAATTCAACATTTGGTTGCCTGAAAACCTTTTGTGGGTAGGTTAGCTAACAAAATTCATCTAGGGTTCGGTGTGACGATGTCGAAAAGAAACTTATCTACCCAAGGATCGAGTACGATAGATAAGTTAAATCAGGAAGGTGTGGTGCTTTAATTGGTGCGGTAGATTTATAAAAATGAAACGAGAGTTCAATGCAGTATTTGCAGCTAGTTTTTAATTTTAAGAAAATGGTAACACTTAATTTTAACATATTTGCATTTCGGTTAAACTTATTTGAAATTCATTTAAGTTAAATGTGCGATTGATAAAGGTTAATATAATAAACTACATGACTGGGTCGTACGATCTTGCTCTTATGTTCAAGAGACTTAAAAATTTAAAAATGAATGTAGTAGTTCAATTTAAACACAAAATATCAAAATGCCAAATATACATTTATGCAAGAAAAAAATTATAAATCGTTATAGCGATTTTTTAGAACAATAAATAAGTAATAGGTATATAAATTTTTTAAAACAATTTTTGAAAAAAATTTTATAGTTACGCTAATTTAAAGTTTTTACTATTGCACAATTAAAAATTGAATTTAAAAAAAAAATCATTGGCCCCGTATTTGAGATATCGAATTGTCAAACTAAATTTATTTGATTTTTTTTTAATTAAAAAATACTTTTTAAGATTTTGATATGTTTTTTAAACTTTTCCGAAGCTTCTGTATAATAAAATTCACGACTGGGTCGCACGAACTTGTTCCTATGTAAACGACTAAGAATTTCAAAAATGAATGTTATTAGAGAAAACTGTTCTTAAGGATAAAATTCATTTTTTAAATGACTAAAACAACTCCTTTAGCAGTTGAAGCTAAGCACAGGATGCCATGTGTTTTAAGCAAAACTTGGTTTATGCAAGAACAAAATTATAATTCGTTGTAGTAATTTATTAAAAAAATAAGCTTTTATACAAAATTTTCAAAACATTTTTAAGAAAAAAATTTTGGAACGCCAATTTAAAGTGTTTATAAATGTACGAATACAAATTAAATCTACCAAAAAAATATTGATCCGTTTTTAAGATATCGAATTTAAAAAAAAAAATGATTTTTTTTTTCAAAATTCAAAAAAAATATTTTTTTTTTTAAAGTTTTAAAATGCAATGTTTTTTAAACTTTTTAGAAGCTTGTGTATAAAAAATTTCATTAAAATCCGTTATGCCGATAATGAGAAATTTAAAATTCGAAAAAATCGTTCTATGTTAGATACAGTCAGTAATATCTAGATTTCTAATTTTTTTTATTTGATTATAGATCGTAAAAATTAATCTAAAACAAAAAAATTAAGCAAAATTCTCGGAACCGTTTTCGAGAAAAATACGATTTTCGTAAACCATTTTTTAATTTTTGTATGGAGGGTACCGTTATATTTAGGTAAAAAAATTTTTTGTTCTCATTTTTTGTAGATTATATTGAGAAACTTTTATTTATCAAGTTTTAAAAAAATCTAGCATGGGGTTTTCGAAATATTAAGTTTAAAAAAAAAATTTAAATATTTTTTGAAAATCCAAAAAAATAATTTTTGGAAATTTGAAATCGCAATAATATTCAAACTATTGGTGACCTTTAGCAGAAAAAAAAAATATCAAAATCCGTTGTACCGTTTTTGAGAAAATCAAAAACCAAAAATGGTTCCAAAGGGGGTACCCAAAATAACAATTTTTTTTCAATCATTAGCTAGCTTTAACTCAATGAAATTTTTTGAATTTCTGTGGGAGTTTTTAGAGAAAAAAAAATTATAAAATTTCGAAAAAAAATCGTATGGCAGGTACCGTTAGTTTTGGTCTTAAAAAAACAAATAAAAAAACATCCGAGGGGAGAAAAAATAAAACCCATATCTACCAAGTTTAAAGAGTTTTTGGATTTTTTTGGTCTTCGCTATCATCGTAATGTCAACTTTGATCAAAATCTCGAGTTCGATTTTTTTTCCGAATGCATAACTTGCCTTATACGTAGTACCTATAAGTCGCAAGTAAAAAATGTGTTTTGTTGAGATTGAGAAAGTCAAAAATCGAATAAATGGTTCTATAGCAGGTTCCTTAATTCCATGTCTTAATTCTATGTTACGTTTTCGAAAAGAATATGATTTTCGAAAACAATTTTTGACATTTGTATGCAGGTTACCGTTATTTTAGTTTAAATGCAAACAAATTTCCGTCATATTGTAGATAGTATTAAAAAATCATTAATTTTCAAGTTTCGAAAAAAATAGAGCCTGTGAGATTTTCCAATTAAAGAAGTCCTGTCTGTTCGCACAAATGTAATGGAAATAAAAGATTAACAAAAACTTTGATTTTTTTGAATTTCTATTTTTTTAAAAACAATAACAAACAATTTGTTCGCACAAATATATTTTAAATAAAAGGTTAACAAAAAACTAGAACTTTGATTGATTGACAAGTAGTGTCGCTGATGGTTTCAATGTAACTACCATTATAATTCATTTGGCAGAAAGTTTGCATAAGGCAAAACCAAAAAGTGACAGTAAATATAATAAATTCTCAGCGCGTGAGGCAAGACCTTGAACTCTGCTTGGAGATCATATTTCGTCTGGTCTCACGCTGCTGAGGGAATTGAGTGTGGAGTGGATGGGTTGTAGTAAAGGTATGAAAATGGGAATTGGAATAATTAAATAATAAAAATTGACAAAAAATGTATTTGGTGCTTTTGTGGGAAGTGATAGGATATAGGAAATCATTTCACATCGCATCAGCTTTTAATTCAAAGCCGTGTGATAAAACATTGGTCGGGTTGATTTTAGCTTAGGTTGATTCCCTGGGAATGCTTGGATTTTATTTATTATATATTTAGTTTAGCTTAATTCCTTGGGAATGCTGGAATTTTATTTGTTATATATTTATTTATATTTATGCTTAAAGAAAACGTGATATTATTTAAAAATATCCACATCTTCTCCGACAGCCAAGCAGCCATTAAATCTGTTGATAAACTTAGGTCTAATGATGGAAACAAACTTTAGGTGTGTAACGAACCCTTTTACACAATTTTCTTTCGCAGCTGACATGTCTGCTTTTCTGAATCTGATAAAATATTAATATTTAATATTATTTCAACCTGAATGTCATCACCATCCGGTCGCCAACAAATTTTGAACATCATCAATATATCTCACATTCCCCACGAGCTTCCCCACGAGCAGGTTACGTCATAGAAAACAAATTTCAATTTACATTCATCGGCCTTACAGTTCACATTCCGTTTTGAATCAAATATAGCAAAATAGGACCTTTTTTGGAAGACGAAGACCCCCAGTCGTTTGGCAACGATTCCGTCTTGGCCAATATAAATCAATTGCCATGTGGACTTTGTACCTGCCGATCTACCAGAGCAATTAGCTTGCCGTTTTACCACCAGGGGCTTTTTACCTACTGATCTACTAGAGCGTTAATCCTGTTGTTTAAGTGCAATCAGGGGCGAAGTACCTGCTTAGTGCTTATGTACCAGAGCGTTTAGCCTAGTGTTCTTAGGTGCCGTCAGGGGCGTAGTATCTGTCCACCGTTGCCAGAATTATCTGAAGTCAGTTACCCCGACAACAGAACATCAGGAGTGAATTCTAGTTAAATAAACTATTAGACTAAAATCCCGAAACGCAGTTTATCAGAAACCAGATTCTGAAACCTGAACCCGAAGTACAAGAATACCCGTAAACCGAGAATATTATTTATTATGTATATATATATGTGGGCCATCTAGTGGTTTCTTTTTAAATCATAGGTTATTTCGACAGTGGGAGATGTATCCCGCTCAAAATTTTGACAGAAAATCAGTATCATAACTCCGCAGAACGAAATGAGCCACTTGGTGCAAAATGTTTGTGAGACTGGTACTCTAGTGGACAACACTCATGATCCCCGAGATCACCATAGATCTCAACAGCTCAAGATTTTACGCACTAGCCTGAGGAGAATTCTGCACAAAGATGTCGGATTATTCGCATACAAGCTCTAATTGACTCAGCAATTGAAGGCGTCCTACAAGCAACTTGAACGACGTTGTGTTCCATTGTTAATGGGAATGTTTGCTCTTACTAATAAAGCCATAATATATGGACAACAATTAATTTTGTTCATTTTATTGAATTTTCAAAAAGAAACTTGTATTTGACCCATTCTTTATAAGAGCTGATTCCTACGAGTAATAAAGGTTTTGTTATAAGGTTTGAAAGACCTTTTATCTGAAGTTCATGTTTCTTTAGAAAAATCCTGGCGAGTCCGGCGAACAAAATCTCAGCTGGAAACCAAAGAACACATCACAGGATTAACAATAGCTCCAGATATGTTTAATATCTTTAACAACAGGACACTGTTTTTATCACGTAACGCATATTGGAGTTTATTCTAACGGAGGAATTCTTCATCTTTTCTATACACATCCTGCTTTATCACAAAGGCGTAGACTCCATTTAGATATAGGCAATTTCGCTCATTTCATAAGGAGCCCCAAATGTTTTAACGATTAGGGGGAAAGTCTCTTAGATTTAATGTGGTATCACAATTGACCGTCGCATGGTTTTATAGTGTGTCTAGTCTCCTGCTGACAGACACGTCAATATAACTTATCCTAACTTGTGTGCATATAAGCAAGCAGGAATAGGGGAGACCTAAAACTTTTCTACCGAGTACAAACGGCTTAGATGAAAAGCGCTTTTCATTACTATGTAGGTATAATGTTTTGAAATTTTTGTCTGTATTTCTCAAACTAAAATTGTCTTCCATTATCAATGCTTCTAAACTTTATTAAAAAAACATCTTCATATAAATTTCAAAAGTCCTTCTTTTCTTATAGCACGTGCCTGTCTCAAATATCTGACAGCAGATTTGTGTCCAAATCTCTTTATCATTCTACCCGTATTTCAGACCATTCAGACCACATTAAATGGATAAAATTCTATCCCTTGATTCACTTGTCTTAAAATCACAAAGCCCAACAACAACGACCTAACATAATAATCTTGTTTCACCGAAAGAGGAATTATTTATAACTTGATGGAAATCCCTTACTTCTCTCCGACACACATAATCAGTCCGCCTCTATTTCGCTTTTTATCATTCTTAATAGACTTCCTTCATCCGAGTTTAATCATTCTTTTCAATTAGCAAATTGTTTATAATTAAGCACGAATTTCCGTGTTTTAATCACCAACAAGTTGCTAGACTTTCTTTTTTTGTTTTGTTTCTATTCATTCACAAAAACATGAAGTTTTCGTTGTGGGTTTACACAGAGACACAGCTGCACTATGTCTGGCCATCATTAAAAGTGATGTACTTTGGCTGCCATTAATCTTCATTATATTCAGATCCATCTTTCAGCAGTTTGATTTAGTAGAGAAGAGAGTAATCTAGAAACAAAAAAAACATTGTTCAACTAACAATGTTAGTTGAGTATTTCATATCCTTCTGGGTTTTCGGTACTTTCAGGATGACAAATTTGAAAGGGAGAAAAGTTTATTGGAAAAGGTTGGTTTGTTGGACAGACACGATAAAAGCAGATAAATTAAAAGTACTTCCTAGTCGATTCTCTGTGTCAAACACAATGGAATAAAGTTTTATGAAAAGAAACACAGGACTACATCCTCTCTAATTGAAATAAACTGCTGAATTGATTGAACTCAAGAGCAGCCAATCAGCAGAAGTATGAAGGATCTTGAAGTTAGTATATGGTGGCGCGGGCGGCAGGGGCGGGCGGTTGAATGATAATTCCTTTTTACTTTGAGGGTTTCTGGTGCTTTTATTAACTTTGTTGTTGGTGGGCATGTTTTTGTTCTTGATGATAAATATTTATCAATGACATCATCTTTCATCTCAATATTGGAAGCAGCCATGTTTGTGAAATATCATAACAAAAAACTTTTATCTTTGTTAACATAAGCTGAACATTGAACAATCTACAGGATATACAATCTTGAGAGGAACTTGAAGTCTTGATGATAGTAATTAGGGGAGAGAATTAATAGATTAAAAGTATGTATATACATATATTAATACTTCAAGTACTTTTGAAATATAATCAATTATTGATTTATATTAGAATTTAATATCTTTAAAATTCAAATTTAATGCACTTGGCAACACTTTTTTTTTTTGAAGAAATCTGAAGTATTAAAGGTTTGAATGAAACAACAACGACTTGGGAAGTTTAAAGATTGGAGTTCAAGGTATTTCACTCTGAGTGTCTTATCATACGAGTTGACAAAATACTGAAAATTAACATTTTTGACTAGAATGTGTAGGGTTTACTGGTCAAGTTTTTATAGCCTATTAAATTGTGAGTAAGAAAAGAAAATTTGCCAAATGAAAACTGGAATATTTTACTCAATAATAATGATAACAGAATTTTTCCTGATAATTTAAAGTTGCTTCGATAAAATTCCACGCAAGAAATCTTATATTAAACTTCATAAACTTCAACTTGGCATATACTCATAGATCTCACAACTTTTCTTGGCTGAGTTGTTACACACAGGGTTTTTGAAAATTTGAAAACTAAGCTCGCTTTTATTAACACACATTTTTTTGTGATTTCACTCCTTTTTGCAAAAATTTTATTTTGTCAGGTGAACATTTCGAAAGACATATTTGATGCTTGTGGTGTGGAATCCAAGATACGAACAAGGACCTTTATATGTGGTAATTTTTTAAAGGAATTTTTGTACAAGGTGGTGGAAAATTAATCGGAAGATACTATTAGTTTTGCAAATGACTTCGTATTTCAATCATATTTGAAATAATATTTAGCATAATTCGGTAGGACTTTAGTAGTTATTTAAAAATGTGAACGTCTTGCATGCTCTAGTGGGAGCAATAGTGCATACGAGTGCATTAGATATGCAGTTCTTTCCAAAGCCTAAAAAATTGTGATAAAAAATTTTCCATAATTTCAAAATAAAGAGCTAAACTAAGCACAGCTGAATTTCTATGTCGATTTTATAATCGTGTCGTGCCGACTGAGCATAAATTCCGCGCTTAGCTACTCGCCAAGAACAGACTAGAACCACAGAAGATCATGCAGGGCGTGGCCGCCACTGGTCGTTCGACCGTGAATATCACAGCTGTGGCTATCGATGCCGCTGAGAACGAAGAAACAGCAACCAGACGACGCACGGGCAACACAATTGTATAGCACCAGATGGACCCTACACAGAATTTAAGTGAAAGACTTACACATGTTCCCGTACAAAGTGCAAACAGTGCATCAGATAATGCCTGCTGACCGTCTATCGTGTATGAAATACTGCCAAGCCATCCTTAATCTCAACCACGAAGAAGACGATTTTGTGTCGAAAATCATCATAAACGACGAGGTGCATTTCTAGTTATTAAAGCAATAAGCAAACTCTTCATTTCTGGGGCACAGAAAATCCGCCGTATGTTTTCTGAGGATGCCATCGGCAATACGGTCGCTGTTACTGGCGAACGCTACATGGCCATGATAAACAACTTCTTACTACCGGAATTGAATGAGCGGAGCTTGGTAAAGATGTGGTTTCAACAAGACGGTGCAACCGCACACACAGTATGATCCACAATGAATATTGTGTGAATGAAGCATTTCCTGGTTGGGTAATCTCCCGTTTTGGCGATTTGTTATGGCCAGCAAGATCGCCCGATTTAATCATCCCACACCTCTTTCTTTGGGGCTACTTGAAGTCGCAGGCTCAGACAATTACACCCCTTAAGGAGAACATTCCATGTGAAAAGTTATCAGCGGAAATCTTCCGGAAAGTCATGGGAAATTCGATAAATCGGTCGGCCCGTTAAGGCACGAGCTCAGTATGTTCAGTCGCAGAGGCTGACGGACGATGTCATTAAATATTTTCTTATACGAAACCGCAATACTTGTCTTATAGAGCAGATTGAAAGTTTTGGCAAAACAAAATCGAAAACCCCTTTGTATTTGGCAATCCGGTCTATATGGAGCTATTTAGCCTAATCTAGCTCAAGCTTCTAGTAAAATTTTTAACAAGTTAGCTTTAGCTTCTTCTAAAAAAGCTTTAACTTTTTTAAATTCACAAGAACACAATGAACATGGTAGAAGTCCCACAGATCTACAAAATGTCATACGTGTGATTTAACAACACAACAATCTGTGTGTTCCATATAATTTATAAGAATTTTTTAGAAAGTACATATGTAGGTGGATGCCTCGCCCTGAATTTAAAATCTAGCTACGATTGCATTTGAAATATTGAAATTCAAATCATCGTCATCATTTTTCTTCGCAGCTAATATCGTGTCTTCTCTCAGCCAATTATGGGTTAAATAATTGCGAGTGATCTTCAATAACACTTTGCTGATGAGTTCTTCCTTCGATGATTTAAGTTGACAAAAATTCGACGGGAACGAAATCAGGCCAGTTGTAGCATAAACCTGAATTCGCTCATTTCCAGTTTTGAGAAAACATCTGCTGATGGATCGTTCTGCAAAGCAACTTGCGTAACTGCACGTGTCGCCAGAAAAAAAAAAAACGATAATTTCAGACAAGCATTGAGTTCATCAGCAGGAAGCATTGACCGCAGCAGTATAATTGCGCCTCCAAAGCTTCTCGTATTTGTTTCGCAAATCTTTCATTATTCCATCAAGAGCTTCAAATGCTCTCTTGTATCTTATTATGCATTCATCTCAGATGATAATTTTGCAAGTTGCCGGTGTTGACTGCACCATCGCAAATTTTCTTGAAATGATTCAACAACATGGCCGCTATTCCAGAAAAGGAGGTCCCAAGCGAAATATCGGATATTAATTGACTTGAAAACAAAATCAGCGAAATGATGATGTTGAACCTGAAAATTCAACATTAATCCCTTTAATTACATTTGCTTTACTTCGTTGATCACAGAACAAAATACTTTCGTTGTTTTAAAAACCAACGCCTTTCGAAAATCATTAATGTGGAATGATCGAATATACTACTCAACTGTCAACCGTAAGTCTAAAAGCGTAACGCCATCTATTGGCTATCGTATTTTAGTGAGATACAAAATAAGCCGATTGTCAATTTCGTTGATAAATAGGATTTTCAGATATCACTATCTTCCTCACCTGAAAGTATGCAATTTCGGGATTTCACGATTTTCCTACTTTTTCTCTCGAAATTTCCTGTTTCGGCTTCGTAGCATGTTTACATGGTTAAATACGTATTCAATACAAACTCCCCATACAAATCGGATTATGTTCAGATGAGTTATGCCCGTTCGAACCCACACCAAATAATTTTGTTTCAAGTCCTATCAAAGACTCAAAAAGTTCATCAATTAAAACATTTTACGAGATGTTTGGGTTGGTCACCGCAGAATATCCTTTTAACTTGGTAAAAGAACACCAAAAATTATTGTTGTTCTATTCAAAATCTTCAATTTAAGTCAAAATTTACACACTTATGTATTTAAAAACTTTATTAAAAGAACTGACAAGCTCTTTCAAAGAAAATCCTATTGAGTCACAATCTCCGGATCCTGTCGTAGAAGTCAACAATAATCTCAGAACTGTCATCAATCCCGACATACTCGTTACAATATACATCGAACCAAACCACACCTTAACAAAAGTGTCAAGAGATATTTTCTATCGTTGCTTAGGTGCAAGCAAATGACAGTAGAAAAAAAAATGAAAGAAAATGGGTATTATCAAGTCTACCCTCCCGGTCTGATAATTTTCCTAAACATGATTTATACGGGACAAAATATCAGAAGTTATTTCCATCCTTAGGGACTGAAACGGAAATTGAACTCTATACTCTTGAATTACATTACAGGAATTACTTTAACCACAATGTTCTTAACTTAAGGACGAACAAGGGAAAAACGCCACCGTCTTGAATATATGCAGGCTTCTGGGAGAGATTATTTCAGGACAAGGGATCTAAGGGTTTTGATTAATTAATACACTAAGTACAGAATCCGCCAACTAACTAACCCAAACTCGCCCACGATAATGATTTTCGGATGTTTTTGATGATATATAGACTACAAAGAATCTGACCTCCGAAAATATAATAAAGGCTCGTCTTGAGAGGATGATTGGTAGTATATATATTATGAATTAGAAGAACAATGATGCAATACGAAGCATTTCGGACTAATCAAGCGAGGTAATTAGGAAGATTTACTTGACCCAAGAAATTCACTCTGGTTCTTAGTTTTGGCTCAATAAATAAATATGTTAAAGGCATTCATTGGTATGCATGATGTGGGTTTGCCATACAAGTTTTGCCTTTGGCTCGAAGAATTACATATAATGGACGAAGTGAATAAGAATATTGTGATTGGGTTTCAAGGACACTATTACTTGCGAAATAATTAAAGCCTACCAAAATAAATGGGAAATACAGATGTTCGTATTTCTTTGATGAACTGCGACCTAATTTGCCAACTTACAAATTGTAACTTGCAAGAGATATTCTAACAAGTTTGTAGACAAATGGATTAATTCTGTTCGTGGTCTATTCGGATAGATCTCCGACTTCAAAAAACTTACACGAAATTTACTTCACTTCTGCGAAATATTAGCTTACCCTCAAATCCCTCAGATTGTCAATCGTAGCGTCCACTGTATACTTGTACTTCTGCTCTTGCTTTGTACTGAGATATCATAACTTTCCATTTCGAGCTATTGGTTTTTAGATCACAAGTGTCACAACATTGCTAAAGCTTATTATTTTGAAGCATAATATGGAAATACGCAGAAATAAATAAACAGTGGCAATATAAAAGTAAAAAGAATAGGGCTTAGATTGCAACCTTCTGGGACTCCTGTATTGATAACAAAAAAGGTTAAAAATCTCACTGGCGTTCTAAACTGACGCTGAAGTGCTTATAACAATGTGCTTATAACAACAATGTTTTACTTGCAGTGTCGAAAGACCCTTTAAAGTTGACAAAAAAACGAACAACATTTTTTCTCTTTTCATAAATCTCTCAGCCACGGTGGGTAAAAATTAAATAGACTGTTGATAAACCAGTCTATGGGGAAAATCCACTAGAAGGATAGTTAGTCGATTTTTGCATTCTACTCAACTAGAAAAATTATTGTACAAAATTTTAGCCAATACTTTTCTCAGACTACAAAGAATTGTTTTACTATTTTACTTTTAATTCGAAAATGTGGAATATTTTTAAAAAAGAGAAAAAAGACAATTTAAGAAAATATCTGAAATGTCTGCAGTCAGAATCCCATTATTAAAGTACACTTAAAGGCACTAAATGAATGCGGTTCGAAACTTTATAAGCTTGGATCGCATTAAATCTGCAGGCTTTTGGTTTTTCAGATTTTTAAGCACATTTTCCAACCTATTTTTTCCTTAAGGTACATCTAAAGGCGTTTTTCTTTTTTAGTTCAGTATAGAGCTCTGAACAGAGTCCGAGCATGTCGAGCATGTTCCGAACATTCTCTGAACCAAGCGTGCTCTGAGCGCTCTGAGTATATTTTGAAACAGACCTGAACACTTATGAAGCTGTCGCCATTTTTTTTTTAATTTCCATCTGTCAAATGCTTGTGTTAAGCATTTAACTCTGTCTGCTCAGTTATTTTATTCTGAGCTCATAGAGCGCACTCTGAACACGCTCAGAACATGCTCAGAGCGAAAAAAGAAACACATTTTCGAAACTCTGAACACTCTGAACTAAAAAAGAAACGCAATTTATTTTTTGACAACTCAGGTTCTGTTCTGAACTAAAAAAGAAAAACGCCTTAAATAGTTCCTCAGCAACAACATCTGGAATAACGTATTGAAAAAGTAGTGATGTTGTTTGTGTTGGGATCATAATTTTGTATGTTTTTCAAAATTCTGTATTCCGAAATTCTGTATTCTAAAATTCTGTACTTTCCAGTAGAATGAAAACCTATCCATGGACTCAAAATAAATCATTCCCAAAAATACTAGTATCCTTGCTTTTGAACTCTTCATTTATAGCATAATATTCAGCTTAAAAAATGGAACCTAAATCGGGTTCCCCCATTAGTTAGTTGACAGGGAACACGAAAAAAGTGGGTCCGGCAATTCCGTCTGCATATCTGTTTGACTGTACCTCGACCTGCAGCCTAAGCCGTTGAAGCAATTTCTGTACTAAAAGGTGTTCGGTCAATTTTAAGAAAAAATAGCTATTTACGGTACCTGTCATGAAACCGTTTTTGTTTATTTTCGACATTCTCATTAACGCCTCTAACGATTCTGACCAAAATTTTTATACAGGAGCTGCTTTGAATCTAAAATTATATTGGGGCCTATCGTGAATAAAATTTCCCTGGTAATTGTTCCCAACTTTCAAAATTTTCATCTCGAATAATGTCGAAAGTTTTCCTTGGAATTTATTGATATTTGGAATTAAGTTTTATAGTGACTTTAGCTCTTATTTAAAAAGGCCAGTCGCCAGCTTATAATGAACAGTGCAGAAGTATTGACCTTTCAAATTTTCGAAGATGGGTGAAATTCCGAGGGAAATTTTGTTCACGATAGCCTCCATTGTATATACAAAATTACATACCAATTTTTTTTTTGAAAAAATTTAAAGAAATTTCTTACATTAAAAATGTATTAAATAATAAAACATTTTTTTTTTAATTTTGCTCCACCCTATTGGAAGATGTTATAATATTTGCAAATGGCATCGTACGTCAATCATATTTGACATTTGTGAACTAGACAGCTGCAAAATAGAAACAGACAAGCAATGGAGCGCTATACTCCGCAAGGGCGTGAAATAAGTGTGTTGATTTTTTGACCAATAAACAGTACGAGTATTCGACTCGAACAGACTGGAATCATAGGAGATCATGCAGGGCGTGGCCGCCACCGGACTGGTCGTTCGGCCAAGAATATCGAGGCTGTGGCGGCCGATGTTGCTGAAAACATAAACCAGACGATGGGCCACATAATTGGACACCATCAGACAGATGATTTTAGTTAAATACTTACACATGTTCCCGTACAAAGTGCAAACAGTGCATCAGTTAATGTTTGCTGTTAATTACTGTCAAGCAATCCTCAATCTCAACAACGAAGGGGACGATTTTGTGTCGAAAATCGAGTCGAATTTCCACTCAAGCGGTTACGTCAATTAGCAAAATCATCGTTTCTGGGGCACTGAAAATCCGCGGGTGATGCACAAAGAGCACTTACATCCACTCAGAGTCAATTTGTGGTGCGGAGTTCACGCGGAAGGAGTGATTGGGCGGTATTTTTTTGTGGACGCCATGGGAAAAATGGTCACTGTTATTGGCAAATGCTACAGGGCCATGATAATCGACTTCTTACTAATACCGGAATTGGAATTGGTGAACATGCATTTTTAACGGTGCAACCGCACATACAGCACGATGCACAACCACAATGGATATTGGGAAAAAAGCGTTTCCTGGTAGCGTAATCTCCCGTTTTGGCGATTTGGCATTTCTTCTTTGAAGTTGTGGGCTTATGTCAACAAACCTCAGATAGTGGCAGCCCATAAAGAGAATATTCGACAGGAATGCGAACAGTAGTTATTACCGGAAATCGTGCGGAAAGTCATGGAAAATGAGATAAAACGGGCACAACTGTGTATCAATACCGGCGACAACCACTTGACGGATATCATCTTTTCCATCTAATACTAACAGACAAAATTGTTAAGGTCCAAATAAAAAATTCTACCACTGAAAATCATTTATTTTCTGTTTAGTAAAAAAGTAATTCAAAAACAAAATAAGATGATTTATTTTGCGCCACCTTTCACTTTTCTAGAAATCAGACTTCAATTTTATGCATTTGAACATTTTTCTCTAATTAAATCCAAACTAAAGTATTTTTTACCTAAGAACAAGTACATGCGATCCAGTCACCCATTTTACTTTTTAAATTTTTTTCACATGAGTATGAGTACGTGAGATTAAGTGTCAGAATATAGGGGGAGAGGGAGTGAAATAGAAAGTCCATTATAAATTAAAACGATTCACCTTAAGATACGCAATCATTAATGATGGACAAACTACGTTCGGTAACAAACATACATTTTAGTTTTTTCCCATTAACTAAATTAGAACCACAAATCAATAATCTTCAAACAAAGCCGTTTCGAAGACTCAAGCTTGATTCACATGACCACCGGATGATATGACGAAAACCACTTCCCCTTCATCTCATTGTTAAGTTTGATTAAAATATGGATTTATTTCCTCACGAAAAACTCGTCCCAAAAAACAAGTTAAAAACTATTGAAACCTTTTTTAAGTTAGAATATTTTTTTCTTAACTCACAAAGTATTCAAAAATTTCAGAATATTTTGTATTTTTCAGTTAAAAGGTCGATTTTTGTCATCCATATCGGAATCATCTGTCCCAAAAATTCTGGTTAGCAAATTTAAACAACATATTATATTAAGGATTCTAAATCATGTGAAAAAGGAAATTTCTAAGAATGCCTCTTTCCCAAGGATCTACTACACGTTGTATGTGAATATGATTTTCTGTTTTTTTTTTTCAGTTGTTGCTTAGAAATGACATGATATTGTGGTTTCGCTTCTTTTGTAGGTTGATTCAAGATATGTACATATTTATTTGTTGTTTTGAAAACACATCCTTAAACATATCCTTATCAATGTTTAGTATAAGTTCAGATGCGTCATCGTCATCGCTTTATTCGACTTCGTATGTTTCCTTTTCGGAAATTTAATACATCCAACTCAGAAGATATAATATCCACTTTACGATATTCAACCGAAAGTTCTGAAATGTTTTCAAGATATTTTTTTCTTTTTTTTGTATTGTATTGTGTTCGATTAAATTTCGGAAAAATGATTTATGAAGGACACAGTGAAAAATGAATTAATATTTAGTTGATCTTATACTTTTAAATAGACAGGAAGAGATGGAACGCCTTTTGAGGTACAACATTTTTTGATAAATGATTTTTCTTTAATATTTCTCATTGCCTCGTTAAAGTGATAAACTCAGTTGAAAAGTCTTTCAAAATTCTAAAAAGATATCGTCGAATATATGACTTGCTGAAACAATTCAAAACTTATGGGAGGTATTCTGTGTCACTTAACAACACTGTTGCTAAGTTAAGAGTAAGTTTAATTGAATTTACGGAGGCTTAAGTAACTGAATTATAAATATACGTTAAAGAATTTTATGATATATACGAGTTTCTTTGATTTTAAACATTAGTTAAGCGAAACGTGAGTATTAAAAGTGCCATGGCGCAATCCTTTGTGTTGTTCTTTAAAAATAAGTTATTTATAAGAGTTTTTCAAGTAAGCGTTTTCTATCTCTTGAATATAACAAATTGTGAGTGGTATATCATTGAAAAGAAGGTCCATGATATGTGCCACATAATCATAGCACCCTTTTATGGAACTCTCTACCCGTCACACTTAGATGATTCAAAAGCTTGACCAGTGATATATAAATATTTAACAAATTGTATTTTGTCTACATAAATTATCTTTATTTGATTAGTAAAGTTTTATTTTAATCTTACCAACTCTCATATCAAATAAAATAACTCTTGAAATCATGTTTGTGACGCTTTCACAATCTATGAGATTTAGTTTTAATAACCAATTTATCATTACTATACTCTGTCCAACAAAAATTGTCAGTACAGGCCTTATGGGAGATCTTTTTCTAAAGCAGTGGCGCCTGATACACCCTCAATACAATACGTTAGGAAAAATGCCACTAAAAAAAGAGCAAGCCACTGACTTTTCTTAAGGAATTGTTGTTGTAATTCTTTGCAAAAAGTTGTACACCCCAGCACGACCGTCGTATCCCACTGCTGATGAGATACTGTCAAGACTCAAGAGTGGCAAGTCAAGTACTCAAGTGTCACTCAATACGATCGTGCGCTCTTTATCTACATCAAAACAGAGTTACCATTATCATTCTCATTTGCAAGCAAGGAGCTTTTTCAGTGGTTTTTATTAAGGAGCTTTTGGGATTTGAAGCTTTTGAGAACACATTTTAAGAAGATGAGTATTGTGAGTGTTGTCGTATTGCTTTTCAACTTAAAAAAAAAAACGCGCTTATTATCTTACCGCTTGGCGTTGTGGGAAAAGGTAAATTGAATATTGTTTTCAGTCATTTTGAATCGGCAGACTGTAACCCTACGCGTTTTTTACTCTCGTTTGCGGCGATTTATAATGTAAACTACGGAATCCCTGTGAGAGCTTTAAAAGGCGACACACTTATGCATGGCAATGCAACCAGAATGAGAGACAAACGTCCTATCTTCCCTGTACTGACAATTTTTGTTGGACAGAGTATAATACTCTCATTTTCGCTTAAAGGCTTTCTTTTTTATTAATCTTAACTAATTTTTGTTAATAAATAAAATAAAATTAAACAAAATAAAATAGGGTTGCAATATTTTCCAATAATATTTTTCATCAAAAACGTTTCCAGGTAAACTTTTCAACTGAAATTCCTATTCTTAAATTTCGATTTGATGAAATTTTCTTCAATTTTACTTACAGCATAAAAAATAACTCAACACAAAATTTCCCTTCACAGTGTAAAAATCTAATTATTTCTAATTACCCACGAACTCTTCATCACACGTGGCCTATGTAGTTATATACACCAAAAGACAAACCTCTTCAACTTGAACTTTATGGGTTTATTGTCTCAACACGTTTGTCTAGATGTCAAATAAAAAATTTAATAAACTTCTTGTAACACACTTTGGGAGACTTTTTGTTTGTTTCTTTTTTTTTTGTTTCAACTTCAAGCAGGTGTCGCTTCTGACAAACTTAACTTTTCGGATTTTAAAACTTAAAAGTTTTTTTTTTTTTTTTTATAAACCAACTTGTATGTGGTGTTTCTTGCTTGTGCATCCGATTAAATAAAAAAAAATAATGAAACAGAAATAACAATGGGTTTATCCTTGAACTTTAACCTTGTTAATTTATATCTTTCTTCTGTATAACTTGCAAGCCGAAAGTAAAGTACGCGACTTGGTAACACGTACATGCTCCAATCAATGAAAGGTCTTATAGGTACTTGTGTTCATTAGCATGTTTCAGTTCAAATTTTAAAAATATTAAGGAAATATTAAAGTAAATTTTTAGATTCAAAACAATGAACTGAAAGTTAAGTCTATTGATCGCATTCCAAAAATTTTGTTGGAACCATTTTTGTAAAAGATTTCATAAAAATCGAATCAGATGTGAGCAAGATCATTGCTAATTGATCTTGACTATCTAAGAAATCTATGATTCACCAGAAAAATCTGTAATTTATCAGTCGGTTCTTTAATTTCTTGCAGACATAGGTAATCTACAAGGGAAAAAAAGTGGTTCGATAAAGAGTGTTTGACAGCAAGAAATCTATCTTTTGCGTACTTAAAGTTGCTTAGAACGTCATACAACATAAGCTTTAAAGCCCTGTATGCATCTGCAAACAAAAAATACAAAGAGCTTTGTAAGCTTAAAAAGTGCAATTTCGATCTCAGAAATATTGAAACAATAAACAAAGCTAAAAATGCAACGGATTTTTGGAAAGCAGTGAAGTGTTTGAGTGCAAAGACGACTTCAATGACTGCATCTCTGCACATAGACCTTCTTAAAACACATTTTTCGAGTCTTCTTAACACAACTGAAATATCGCCCAAAATTCAATATGCAACCCCATTAATAGCCGATGAAATTCTTGATGCCCCTTTTTCTCTATCCGAAGTTGAAACAGCTATACAAAACTCTAAAGATGGCAAAGCTCCCGGGGAGGACAGAATACCTTTTGAATTTTATAAACATCTCACCCCTGAATTTCTACAACTCCTTACTGTCGAATTCAATAAAATTTTTGAGACGGCCGACGCTCCCGTGAATTTTCGATCAGCAATCATCTTTCCCTTGCATAAAAAAGGCAACCCCGAAGATCCAACAAACTACAGGGGCATTTCATTTTTAAACACTGCGACAAAGCTTTTTAGTTCAGTATTGTATACTAGATTATCCAATTGGATTGAACGTAAGGAAATTTTGACTGAGTTTCAAGCGGGGTTTAGAAAAAATCACTCAACAATCGATCAAATATTTTCCTTAGTAAAAATAGCCGAAATCTACAAGAAGAATGGTAAAAAGCTGTATGCCTTTTTCGTCGACTTTCGGGCAGCGTTTGACTCCATTCCTAGAGAAGCTCTCTTTTATAAGCTCTACAATTATGGAATCTCTACAAAAATAATAGCAGTCATCAGAGCAATGTATAAAAAAAACGTGGCACGAGTGTGGGATTGAAAACAACTTTCCGATGAGTTTCAAACCTCAATGGGAGTAAAGCAAGGATGCGTTTTAAGTGCGCTACTGTTCAGTCTATACATAAACGATATTACAAACTCAGTGAAAGGTGGTATAGTGCTTAGTGGAAAATCCATTCCTGGTCTCATGTATGCTGACGACATAGTCTTCCTGGCCGAATCTATAGACGGAATGCAGCTGATGATGAATAGACTTCAGTGCTATTGCAAAGTCTGGAACCTATCAGTTAATTTATGAAAGTCCAAAATAATGATATTTAGAAGCGGTGGAGGGAGATACTCTAGAATGGAAAAATGGACATTTCAAGAGGAAGCAGTGGAAATAGTTAGGGAGTACAAGTATCTGGGTGTATTAATTACCTCGAACCTGAATCTCGATAGACACCTCCGAGCAAAAGTAGCGGAAGCTAAGCGTGAAATGTGTACCATGTGGAGAGGCTGCTATTTGAAGAATAACGTTTCACATATTGCCAAATATAAAGTTTTTCGAGCAACCGCAACTGCAATTCTTTTTTACGGAGCGCAAGTGTGGGGATACCTTTCGTTTGATGTAGTGGAAAAGTTCCTCCGTTTTTTCATCAAAAGCACCTTTAGGCTGCCGAGTACGACACCCAACTATATGCTGCACCTAGAAACAGGAACAGGCCCCCTTTTCTTGGATACTCTCAAATTACACTTTAATTATGTGACAAGAGTTATGGAGATGGGAGAAAACAGGATTCCGAGGCTTGTGCTAAGTCACATAATTAATTCTAGAGCAGCATGCGTAGGTGAGTGGTACAAAATGGCGAACGATTGCTCAACAAATTTTTCAATATCAGCTGAAGATAGCCTTTCTTCGCTTAAAATGAAATTTGATGATTTGTTGATGAAAATAGGAAACAGGATGTATGATAAATTAATTGAGGAAGCAGAATCATCATTATATAGAGCTTACTACAGTAAAGTTAACCACTTTTTGGAAAAAAACACCTACTTCTTGACCGATAACACCATACCCAAAATCAGTATAATCTTTAAAGTTAGAGGTGAACTCCTCAGTTTAAACTTCATTCCTCACCGTCCAGATCTTCCTATATGGTGTGATTTATGCAATCGAAGAGAACGTGAAGACGTGTTCCATTTTTTGGGAGTTTGTCCAATTCTGAAAGAATTCCGCATGAGATACTTTGGAATTGATATACTCAGTTTAGAGGAAACCATTAAATTGATGAATGGAGAACGAGGGTGGGATCTCTTATACCAATATTGTTTGAGTGCTCTACGATACAGAACATGTATAATCAACGAAAGTTTTTAATGTTTTAATGTTTAAAAATTATATGCAAAATTGTTTAATTTATTTTTGAAAGCGTTATATTAGATTTTTCTTTAGTAATATTTCTATAAAAATAAAAATGTAAATGTCAGTCTGGTAGACGGCCATCGGCCAAACCAATTTTAAGACTTAAGATAAACTTACAAAGGAAATTGTGAATAGTATTAAAATTTTGAAGTCAATAAAACTAAACTAAACTAAACTAAACTAACTACAAGGGAAATCTTTTATTTACCGAGAATTTACCAGGGAAAGCTTTAATTTATCAAAGAGATCCCTGACTTACTAGAGAAATCTGTGATCCATTTGGGATCTGCCATTTGTTAGAAACATTGCCTGATTTGGCTATACGTTGAATGAATTTCTTAAGCCCATCTAATTTCCAAGAAAACCGAATAATATAAACATTGGGTATTTGCCGATACACAAAATTGTCTCCCATTCTCGAGATATGCTGAAAGAATATTATGGCAAACCTATCTATAACTTCTCCCAAAAAATATCTTAATTTAAAATTCAAAATATCAGATCGTGACAACGATCTGGTTAATCATGTTCATGTTCAATTAATCATGCTGATCCTCTAATCTGCCGGCAGGAGCCAGACTCTCTTTTTCCAAAATTCACGATCACAGAATTTGTGAATCCCCGGACCTTCTTGACTGCATACAAATAGTTTCCATTTATAGGGTTACCAAATTACAATAGTACTCGTACTCTTACTTCTTTCAATTGTTATGTTTCAGCAGCTGTCAAAGTTAGTAATGGCATCCAGCTATCAAAATAATTAGTTACGACGTTGCCATTTCATCATGTACCGTTTCACGTTTTCTGAACGTGCTTGAAATTATTAAAAAAAAAATTATTTAATTTGCGGCTCAGTTTATTAATAAGCAAATTGAATTTATTCGTGTGTTTGGTCATCATAATGGCTTCCGAGCACAGGCAAATCTTCGGACAGTGGAAAAGTTTGAGCGGTTTTACACTCCTTTGAAATTCAATCCACCAACCAGACGGAGATTGGTGCAAAATGAAGAAGACTCAGAAATATCAATTCGTTAACGATGAATTGGGCATCGCCAAAGGTTAAAAATTTTGCTGCTGCATTTAGGTCTACAAACAAAATTGCTTTTATTGGAGCGAACAAATTCCACAAATGTTCGATCAAGTATCAATGAATCCATAAATATTGACTGTATGGTGCGGCTTATGACATGGCGGCATCATGAGACTTTATTTCTTTTGAAATGATGAAGAAGACATCGGTACTATTAATAGTCTCGGGTAAAGAGACATTTTACACGACTTTCTGTGACCAGAGCTCGAAAACATCAATATACCCGAGGTGTTGTTCCGACAAGATGGCGCTACAAGCGAAGTCGTGATAGAAATTGTAGGGGAGAAAAATTTGGCGATTGGGTCATCTTACGGAGAGTGTTCAACAATTGTAGTTTTTTTTTTAATATAATTCACATGCACTCAAGGGTTTATTATGATACCCTTATAATGTTCAAAATAAACATACCTACGTAAAGGTTCTGAGTTATACTCGACTTCTGGACGTATAAACGTCTTATAAATTGTAGCCAGATTAGAAAGGGTAAAACATTTTTCATACCAATATAAAAATCCTAAGTAATTAGCAGCGGTCTTGGCGGTCTCGACAATGTGGTCATTCCAACGATGATCGTCGTTGAGACACATGTCAAGTATTGAGAAATTTTCGGCTTCTTCGATCAAAGTGCCATTTAAGGACAATGGCATAGAGAGTATATTTTGCTTCAACGACAATAGACAGCATTAAACTCCACACGATTTTTTTAACCCATTTTACAATTCTGTAAAGATCGGATTTTAATATCCTTATCATACGATACCATCTCAATTTTACTTCCGAAGCTTGATGGACGTGAATTTGAGAACGAGTATGAAAAGCTGAGGGTAGAGTCTTCAAGAAAACAATAAAATGGATTAGAAGTTTCAGACAAGAGATCATTTACAAAAATGAGGAAGAGAGTCGGAGACAAAACGGAGGCTCCTCCTTGGGTAACACCAGCATTTATTTTGTAAAAATCAGACTTGAAACTGTCCAATACAACATCTAAAACGGTTTCGTTGTGCCAAACTCTGTCAAATGCCTTACTTTTTCCAAAACAGTGTAAATATCTGTTGGGTTTTTTGGCGAGATATGCCATCAGTTCACTAGTGAACGATTGCTGCTGAAGACTGATTGCCGGTCATTCAGAAGCTTTCCATCTTCGAGATAGTTCTTGTGCTGATGATTTATCAGCGATTCCATGATCCTGGAAAGAAGGGACGTAAGTGCAATCAGTGTAGGAGAAGAGCAAGGAATGGTCACCTTTTTTAAGGAACAGGCTGGACAAATGCTTTTTTCCATCTTCTAGGGAAGATTCCAGAACAATAAGAGCGATGGAAATACTTATTTAGAAAAATAGTGGGTATACCATCTGGACCAGCGGACTTGCTTATATCAAGATATCGAAGGGCTCTTGCAACTGTTCGAGTACGAAAGATTACCTGTTCTATTGAGAACCTACGTTCTCAATTACAAGACGGACAATGTCGCTGTTTGGCAAAGTAGACTTTTCAGCAAAATGAGCTGTGAATACATTAGCCTTATTCGAAGAGCTATTTATTGGGTTGTAGTTGTTAATGAGAGTTGGAACAGAAAATGAGGTTGAATTCTTTACGTTCTTGAAAAATTGCCACAGATTTCTCTGCCTTTGGGACATTGTAGGATTTTTTGCCTTATTTTCTGGTCTGGTAATGTAAGAATTTGGTTCCTTTTAAAACAGCGTTGCGCTAGTTTCTGGCTTGTTTATGCTTTTTAGATTCTCCTCAGCTAAGTGGGCTCTGTAAGAGCGACAACTTACTTCTATCAACCTGATAGCTTCTTAACAGCTTATATGTAACAGCTTCTCTAGGTCTTATACTCTTAATCACTTCTGAGATCATATCAGCACTGCATTTTCTGTGGGGCTATGTCTTTAGTCTACGCTAAAAAGTATATATTTCAAAATTCGAGTGATCGTATATACTTACCCTTAGAAAATATTTGCATGCCAAGAGTAAAAAAAACGACAAGGAAAATCAAAACATGAACAAACTTTGTTTACTTAACTCCTTGTCAAGCTCCCCATGGTTTTTTGTTTGCACTTAATTTGTTTTGTTTTAATTAAAAGTTTACCAACTGCGTTAACCATGTACCCAATACAAACATGCATTCACACATAGCTCAGTTAAAAAGGTTCCTTTTTGAACTTAAGTGAGATTATGTTCTATAGACAAATTGCAATGATAGTATCCCGATACCTATATGCGTTCCTCTTTTCAAAGTTTATCTAAGCATTAACTCTGCATCCATATCTTCTTAAGGTATGTTAATATAAGCTATGGAATTATCAATCTCAAAATCTTAGTCCTTGTCACGTTGAGCGGAACACCTTTACAAACGAACTCTTACGCAAGAAAATAAAGAAATATGAAAAGATAAAAATACTCCTCTTCTATTTTTCACTGCAAGAACTTAGAAAGTTGGAGCTTGGGACTTTATAAATTGAATGTCCCTGAAGACTTTTCAACGTAGGTAACAAGGTGAAAGTGTGAAGAAACTGCAACGTGGGGACTCAAATTCTGCTTCTAAATGTTTTTTTTTAACGAAAAAGAGAGAAAGTTAGTAAATGGGAGGAAGTGTATATGTATATGGGCTAAAAACCATCATAACTATTTCTACTGATCCCAGAATCCCTGCCAAAGAGGCCGCCGAAACAAAAGCCCCTAAATTTAATTCACACTTTCTTTCCCTTTTGAACTTGTAGATATAATATTTTCATTTTTTTTTCTTTTTTAATTTAATCGGGCGTTTGCATGATGAAACATTTGGAAGGATGTGCAATTTTCTGGCACCGGTAAACTGGCGGAAAATGATGCTCAATCTTATCTTCTTCATGTTGTTTTTTAAGATGTTTTTTTTTTTATTTGTCTTCCCTTCATCGTTGAATTTTGTTTTATACATATATCCACGAGAAAAGGTTTAAGGCTATGTTTGCTTGTTATTTTATTCCCGCTTCCCAAATGAAGGTAAACTTTTAGAACGACCTGCTTGGATCTGAAGAGCACTTGAAACCGTTTATGACGTTTTTTACTGTGTATTTATTTTTCGTATATTAAACATTTATATATGTATGTATGTACATCGGTATAGGGTTCAAGTGTGAAATTCAATTAAGGATTCCCCCAGATGATTATCAAGCCAAAGTTAATAGGCATGACGTTAATATGAATGGAAGAATTTTATGGTCTGTTTGTTGAAATTATTATTTTGATAAATAAATGTACGCAAGTTAATGTCTTTATCACAAAGTCGGATATTTGTATTGGGTAATTTGATTTTAAGAAATGCTTGTATCCATAAATTTAAGCAATTGGAGTTGCAAAAACCTCTTTGGCTGGGTTGGCATCTGGTGCTTAGCTATTTATCAGTTTGTTTTAAGTTGTCGTTTTATATTGGTGACAACTTAAATTAAGTCCTCTTTTGGTATTTCGGTTTTAATTTTGTTGAGAGCAAATCTTTTTTCGCACTCGCACAGTCGCAAGGGTCATTTAAGATCTCCGCAGGTCTAGATTTATATTTCCTCTTTAGTTCTGAAGAGTTGTTCCTCTACGCTGACAAATTCATTTCGTAAGCTTTTTTATCTGTACTACTCTTCGGTGCTCTTTCGAGAAAATGGAAAATGACATTTTTCCAGTCGGTCCAAGAAATGCGATTAATTTCTCTTACGACCCCTCTTTCCAATGGCATAGAAACGTTGATCAATAATCAGCTTCATAAATATCGCAAAGAACGAATGCGTTTCAATAACCGGCAACACGGTTTTCATAGCAATAATATCATAATATTAATAATATGTTAAATTCAGAGATTATTTTTTTAGCCGCACTACACGAATGTGGAAGCTTAACTCAACTCTGAATTTCCCTTTCATTATGATATTCAGACGGTCAAAACCAATGTGCATTTAAATCTCCTTTTAAATCCTCTCCAACTTGCCTAAAACGCTATCATAATTATCTAGGCTGGTGCCTTCATTACTTATTTGAGCCTTTTAGATAGAATCCAGAACAATCCCCTTTCACTTATAGCAGGCACTTGCAATACGGAAACATTTATCTCTTTTGAATACCGTCGTCGTAACGTTCCTGGGCTTTATTGTTATATCGCTTTTTTCGGAAGAACTGTCAGGTGTTCTTTCTTTAGCCGTACTATTGGAATGTGGAACACTTTGCTCTTTTCCATTTTCCTCCTAAGTGTGATGTACAAGCTTTTAAGACCAATGTACATTGACGTCTCCTATTAAATCCTATCACCCTTAACTGTGTTAGACAAGACCCTTATACGGGTATTCGTTAGTCCTGGAGTATTTTATACATATATAAAAAAAGATAAGGAAAAATGAAAGGCTTAGAAGCAATGTTTGTATCATCTTAGTTACACTAAGTTACATTTTAATAAATTTGAGTTGATTGAGTTCCGTCATTTTTCTTTCTGTGCAATCACATCATTGTGTACTTATTAAAATAATTGTTTATATTTAAAAGAGTTTAAAATATTTTGTTGCTTTAAGTAAGCTTTTGTATCAATAAATATCATCCAAATACACAACTTTGTGTTATTATATTTTAATCGATCAAATTGTACTTATGTGGCAACAGAGAAAGAAGATATAATGAAAGAAAGATGAAAGATATAATGATCGTATTTAATAGAAAGAGACTATCAGTTAGGTATAGAAGAATATACTGAGATAATAAAAATATGATTAGTTGTTCTGGATCTGTTAAAGAGGAAGGAAAATGGGTTATTGCTTACACTTAGTGACTTTTTGCAACAAATTGACAATATTGATACTTAATAAAGTCGATATAGATAAAGTATTTGTGTACCACCAAGCTCTCATTATTTTTTTTGCGACTTATAGGTACTATAAGGCAAGTTATGCATTCGGAAAAAAATCGAACTCGAGATTTTGATCAAAGTTGACATTACGATGCTAGCGAACACTAAAAAAGTGGGTGTCGCAATTCTGTCTGTCTATCTGTCTTGTCGAATACAGCCTAAACGGCTCGGTCGATTTTCTTTAACCCTAGAAAGGTAATCTTCGTCGATTAGACGAACATCATTTTTGCTTTTTAAAATTTCTCATAGATTCTTCATAGATCTTTAAGGAGAATAAAAAGTCACAAATCTAAAAAAATAAAATGAAAAGTGTGTTTTTATAAAAAGAAAGGTTTGATAAAAATAAATTATTAACATCTACAAGAATTTGTTAATAACTTTTCTAAAAAATTGCATTTAAATTTTACTTCGTCGATTCGACGAATGATTACCTTTAACGTACTAAAAAATATGACTACCTTTCTAGGGTTAAGCTTGGTAGATTGTATTTTTAATTTTTTTCCCCCACACTTTTTTTCTTTTTTTTTAAGACCAAAAATAACGGTACCTGCCATACGATTTCTTTCGAAATTTTATTTTTTTTCTCAAAAATTGTCGAATTACAAAAAAAAACATTTTTTAACCCTAGGAAATGGTTGATAAAAAGTTTCCAAAAAATGGTTATTTTTGGTACCTACCAACCATTTTTTTGGTTTTTGAGTTTCTCAAAAATGGTACAAACGATTTTAATAATTTTACTTATGCTAAAGCAGTTGCAATATTATTTTGTTTTAAAATATTTCAAAGAATTTTTTTTTGGATTTTTAAAAAAATTTTCCTAAAAGTAACGGTAGGTACCTTCCATATACAAATGTTAAAAAATTTTAAGAATTTTGTATATAAAAGCTAATTTTTTAAGCATACGCTAATATTTGCTTGAATCACATGGCATCCTGTTTTTAGCTCCAACTACTAAAGGAGTTGTTTTAGTCTATTAAGAAATAAATTTTATGCTTAAGAACAGTTTTTCTCTAATAAAATTCATTTTTGAAATTCTTAGTCGCTTACATAAGAGTAAGTTCGTGCGAAACAGTCGTGCATTTTATTATTTATATATTCCTATGAACCATCAATGAATTTAAAATTAAGTTCATGTTTGAGAGTAATGTTGGAAATATTTCCATTTAATAGACTTTTATTAATAAACATTTGAAATGTTATATGAAGGTTTTTATAATACAAATTCTATATACTACTGAAATAAATCAGCCAAGTAGAAGACTTAGCACTATTAATGGACTTGTTGAATTATTGATTCAAAATAGCTTTTATGGCTTTTAGTCCACAAAAATTGGCGTTTCGTCCGGGTGATCGCACATGGACTCATCTGTTGGCTATGAGGACCTTGTCAATACGCAATTTTTATTGAATTCAGTTCATCTTACATTGATTTTTTGACAAAAATCCAATGTGAACTATATCCAACCAAGATTAAAATTGTAATCATTAACGTTGAAATATTTTGCTATTTTCAACAAATTCAACAAATCCATTAATAGTGCTAAGTCTTCTACTAGGCCGATTTATTTCAGTAGTCTATAGAATTTTTATTATAGAAACCTTCATATAGAATCAATGCTCGGCCACGGGCAAAATATTCCAACGTTAATGATTATAATTTTAATCTTGGTTGGATATAGTTCACATTGGATTTTTGTCACAAAATCGATGTAAGATGAACTGAATTCAATAAAAATTGCGTATTGACAAGGTCCTCACAGCCAACTGATCAGTCCATGTGCGATCACCCGGACGAAACGCCAGTTTTTGTGGACTAAAGGCTAAAAAGGCTGTTTTGAATCAGGAAGAGATTTTAGCTCTCGGAATATTCCGAAAATGCCAGCAATTTTATGATAACTGTTCATATACCTAAAGCAGTGAGTACGTTGTCAATGGTGACAATAAATACCTGAATTTCATACCGTTGGTTGTCCAATTTGCGTTTGGTGCGGTGCGAAACATGATTTTTGGTAAGACCAGCAGATAGAAAAATAAAATTTTAGTTGATCATTTTGATGCAAATATTTTCTTCTTAGTAATTGTGACTAAATCTAATATGTAAATAATACTTTTTTATGGTCAGAAAAGGTTGGTGCGCGGGGCCCCCAAATGCGCGGGGCCCGTAGCATTTGCTACTCTTGCTTCATGGCTAATCCGGCACTGCATAGAGCTACTATGATGGTTGAATGTTCTTTACTGATTTTAGTTTTCTTAACTAGGCATGAACACGATCTGAAGATGACTCCCATTTTGTTTTGCAGCCAATTAAAGATAATCTTTTGCTAGCTCTTTTCCATAAATCTTTTTCTTTAAGGATTTTCCCCTCAATGTGGTTATGAAATATTGCTAACTATAGGACACTTGACTGCGGACTTTGACTGAGGTTTACGATTTGGGGACCGAATGATCACTCAATCGGATTGGCTACTGTTGTGTGCTCTGTTTAAGTGAGTAATCCAATTTCCGGATGATTATTGCGCCTATTATGGATTACAACTCAACTTAATTGAGTTTTCATCAACACAACTCAACTCTTAAGTAGGCTACACACTATCATTTCTTAAATGACATTCCAAAACTGTCATTTCTGAACATTTCATTTGATGCTACACACTGCCATTTCAATGAAGTCATTTTTTCAATCATTTTTGAAATTTTATTCATTCAAAAATGACGCACGCTGATATGTTTCCCACACACTGTCATTTCATTTCATCATTCCAGTCATACCCACGAAAAATTTTGATCTTCATCATTTCCATCATCATTTATTCATCATTTATCATTTACATCTACACACTATCATTTTTTCCATCATTTCAGCAGAAATGATGTAAAAAAATGACAGTGTGTAGCCTACTTTAGGCAACCAAACAAATGTTTCGTATTATGCAAGTCAACTAAAATCAGTTGTAATGGAAAAATACGTTGCCGTCTTTTAGGAGTCGATTTGCTGTCAAAACCAGCTGCTCAACATGAAGTATAAAAGCAAGAATAAGAAATTGTATGATGGAAAGTTCTTTCGATTAGTTTTTCGGTGATTTGGAAGATGAGAATTTCCCTAATGTAGTCAAAATAAAAAAGAATATCCGTTTATTTAATAAACTTACGTACACTTCTATTCCTAAAGTGTACATTTTTTTGGTTCGAAATAAAATTTTCCTAAAACAACCAACGTTCCTCAGCGATTCCAGCAATTGTTAAACTTGCTACTACTCTTCGTTTCATGAGCGAAAAGTGTGGTGGCCTCCTCTTCAACCTGGCGTTGGATAAAGCAATCCGTGACTTTGGCACGGCAACAAGAGGGACCATCGTCAACAGGTCCAGCCAGTTACTAGCTTACGCAGACGACATTGACATCATCGGAAGATCCGAACAAGCTGTACACGATTCCTTCATCCAGATCGAGCAGGCGGCACAAAATCTGGGGCTGCACATTAGTGAAGGTAAAACAAAGTACATGGTGGCGTCGAATGCGAGAGGAACAGTTGGTCAAACAATCAAGGTAGCGGAGCACGAATTTGAAGTGGTGCAATCCTTTAAATACCTTGGGTCAATAGTAGCAGTCGATAACAATATAGAAGAAGAAATACGCGGGCAGCTTCTCAAATCCAACAGAGCCTACTATAGTCTGTCAAAGCTTTTCAAATCCAGAAATCTCACCATAACTTCAAAACTGCTGCTGTACAGGACCATGGTCCTGCCAGTACTCACATATGGATCCGAGACTTGGGTGCTTAGCAAAAGGCACTCCGACCTCTTAGCTGCGTTCGAGAGAAAAGTCTTAAGGAGAATTGTTGGCCCCATATGTGAGGAAGGACGATTCCGGAGACGGTACAATCATGAATTGTACGCAATCTACCTAGAAGCAGATATCGTGACAAAAATTAAGCTCGGTAGACTCCGGTGGGCAGGGCACCTAGCTCGCATGAGCGAAGAGGAACCTGCTCGGAAAGTTCTTTGTGGTAGACGACAGCGTGGTAGACCATGCTTGCGCTGGAGAGATGGCGTAGACCAGGACGCCCGAAGCCTTGGGGTGCGCAACTGGATCGCGTCGGCTAGAGACCGGGATAGGTGGAGAGACTTGTTGAAAGAGGCCAGGACCGGAACCCGGTTGTCGAGCCGATGATGATGATGATGATGACTAGATACATGTTGGTTGAATGTTCTTTACTGATTTTAGTCTTCTTAACTAGGCATGAACACGATCTGAAGATGACTCCCATTTTGTTTTGCAGCCAATTAAAGATAATCTTTTGCTAGCTCTTTTCCATAAATCTTTTTCTTTAAGGATTTTTCCCTCAATGTGGTTATGAGATATTGCTAACTATAGAACAATAATTGACTGTGGACTTTGACTGAGGTTTACGATCTGGTGATCGGATGATCACTCAATCGGATTGGCTACTATTTCAGCAACTATAGTCGTATGAGTGTGGTGCTCTGTTTAAGTGAGTGATCCAATTTCCGGATGATTGTGCAAAAGTAAACACACAATAAGAGACATCAAAACCTACTGGATCCTTTAATATTTTTCAACTTAATCCAAATAAGATGACTCGATGAGAATGTTCACAATTTGATATATCAGTTCCATCTACAGGCTCATACGAGTTATGGTATTGTAATATTTTTGCTAGGTTCGTTAAATAAAACTTGTTACTCTTTCTAATATTTCTTCTTTATTTTTACTTTCCAAATCACAACAATAAATCTCAATTTATAGTCAACTCAAATACTTTATTCAAGTTAAAATCACACTTGTTTTACACAATCCAATAAGCAGAGTTCTGCACACTTCCGTAATCAAAAATCAACTGTGTCGTGGTCACCGCGAACACTCCCTTATACATATACTCATGTTAGTTGTTCTCGAAAATTCGCGAAGCTTCTCGTCTTGGAATGTTCTAGATAGTTGGAATAAGGGGCAATACATTTGACATTGGAAAAAAGCTTTTTGTTTCTTCCATAAATTAGATATGCAATTTTCCAACAGATGGCGCTGTAGTAGTATAAAGCTCTGTTCACAACAGTATCAAAATGGCGCACTTCTGCGCTGATTGGGCCACAGTGTTAGACTACTAATGGTCGCCATTTCGACCTACCTATACCTTTAGGAAAATTTGCTAAATTTGGGTTATTATTAAACTTTTTTTGATTTCTTGACAACTCATTATTATCAATATGGGTTGCTTAAAGTTAATCGACGACCACTTATAGAAGAAGAATTTCTTACTTATACTATAAATTAAGTGGTTATTGTCATGGACTCTAGCAAGGGTTTTGATAAAATATCAACCAAAATTAATTCGTTTCTTGGATTTCCTCCTGATTGTTTACAATGTCATATTTCATTGTAGGATCTTCTTTAAATCTTCAATATCAGATCATCTCATTGCGAAATCTGATGTCCCACAAGGAAGTAATCTTGGAAATATTATTTTTTTTCCAATCAACGATCTAAAATCTGTGACATTATATTGTATTGGAATATTTTTCATAAATACTCATAGACTCAAAAATCAAGGTTTACATTATTTATAAGTTCAATATATAAGAATGTATGAATCAAAAATAAATTATTTACTTCACAAACAAATGTACATACATAAATCTAATAGTACATGTCTCAAAAACAAAATTTTTCTTCTCACTTTCAGATTAATTTTCACTCCCCAAATGCTATCCAACGGAATTAATTTATTGATAGCCATCACGACATCAAACTCCTATCCGGACAATGATCGCATAAATGTTGCATTAGTCTCTGAGTAATCTACAATGTTGTTCCCTTCGACAAGGATAAATTGTGTTGGTTATTTGTCTTAGCAACGACCACCTTAATGAGAAGAAATCAAAAATTAATCCAATAAAGAGAAGAAGGAGTAAAAAAATCATATATCTTATTCCGAAAAGAAGAAAGAAAGAAAGAAAAGAAAAAGGAAGCAAGACCTGGACGAAAGCCGAGACGAATTCACAAAAGAAAATTGCTTCTCCCGTTTTTGCGGAATCAGTAATAAATCAAATAAAAAATAAAAGAAAGCAAAATATTTACCCATTTTTTTCGTCATAGTGCGTAGGTGAATATCATAACGGACATCAAACAGGATCAACAACTTTGACGATTATAAGTAAGACTACTTAATTTTCATTGGGACTCCTTTGGCGAAAACATACCCACTTCCTATACACACATTTGATAAAAAGCTAAAGTTCCCTACCTAAGGATATTAGGTGTACAAAAAAGCTTACCACCCAAGGACGAGAAAGTGACTTTCCAAGCGATTACTCTCGGTCGGCGCGATAATGAGTTTTTTCAGTTCGCTACAGCAGTACGTAACAAGTGGGGTGGCCGGTCTGGGTCTAGGGAATCGCCGGTTTTCTCTATCACGACAGGACTCGAATGAGGATAAAAGTGGCACCGGATCAGGAGCATCCTCGGGCAGTGGCGGAAATGCTGGTGTTGGTACATCTGTTTCCGGTGCGAATTCAGCGAATGCCACAACCGCACCCCATGTACATGGTAAGTGTGAGTGTGAGTTAAGATTGTACCTTGACAAGGAGAGTTTGGTGAGAATAGAAAAAAAAACAGCTTGAGGCAAGGTATTTCTTTTTTGTTACACAATAAGAACTCACTAAAGCTACCACTGATAATTACAAAATGATAATTTGATAAGTCTTGGAAGTGTTTTTTATTTAACACGACTAGCAGATGGGGACTTGTCTGTGCGTTTTTTTTCTCGTATTCTTGGATGGCTTACTTCGGAAATATGTTGATCCTGGAGGTTTTAATTAAATTTTAAATTAACAAAGACGATAGAGGGATGATACAAATTATGGTAGCAATAGATTTACAAAATTAAAATGCTGCTTGAGCAAATAGCTTGGTATATTTTGGGAATATTATCTTTTTTTTAATCTAAGAGAATAAATACTTTCTATTTTGATGCGAAAAGCATGAGATTGCGAGAATTTTATCGTGATGTAAATAAATAAATCTTGTTTCATTATGGATAAATCCCCAAGTCTGACTCTTAGCAGTTTTGGGGGCAAAAAAAGGTCGGAAACAAAATTATAAAGACATATTTTCCGTAATTAAAAGTAAATATTTGAATATGTATATTTGTTTGGGCGACTTGAGTTATGACAATATTTGTTATTCAAACATAAACCAACACTTTCATAATGAACCTCGTAAAAAAGTTGGGCAGTAAACTTAAAATTACCCAGTTTATAATTTTAGTTGACCGAATTCTGGTACTAATTGTGCTATTTATTTATTTAAGCATTTGTAAAAGAAATTCAACTCTAGAATTTCATCAAACTTGACATACGTACGATGATTGATTGATTATAACCTAAGCGGCTAGATCGATTTGCCATAAAGTTGACATACATATATGGTTTTTTGGATATTATCTCAAGAAATTTGCTTAATGTTTTTTAGGACTAAAGTTAATGATATCTTTCAATGTCTAAATAAGTTTTTCTCGGATATGAGCATCCGTATTGTAGTTTCTTATGAAAGACGCCATAATTGATTTAAACAAATTTGGAAGGAACAAATATTTGTAGGAAAATAAAAACATTTTAAAGAGTCAGGACAGCTTTTCCTCAGATTTTCTAAGTGTTTATAAAAGTTTACTCTAAATTCAATGATAGATAGAAGAGACAAAGTCCAAGAAAATTAGAGTTATAAGACTTTAAATTTTTGCCATTTTGCTGTATCTCATGCATTGTATGGGAATTCTTCTTCTATGATAAATTTTAAAAAAAAATATAACCTTACATCATTTTTGATTGGTCTTCCGGAAGTATTCCGAATGCTCCTGAAATTGTTCGTTTGGGCCGAAATGATAGTTATTCCCCTGAAAAGAAGAGAAAAACTTTCAAGAATTTCAAAAATGAATGTTATTAAAGAAAAACTGTTCAGAAGCATAAAATTAATTTTTTAAATGACAAAAACAACTCCTGAAGTAGTTGAAACTAAAAACGGGATGCCTATTCAATCAAATTAGTTAATGCATTATCAGTCGTTTCGTTGTAGTGGTTTCTTAAAAAAATAAGCTTTTATTTACCTCATTTTTAAAACATTTTTAAGAAGAGATGTTGGTATGCCAACTTAAAGTTTCTTTTATTGATTTTTTTATAAAAATTAAAAAAAAATTGTTTTTTTGTACAAAAATTAAAAAAAAAAATTGTTTTCTGTTTTTTAAGTTTTGAAATTCAATATTTTTCAAGCTTTTTAGAAGTTTCTCTACACAAAATTTCATTAAAATCCGTCATATCAATAATGAGAAATTCAAAAGTCAGTATTATCTTAATTTCATTTTTTTTTTACTGAATTATAGATCGTAAGAATCAATTGATAAAAAAAAAAATATCAAAATTCTAGGCGCGCGCCGTTTTCGAGAAAATTACGATTTTCAAAAATCATTTTTTAACATTTTTATAGTGGGTACCGTTAGTTTTAGGTAAAATACAATTTTTTTTTCTCACATCTTGTAGATTTTATTAAGAAACTTTTATTTGTCAAGTCAAAAAATTTGATTTTTTTAAAATCAAAACAAAAAAAAAACATTTTAAATTAAAAATGATATTTACCAATTTTAAAGAAAATAGGCCGAGCCGCTTAGGCTGTAGTAGAACAGATAGACAAACAGAATTGTGACACCCACTTTTCTCGTCTTCCTTATAGTACATAGTAGTCGCAAGTAAATATAAAAATAATGGCGCAAAATTTTAATTGAATTAGTACGATGCTAAAGCTGTTTTAGTATGATACTAGGTTAAAACAACGAATTTTCAAATTTTAATCAAATATAGCATCATACTTTTGAAATCCTGTGGTATCACAACGGACCAAATATTGGTCTAAGTGTGTTGACCTTTTTCCGGTCAGCAGCCACATTAACCTAACCTAGCATCATACTTTCTCTACCCTTTTATTAAAACACTCTTCATTAATAAATATTATTTTATTACCCTATTTAGTTTGCTACTTTATGAAAACTTGAAGTTACTCAATACAGTTTTGAAGTTATCGCATAACACTTAACCATACAAGACTAAACTATGTATAATGTTTCCTCGAAGCTCGAAATATTATATTCTTTTGAATAGAAAGTTTGTAACAAGCTGATATTTGGCTCCAGAAATTTTGTTAAATATCCTTGATGTGGCTTATAATATAATATTAGAATGCATAAATAGTAAAGTTGAATTTTGAATCTTACAAGTATTCTCTTTTCCGAAGACCACATCATCACCAAAACCCATGTAGATACATATCTACATTTATCTTCATCGTAGAGTATTTTATAACATTTGCATGGAAGATCGTTAGATGTAGGAGACTTTGGTTTCCTGTTTCTGATAGTATCTAAGTTTGAGGTTCAAAATACGAACACAAATTCTATATGCACGAAGTAGATGTTAATACATTTATTGCATCCCTCTTTTGGAAACCTTGCTTTTGTGTTTGTACAGAACAAAAACAGAAAATAGCTTTGGGCGAACTTTGGGAAAACCAATATATGCATGTAGTTGCCGTTGCTGTACTTTATGGAGGGTTACAATGCAAACAAAACAAGACAAAAAAAAAATAAAACAAGAAAACTTCTTTAACTTCATACCTCCGACTAACAAGTATGTGGTTTACAAAAAAGATTGTGGTATATTGTCCCAACAGTTTTAGAAAACTGAAAATCTTTCCAAAAATGCATAGAAATGTGTAAATGTCAATGTCATAACATTTAGGAAAAACAACATTCTTATCAAGGTGAGGTTCATGAACGAAGAACGTTTAAAAATAATTGAATATTGAGAGGGGGTTTCCACTGCGACCTACAGATCTATTGTGACCAAATACAAACAATAAAAATTTATTTAAAAAAGTTGATGGCTACTTTGAGATCGTTACGGCTAATTTTTGGTCATAATTCTCGTCTCAATAGGCAAGGAATTCAAAATCAAGTGAATTAATTTGAGTTTGAGTTTCCGCTGCTGGATGTTTCCGTGTCAGAGAGATAACGTGTTGGTCGAAGTGCCGAGAATGTTGCTGCAGTTCAAGCGTTCGTTGCAAATGAACAAAAACAGCCGAGCACCGGTAGCGTTTTCAAGAATTGGGGATCAATGAAACCATATTATGACGAATTCTTACAAAAAGGTCTTGACCTGCAATCTTTTAAGATGAATCTATTTCTAAAACGAAAGCCACTCGACCATATGAAGTGACTTAAGTTCTCGGATTGAGATCTAAAAATGACCATTTTCATCGCAAAATATATGTATCATGCTAATTGGTTAAACGGCTACGTCAACAAACAGAATATGCCTTATTGGTTAACTGAATACTCTCATGTGCTTCAAGAAGCCAGGTTATTCACAGAAAAGGAACTGCGCCATGTGGTTTTCATGGTGGTTGTGTCATTGAGCCGTTTTCTTTTTCACTGATGAAATTTACCATCATATTATCGTCAATAAAGATTGCTACGTTTGTCTAGACATTAAGAATATGTGGTTTTAACAAGATGGTGCCATAAGCTACAAGCTAAATAGCCATATTGAAAACTAAGTTCGATGATAGTTTTGTATCGAGAAATTATCCTATCGATTGTCTATATCGATGGTGTGATTTTTCACCTCTAGATTTTTTTTTCGCCGAGCTACATTCATTGAATCATTGATCTATTCCAACAAGCCATAGCTATAGCCTGTGTCGTAAGAAGTGCTCAGATCTAATATTAACCAAGATAGAAGCCCGTTTCCGTCAAAATGTGCTGTCAAGTTTTCGAAAATTGTGTTGAACATACTTGGGCTGTAGTTCGAGGTATACAAACAGACCCACAAACGGAATTACGGAGACCTTTTTTTGTTTAGTATAAATAAAATAAATATCAAGTTTGATTTTGTATCTAAATGCAAAACTTGTGCTCTAAGTACCTATATCGCAAGTGCAAATACTTTAGATAAAAGCTTCTTCTAAGAAGCTTGAAAACCTTTAAAATGAAGTTGTTTTTTGGGATTTTTAATAAAATTTTAATAAAATTGATATTTCACAATCGTCTTTATTTTTTACTTGCAACTATAACGCAAGTTATGCATTCGGAAAAAATCGAACTCGAGATTTTGATCAAAGTTGACATTACGATGATAGCGAAGACTAAATAAAATGCACGACTGGATCGCACGAACTTGCTCTTATGTAAAAGTACTTTGGAATTTAAAATACATTTTATAAATATAAAACATGGATTTAATGAGATAAAAATTTTCAAATGTATAGAATTGCCGTCTGATTAATCCTTTTAATATTAAAGTAATTTTTTATATAACAAATTTCTTTAAAATTTTTCGAGAAAAAAAATTTGGGATGCCAAATTTTAATGTTTAGTACTATATATTTTAGAAATAGTTTAAAAAAATAATCGTTCACACGTTTTAAAAATATTGGTTTTTCAAATAAAATTGTTCGAATATTTTTATATACAATATTATTTTAAACTTAAGGGGCCTCCTGGTGAAATGTTTTGTATAAAATCGTTAGCAGGTACCGATAATAACATTTTGCCCCAAATTTTTTTTTGACTAAAATGTAGTCCATTTCCATAATATTACACCTAATTTTTTTCATCAAAATCGTTAGTGCTGTTATCGAGATAAATAAGATTATTCATTACGGGTGTATGGGAGGTACCGTTAGTTTTGGAGCTAAAAAAAAATTTCAATTTCCCCTCTAGGGAATCACCGAAGACCCTTAAGTACCGAATTTCCAGAAAAAAGATCCAGTGGCTTAGGCTCTAGATCAAGGTACAGACATACAGACCGACAGACGGAACTGTCGGACCCACTTTATTCGTCTTCGCTATCATCGTAATGTCAACTTTGATCAAAATCTCAAATTCGATTTTTTTCCAAATGCAAAACTTGCCCTGCAGTACCTATATCGCAAGTAAAAAGTGGGTCTCGCAATTCTGTCTGTCTGTTCGCCTGCAGCCTAAGCGGCTCGGCAGATTTTCTTCAAACTTGGTAGATAGGGTTTTTAATATTTTCCCCCCCACACATTTTTTTCTTTTTTTTTTCTTAAGACCAAAAATAGCGGTACCTGCCATACGATTTTTTTTTCGAAATTTTATAAATATTTTTTTTTTCTCAAAAACTGCCCCACAGATTTTTTTTTTAAAAATTCAAAAAATTGCATTTAGGTAAAGCTACGTAATGGATGAAAAATGGTTATTTTTGGTAGCCCCCATTTTTTTGTTGTTGATTTTCTCGAAAACAGTACCTACAACCGATTTAAATCCTTTTTTTATGCTGAAGCTCCTCTTAAGTTTAAATATTATTACATATTCAAATTTTCAATTTTCTATTTTTAGATTTAAAAAAAAAAACTCAATCTTTTGAAAACCCCATGCTCGAATTTTTTCAAACTTTATAAATAAAAGTTTCTTAATACTACAATATATGAGAAAAAAAAAATGTATTTTACCTAAAACTAACGGTAACCCTCATACAAATGTTAAAAAATAGTTTTCGAAAATCGAATTTTTCTGGAAAACGGTTCCGAGAATTTGGCTAAAATTTTTTTCTTTCGATTAATTGTTACGATCTATAAATAATTTAATAAAAACGATTTTGAAAACAAGATATTACTGATTATACATACCATAGAACGATTTTTTTCGAATTTTGAATTTCTCATTATCGGCACAACGGATTTTAATGAAATTTTTTATAGAGAAGCTTTAAAAAAGTTTAAAAAACATTGCATTTCAAAACTTTAAGAAAAATATTTTCTTGGAAAATTCAATATCTCAAAAACCGCTCAATATTTTTTGTTTTGTAAATTTAAGTTTTATTCGAACAATTATAAAAACTTCAAATTGGCGTACCAAAATTTTTTCTTAAAAATGTTTTAAAAATTTTGTATAAAGCTTATTTTTTTAGGAAACCACTACAAAGACTTATAATTATTGTTCTTGCATAAACCAATATTTTTAGAGAAGTTGTTTTAGTCATTTAGGAAATGAATTTTATGCTTATGAACAGTTTTTTTCTAATAACATTAATTTTTTTTTAAATTCTTAGTCTTTTACATAAGAGCAAGCGCAGTGCGACCAAGTCGTGCATTTTATTTAAATTTAATTTGTGTTTGAACAACGAAAAAAGCTTAAAATTGTTGTATCATTTTTTTTTTCAAATGTTTCAAAATCTTGAAACACTTAAAAACTCTTTTAAAAACATTTAGCTTACGAAATCGAAGGTTTTTTAAGACTTTAATTGTTATTAATTAAAATTATTTTCTTCGGTAAGAAATCGAACAGTGTAGACATACGATTTCTTCTTTAGTATTAATCTCATTTACTCTTTTGCCTTTTTGTGGAGAAAGGTTAGGACACTAAATTTCTAGAATATTACTTTTCGAAATTCTATAAGTATTGTATTGACATGGGATTGTATTGTTTTCCAATTTTAACGTTTTTCTACTTCTAACAGGAATGAATGTGCCACGGAAATCGTCTTTCACGAAATTTGTTTTTCCAAAAAATCTTGCGTATTGATAACTTATGTACATATAACACATCAATAAAAACCTAAATTTAGTTCTTTTTAAAATTATTATTTTATTTTAAATTTAAATTGAAAACCGTTTTAACTGATAAAAAACATAAATTATTTTCTGTTTCATTTTAGGATTTCCTAAAGTTGTTCCACCACCTGGTACCACACCCGCACAGAATTTAAGTTCAAGACGACAATCAAGAGCATTAGAATGCTTGGCTCCACCACGAAGTGGATCATTTCGACAACGCAGCTCACCAGTGCATCAGCCAGCGCCACAAGACCGACCGCCATTGGCATTTTGTAAAAGGAGATTATCATGGCCAGAAGTTGATCCTAGATCAACATCGGGGTAAGTTACGTAAAAACAAGCAAACAACCGATTTAAGAAATTCAAAATAAAATAATACCTACCTAGGGCTAAAATATGCGTCAGCTAAAAATGTACAGTCTGATTCTCGCACGAGAAGAATTCTGTCAAAAAATTGTTGTCCAAAGAGAAAAAGAAATTTCAAGTCCATATCTGTTGAGCAAGTAATAAGTTTTTATGCAAAACCAAATCAAACAATCAGTGTTAACCTTTTCCCCCAAATCTGACAAGAAATTTGCAAATTGTGTTTTTCATATTTTTATGTTGAATCAGCCATTTTGAGAGTTTTATTTACGCAACGTCAATAAGTTCGTAGCCATGGTTCAATCTTACCAAAGTGTCAATTCTTGTTTGAGTTGGTTTTGTTATTCATACCCCCAGGAACAATAATAAAGGACACAATATAATCGATTCCAGTTCCTGCAATAAAATGTGACGCCCTGGCCTATTTGGACAAAACTTTTCTCATCTGTTCGAAAAGAATAAAAGAATCAAACTTTTTCTCGTCGTCTTGTATTTTTGTGTCCTGGCAGATGATGCAAAAACATCATCTCCACAGCAGCGTCACACAGCGCGCCGCCAAGGTAAAAAGTTTTTCAGATTTGGCAATATTCACGCACTAACTGGCTAATTCTCGGTGAAATAACTTCCTTTCATTAGATTTTGTTATACTTTTTGTGAGATAATTTGATCTTAGCAATATTGGAATTAGGGCGAATACAATTTTTGGAGTTTAATTTGAGTGGGACCAATGAAAAGTTGATGCTTTCATATAAGAATGACAACGATGATAAAAAGGGCAAGGACGTCATCCTGGATCTGTAACATTATCCGGTTTAATCAGATTTTTGTATAAGTCGTCGTTGGTGGTGTTGCTAGCTTTGTGCTCATTTGAGGGAGACACATGAATGTATGCTTGTTCTGATGGGATGATGATGGGCGAAATCTAATTCACTCAACCATTTATGTTCGCCCAACTGAGCATGTAGAGATTGGTCGATTCGGAGGAAATTCTTTCAATATATTTTGTCCTGGCTAGATTTTTGTGAGGATGGGCAATTATTGATAATGGCATTCTGAGGGATTAATGGAATTGAGTGGCAACCACCCTCATAACCACAATTAGAAATGGATTTCAGATTATTTTCGTTCTTCACAAAAGATTTTGTTTCTATAGAGATTTTTTTTTTACTTTTTCCACTTCTGAGACGATGAAGGACATGGGCTTTTGTTAATGGGTATCGCAACGTCTTCTTAATGATAGTGATATTAGCTGGAATCACTTTTGAAAAGGATGTTCTTGATCTATTGATGATAAAATTGGAAATATGTAAGATATCAAAATTGGTCTGACGTTTAACTTTTAACGAATGACATTTGTGATTTCTGGATATTTTAACCAAGGGTAATATTTTACGACAAAAGTTTTTCTTTCTGTCCTTACCTAGAAATACATTTTATACCACTGAAGGGATTTTCTTCAAACTTGAGACTTAAAAGTCTTAGATGAATCCTTAATGAGAAATAATTTTTTTTTGGCAAAGCTTGGACATATCAAAAAGGGATTTGATAATTAGAATCTTACTAACCGTACCTGCTGTAGATGAATTAGAGTTAGACTTTCTCCTTAACGAATAAGCAACTCGGTCGATTATGTTTAAATTTGGTGGCTAGCAATTTTTGATTATTCGCTCACCGCTTTCATAAGATCAAAAATAAAGTAGACAATCATTTTTGTTTTTCAATTTTTACAAAAAAAGTTTAAGAAAATTACTTTAATTTAAGTCTTATTTAGATTAGTAAAAATGGCCGTTAATGGCTAATAGTTTTTCCGAAAATGTTAAAAGCAATATTGTAGTCAATTTTGTATTCAAAATCTCCCAAAAAGTCGCAATAATATTGAATACCATAATTTTCAATAAAATTGGTTTTGGATTGGAAAAAGTAAATTTTTCTTGACAGATCAATATTTCGTTTGTTTTTTTGAAACTTTTTTTTATATTATACGCGCACTCAAGGGGTTATGAATACCCTTATAATGTTAAACACAGTGCGAGCAATTAGGAAAGTAGGATAGGGTGAGAAAGGAGATACCAATGCGCATTGATTTTGAATGTCTGTACATTGCAATGAGTGGGAAACATTGAGCAGGGTAAAGCATTCCAGCGTCAGAATTTTATGAGCTTATCATACGCTGCCGTTGGAAGTCCACATCCGAAGGACAGGGATGTGAATCTAAAAACGAATATGAAAAAGTGAGGGTACTGTCGTCAGCGAAACAATTAAGTTGATTAGAAGTTTCAGACAAAAGATCATTTATGAATATAAGGAAGAGTGTCGGAGACAATACGGAGCTCTGGGGCACACCAGCATTTATTTTGTAGATATCAGATTTGAAACCGTCCAAAACTGCTTGTAGTGAACGGTCCGAAAGGTAATTTCTAATCCAACGAAGAGGAGATTCATCGATACAAAATGCACTCATTTTCGATAAGAGAGCTTGATGCCAAACTCTATCAAATGCCTTTGAAATATCAAGTGCAATAATCTTACTTTCTCCAAAATGATGTAAAGATTTGTTCCACTCTTCGGTGAGATATACACTCAGATCACCAGTGGACCTATTGCTCCGAAAGCCATACTGACGGTCATTGAGAAGCTTTCGTTCTTCAAGATATTTGTTGAGCTGATAATTTATCAGGGTTTCCATGGCCTTGGAAAGAAGGGACGTAATTGCAATTGGACGATAGTTAGAGGGCGAGGAAGAGACCTGTAGAGTAGGACAGATAGAAAAGCTTACGCAGTGGTTTTGCCAGCGTTGAAAAACACCTCTTCAGAACAATAGTAGGGATACTATCCGGGCCAGCGGATTTGTGAATGTCAAGATCCTTTAGAACTCTTGCAACTGCACGAGTGCGAAAGAAGATTCGTCCCATAAAACCGTTTACGCTCTCAAGTACAGGAGGAGTCATGTCACTCTCTGGTAGCGTCGAATTAACAGCAAACTGCGCTGCAAGCAAATTAGCTTTATCTATCGAGCTTACTTTGTACTTAATCCGGTTTTCCTCAGTAGGGTTGGCTTTTAAACTACGGACACTTACTTCTCTAACCCTGATAGCCTCCTTACAGTTCGAATCAAACCAGGAGTTCTCTTTCGGTTTGATAGATTTTATCCTATTCAGAATAAAATTTCTCATACCGTAAAGAATCAAATTTGAAACCATGTCTGCACTGGAATTTACATCACTACCGAGGAAGCATAGTGACCAGTTAAATTTGCCGAAGAAATCATTTAGACCGTCCCAGTTGGCTTTCTCGTATAGCCAAACGGTTCTCATAGGGTTTTTTTTCTTTAACTGAGATTTGCTGGCATGAGAAATTCGCAGATAAGACACAATGGTCTGACGTACCTATAGAGGCGATAAAACACTTATGGTGTATTTGTCAGGGTCAGAGGTAAGGAACAAGATTAGAGTGTTGGCTGATTGACCTGCAACATCAGGAATCCGAGTTGGTTCGTCAACAAGCTGAGACAAGTTGTTTAGCTCAGCAAAAATCTCGACATACCTTCCTTCGCATGTTGTCTGACCAGAATAGCGCAGCCATTAGGAATTGTGTACATTGAAATCGTCCGTAACAACGATCTCACTGTGCGGAAAATGGGAAACAATTCTCTGGATAGAGTCGGATAGGTCATCGTATTCATTAGAAGTCGAATTACTATCCAAACTTGGACTGCGATAAATAAAACATGTATGAATGATTCGCCGTTGAACAGTGAATTTAAACCACATATAATTAAAATTTGTATTTATACAGGGACCATACAGTGGTAGAAGCTGATATGCGACATCATTACGTACGTATACGGCTAAACCATGATCAGAAAAGAATAATGGCACTAAACTATAACCATGTAGGTTAAACTCCGTATGATCGGTGTTTTCACCAACCTGCGTTTCGCTTAGTGCCAAAACAGCTGGCCTGTTTAAAACAGAGTGAACGTACACAGCACAGAAATTTTTTCGAAGCCCCCGAATGTTACATTACTCGACACAAAACTTACCAGCCATTGCAATATATAAACACAAAAAAATTAAAGAAAACTAGACAGTTAACTATATGCAGGTATTATTCTTGGGCACCAAAAAACTTCACAATTGCAATTCACCATTAGTGTTATGCCTTAATTGCAAATTGCACTGATCCGCCCCTGGATACCCGAAAAATAATGCTTTTGGGACAACACTTCACTTAATCGGCTTAATACAAGCTTATTCTACTTATTCTTAATCTTACTTAAAATAGTTCTTACACTGTCTTCAAACATAGAAACTAGGGTTAGGATTAATTTAAGGATGATTTAGCAGACGGATTTTTCGACAGATTCAACTGAGGCTGAGGTCGAAATAGTTAACGTGACAATTAATTCTCTGCAGCATGCGAGAAATAGGTTCGTTAAGGGCAGGGTGGACAGATAGAATAAACGACCATTTCTTATAGATGGATTATTAAAGAGTTGTGCAGTAAAGTCGATGAATGAGGAGAATAAGGCTTATTACTGTTTGTTTTTCTAACGTTTTCAAGTAAGTTGAAGTCGGACTTAAAACGGAGTTAGAATCAAAAGGTTATTCCATGACACCCTGGGAGCGAACAAAGGTTATGTATAGAAATTGGGTAACGCAGCGATCGGAGAATTATTTGGATCATCGTTTCACAATGCCAACAACTGAGTTTGTCTTGAGAATAATTTCGTTAATAAATGTGAGAAAATTAAGCTATGCAACACTTAAAATACCAAGATCACCAATCGATTTAGCGATGTTTATGGCTGGTAATGGAGAAGGCGTTTCCGTGCAAGAATGATTAATTAGAACTTAGCAATTTTTAAGTCCCAAATAGAGAAACTGTTGAGATCAAGTCGAAGAAGAATATAATCTTGTGTCGAAAAAATGTTTCTGAAAAACTTACTTTGTATTGTCAGCACAGAGCGAGATATGGGAATATTTGATGTCTATTTTAATATCGTTATTAGTAAAAATGAAGGGGAAAGAACCTAAGTGGCTGTCTTGTGGGACTCCTGAGGTAGCTTAGAAATCAATTGGGGAAGGTTTTCCAGAAAAGAAGGAATTCATAAAATTTTATTGGGTTGATTCACCGGAATCATGAAGAAATTGGCCGAGAAAATTAGGTAAATCGATGAAAAAATGACTAGAATCAGGTACAAGACTGTAGTCGGTAAAAGATTGTTCGAAATAAAATGCACGACTGGATCGCACGAACCTGCTCCTATGTAATAGACTAGGAATTTAAAAAACGAATGTTATTAAAGAAAACTGTTCATAAGGATAAAATGATTTTTTTAAATTCTTTTAGTAGTACATAAGTGATAAAGACAGAATGCTATGCAAATATGAATTTATGCAAGAACAAAAATTATAAGTCATTGTAGTGGTTCCTTAAAAAAATAAGCTTTTATGAACAAAATTTTTAAAACATTAAAAAAAAAATTGGTACACCAACCTTAAGATTTTGTTATTGTACGAAAATGAGAGTTAAATTTCCAAGAAAAATATTCAGCCGTTCTTGAGATAATGAATTTTCCAAGAAAAAAAAAAGACTTTTTTTCCAAAAATTGAAAAAATATTTTTTTTTTAGTTTTGAAATGCAATGTTTTTTAAACTTTTAGGGAGCTTCTTTATAAAAAAAAAAGATTGTGTGTACTGACGTACGCGCGGTTGAAGTAAAACTTCTTTTTCCTCAAGCAAAGCTTCTGTAAGATTATAACCTACGAACAAACATTTTGTATTTTAAAAACATGTCGCTGTCTTTGACGGATAACGTGACGTTTTGACATGTCACTGACAGCTGCATAGAAATTTTTTTACCCCCAAAGCCGGAAAAGAAGTTTTACTTCAAAAAAACATCAAAAAGATATGTTTGTTTGTTTTTTTTTTTTTAAAAAAAAAGGATAGTGGTTTCTGCTTGTTAAATTGGTCGACCACATAATTCACAAAAATTTTGTATTTTTAAAACATGTTGCTGTCTTTGACTGATAACGTGACGGTTTGACATGTCACTGACAGTTGCATAGAGAATTTTTTACCACCAACGCCGGAAAAGAAGTTTTACTTCAAAAAATTGAATGTGCGTGCCTAGCCTTAAATGAAATCGAGAAGAAAAGTACAAAACTCCCATGCCACTTGACAAGCAAGTTGCCTTGCTTTGTTTGTATTACCCTAGGGCTGCACGTGCAAGTATTGGCAAGCATGTTGTAATCTTGTAATGTGCACAAGCATTTCTTATTAACCCGTACAAACCCGAGCAACTTAGTAGTCACCTGGCATTAATTCAGTATCCAGGCAACTTGGAAAGCAAGTACACTGACAGCGGCACTCTTGTAAAATTAATTATTAAAGTATTTGATTGATTAGTCGGGTGACGTTCAAATTTATAAATACCAAAACAAATGTCGGTGGCGTGTGCGATTAAGCGAATAAATATTATTAAAAAGTATAATTTCAAAACTTTCAGGCAACCTGATGGTCATATGGCATGCCGTCTATGACAGCAAGAATACAAATGGTAGTGGATATACCCAACTTTTCGGCCAGTACTTTGTATGCGAGGGTTAGGTGTTGGTAAAATTTATTTGGATTGCAATATGCTTGTCAATAATTATTCGGTTGCATAGCCATTGCGCGTCTGAACCTATAGTTTTATGTTTATCTTTGAATGCAGTCATTTGAAATATGTAAATTCTAAATCGTATTCAACTTCATGTTTTACTTTGCACATGCTATAAACATGTCGCTGTCTTTGACGGATGGCGTGACGGTTTCACATGTCACTGACAGCTGCATAGAAAATTTTTTACCCCCAACGCCGGAAAAGAAGTTTTACTTCAAAAATTTCATTAAGATCCGTTATGCCGATAATGAGAAATTCAAAATTCGAAAAAATCGTTGTATGGTAGGTACATTCAGTAATATCTAGATTTCAATTTTTTTTTATTAAATTATAGATCTTAGAAATTAATCAAAAGAAAAAAATTTAGCAAAATTCTCGGAACCGTTTTCGAGAAAAATACGATTTTCGAAAACCATTTTTTAACTTTTGTATGGAAGGTACCGTTAATTTTAGATAAAACAAAATTTTTTTCTCAAATCTTGTAGATTATGTTAAGAAACTTTTATTTGGCAAATTTGAAAAAAAATTGAGCATGGGGTTTTCGAAATATTGAGTTTCCAAAAAAAAAATTTGAAATTTTTTTTAAAAATCCAAAATATAAAAAATTGAAAATTCGAGAAAATCGAAAACAAAAAAAAATGGACCCAGTGGGGTGCTACCAAAAATAACAATTTTTTGGAAAATTTTTTTCAACCATTACCTAGTTTGAACTAAATGAAATTTTTCAATTTTTTTTTTTAATTCTGTGGGACAGTTTTTGAGAAAAAAAAATATTTACAAAATTTCGAGAAAAAAAATCGTATGACAGGTACCGTTATTTTTGGTCTTAAAAAAAAAGAAAAAAAAACATGTGGGGGGAAAATTTAAAACCCATATCTACCCAGTTTGAAGAAAATCGGCCGAGCCGTTTAGGCTGTAGTCGAACCGACAGACAGACAGAATTGCGAGACCCCCTTTTTTGGTCTTCGCTATCATCGTAATGTCAACTTTGATCAAAATCCCGAGTTCGATTTTTTTTACGAATGCATATGTAACTTGCATTATAGTATAGTCGCAAGTAAAAAGTGTTTTGAGGAGGAACTGTAGGATGAGCAAGCTCATTAATTTTTAAGTGGGGGCACAATAGATCTCCAGGTCGCAGTGCAATAACCCCCCAATTCAAATTCATTAATTCATTATATAGTTCATTGCAATTATGGGAAGTTCATATGATTCAAAACGTAGTGAAGGCATCTCATAGGTTGTGCGACATTCCATCCATTCTTTGTCACCAGAATAAAACTCGCTAAGATGTGGCATGTCATACTCTTTGCTGTGCTACTCACGATTTATAAAACTTTTCCAATATATCCAATTTACAGAGGTTTGTTTAGCTTTAAAAACACCAACTGCGTGTGTTCACACACATTTGAATAAGGAATCACACCTAGTTTCGAAACAATGCGCCTCCATCAAATTCATCACATGAAGGCAAGAAAAAAAATATGTTCAAATTCTTAATTGCCTTGATTTAAAGGAAGGTAAAAACGATTTCCATGAATAGATTGTGGAAAACAATAGCCTCGTTCAGGATTGCTTGGCACGCATTGAATTCTTTGAATCTCCCACGTGATTAACATCCAGGGCTATATATTTTTCTGTAGCCCCCCACATCCACCTACGATTGGGATGGTACAAAAAATACGGATCTTCAATTTACAAGCTTCATATTATAGGGAAATACAACATTCACTTGCTTTGTGATTCGTGCAGGTATGCGAATCAACATCCTTTTTGCATCTTTATTCAGAATTCCAACGCAAATTCCTGAATATAAAATTTATATCCTTCCTCCATTCAGCGCCTCTCTGTTTTCTCAGTAAAATTTGAATGGGGTTCTCGGATTTTTTATGTGAATGTGGGAGGCAATGCGGCATATTAATTTTGTTTTTTATTTCGATAATAGCTTTTCATAATATGCTGCCAGATAATCAAGAGTAATGGTGACTCGATGAATCTGCCGGATGTACGTACATAATGTCTGACGATGGAAATGGTGTGAAGGCAATGATCGTAAACTGTAAACGAAACACGAAAGGACACGCAATTCAAATGAAGGTACTTTTCGTTGTGGCATGTTATGGTTTACCTCGAGTTCCCTTCGCAGCCCCTTCGTTACAGCTGGGGTTTATGTTTCTGTAATTAAAATTCGTTGGAAGTATTTTCTTATTCGGTAAATAAATAATTATTCGTATGAGAAAATTCAGAAATAAAATACGTGCTATCACCTGGCTAATAATAATTACACGACATATAAAGGGGATGAGGCGTAGTGCGTAACTTATTCACTCGGGCGTATGAGCGTTATAAATAATATCCTTGGAGAGTGGGATCCGCTTTTACGCATGAACGTGATGTGAAAAATAAGTTCTCATGTTCAATTAATATTTTAATTGGAATTTTAAGATACCTCACACTGAACTTGAAGCTATAATACTTTTGGCCCGGTATCAAGTTAAGAGGTTTTCGGAGCTTTAAGAATAAAGAGAATATTTTATGTTAATAAGTGTATACAAGCAGAAAACTTATGGTAATATATTTAAGGAGATTCTTTGTTTATAAAGAGTTGAAAAATTTTCGGACACTTTGTTCATGTTCTTTTTAAAGGCAATACTGCTTTCTCAAGCTTCAGGAAAACTTTATGGAAAAACTAGAATGAGATCGGTGTTGGAAACAATCTCAGAAGTCAGTTGACGATATCGATTTTGATGCTCTTTAGTAATAAGTTTAGTTTTATGATTATTGAAAAGGGATTAACCAAGTATTATTAGCTCTCTAAACTTTTTAAGAATACAAGAAGACGGTATTTTCAAAGAAATTGTATTGGCTTCGACCTAATTACCCTTATGTTTCTTAAGTTACCACATCTGAATTTTCTTTAGAACGGAAGAAGATTTGCGATATTCGATATTCCTGTGGCTGAAAAGTAAACTGCTACTGCTAACCAATTTTTAAAAATTAAAATTTGAAGAAAGCTTTCTGAAAGCAAATGTGAACATACATATGAATGTTATAGACGAAAAGTAGTTTGTGTTTATTAACTCTACTTGATCACATACAAATGATCAATGAGACTTTGAAAAATACCATGTTTGAAATGTCAGCTCAGAATTGTATAAAAAGGAGAATATATACATACATACTTTTGGAGTTCAGTTAGCTTTGGACTGTGCAGGAAGCAAGCCAAGGAGAAAGTTGGCAAAGAATCTAACATGTATATGTATTTATCAATCAACCACGTACAAGTCACAGTATAGTTTTAAACCAAAGCACGACTGTACCTGCGCTTTCACTCTTGTTATCACTGATTATAATATAACAAATAAAGAAGACTTAAAATTTCGTACGCTCGCTCTTAGTCTTTTCGGCAACCTTATTTTAAAAGTGGTAATATAGGAAACATACAAAATACTTACATAAATTAGATCGAAATCAGAACCGATATATGGAAATTTTCACAGAAAGCCTAGTGGCTTTTAAAGAAATTAATTCGGCTTCTTCTTGGGATGCACTTCCGAGCCTAACCTTAATGTCACTCTTAGTTGGATTTCGGTTGTAGTAGAATTGAGGGAAATGAACAGATTAGCGAGCTTACCACTCAAGGATCCTCGTTTCGTACCTTACTTGCGGATCCAGTGATATGAAGTGTAAAATTTTCTCACAAAAATCCAACTGTAGTTGAAGCAGTTTAACCAATTGCATTTTATCTAGAAACCGGCAACAGATAGCCAGAGTAGTTACAACATGCATTGGACACTGTCGAATATGGGAACATGCAGCCAAGCTCATTCTTTACAATACCCAAATTATATTTCTTGACGAACTTTTTGAATCTGAACTGAAGATTAACTACTTCATCTCTTTTGCCAACGCAACGAAGTGGATCTGAAATAAGGCCCGTCGACTTCTTTAACGGGTTCCCCTCTATTGCGACCTAGTAAACTTGACTTACTGGAGAGTTTATGAATCCCTCATCATATTTCGTTTAACCGTCAGGTCAAACGTTTTCATGATATAAGAACAGAGCACTCCAGCTCTGTATGGGTTACTGAGCAAAACTGTTCATGGCCCCCATTTCTACCTACCCACCTACCTAGAATCTTCAAAGGCTCCCAATTGACCACACAACTCTTTTTGTAAGACTGCCAAATCTTTTTAAGTTTTCTTCAAAGTCTTGTAAGTGCCTTATTTGACCACAGCAATACTCTTATTTGTTGGTGGTGCAAGAGCTCGAAAAGGACCAGGACCTACTACTCTCAACTATTTCTGTGTGCATGTAACCAGGAATGGAGGGAACCTGCAATTTTCTGCCGATACCAAACGGCTAATGAGCAGCACTTTTCATGACAAGAGATACTCTTAGAAGATTAGTCAATTACTCGCAAGAGGCACAACACCCCTGAAAAACTTTTTGGCAGCGGCTAATACTCGAATCTAAGACTTTCTGTATAGTAGTCCATCACACTAGCCATTGTGCCAAGGGGTACTACTTTTTAACTATAGCAAAATATATGTTTTCTGTCTTTCTAAATGTTTTAGATAGAGTACCACAAGGATTCATCCTTAGGCCAATCCTCTTCTTGGTTTAATAAATTATTATATAGAAAAACTATCACAAAATCCATTTTGGGTTCGTAAAAGTCTCATTCATAGTAATTCTTATGATGTGGATCTCTTGATTACTCGGCATTTCGGAGCAGAAAATGATGCCATAGTTTTATGGAAAGAGGATCTGTTTTATATCTCACAGAACAATTTCTGTCTAAATTCTATTAAAATGGCAACCCAACCCATGTTTGGTGTATCCACTTGAAGCACATAGAAGTTTGAACACTTTAATGTTGATTACGTAAGGACTGCGGAAAACTTAGAATTACTTTCAAACATACCCTTACTAGCAATCACGTTTTGCTTTCTAATAAAACAGAGGTTCACACCATATAGTAAACTTGAACCTAATCTAGGGCCTATAATGCGAAGACTTAATTCGCTGGAACGTTGCTGTCCATTTACGGGATGTAATTCACTTGTTTTGACTCTTGAAAGAGTTCATTATCAGGCCTCTCTTACGGCTTAGCGTCCAGCACTCAGTGTCGTTAGCCAAGACGGGTACCACAAGTTTATATATAAATTTATACTAGTTTTTATCGTGAAACCGAAGTAACACTGGAATCCTAGGGCAATTCTTCGTCGGATTTTTAGAATGCTTCATTGAAGAGTTAGTTTAATCCGAGGGAGAGTAGCTCCTTAGTTACTATCAATATTTTGTTCTAGACGGTGAACAAATATTGGTTTGCTAACGGGATGAACTTTACCTTGTCTTCATTTTCTTCAAGACCAATAAGCGCATTTAAGCTTTTGTAATACAAATATATGTACATATGGTATATACATATGTACATACATAAGTATGTACATACTTATGTATGTACATATGTATTTTATTTAAATCTCTAGATCATTAAACTATTTTATCTGAAGTTAAACTCTTTTCGAACGATAAAACAATAAATAAATTGACGAGTATACAATTTTAATTCACCAAATCTTAACAATATGGTTCATCATAAGTCAGAATGCCAAAACTCCTGACTTCTGTGATATTCAAAATGGATTATCTAAGATCTACTTCCAATATGGTCCACGAAGACGACAGAGCCATGGTATGATAACTTGGAAATACGCAATAAACAAAATCTATGTAATTTATTAAAAATAAACAATTCCCTTTTTTTGTATCAAGAAATAAAAAAAAATTGAAAAGGCAAAGTGCCAAAACAAAAAACTAAAAATTTAATTACTTTTGCATAAAAATAAAACTTTTCCCTTGAACGGAGTTTAATTTAAAAGTTCAACAGGGTAGCTTCCGTTTTTGTCTGCCAGTTTTATTCAACGGGTTTTAATTTGTTTTCATTTGTACTAAATGTCAAGACAATTTCAAATAAAATAAATTTCCTTATTTGTTCACTAAACTATTAGATTCTTGGAGAGTTGGCTCAAAATAGGTATGTTATTAAATTGAAAATTTGTTTTTAGTCTGTCAACAATCAAACAAGAAATCAATCGATAATTAAGAATCTTTGAAACAATTTTATATTTTAATACAAACACACCCTAGATCTATTTTTATTATCTGTCAATGTAAAAACGTTGTCATTGCAAAACGTCAAGGCTTTAATTTTTATCATAGTAAAGTTGACGTTTATTACAGAAATTCTGAGTTGGTCTTGGTCGTATATTGACTTTAAGAGCCCTTGGTCCAATTTTTGGTGTTAAGAATCATTTTAAAACTGTGTGTGCAACCACTTTTGAATGTCAATTGAGACAATAAGTGGTCGTAGTACAGAAAATATTCCAGTCGTAAGTGCTTCAATGAAGATATGAAAATTATTTCTGCGAAACGCAGCTTGGAGTTGAGGTCACTTGAGCTTTTAATTGAATGTAAGTGCTCCAGTTCAGGATGAGCTATTCAAATGAATTATGGAGAATTTTGTGTATAGGTGTCAATCCACAATCTTACACCATCAAAAATAACTCAAAAGACACTTAAAGCCGCTTGTTCATTTGATGAGCGTTTCCATGACCTTAGAAAGAAAGGACGTTAGTGCAATTGGTCGTTAATTGGAGAGGGAGGAAAATTCGCCTTTTCTAGGAACACATTGACTCGCAAAGAGTATCAATGATAAATAAAAAAGCTTACGAAATGATTTTGAATGCGTAGAAGACTACGGGATATACAATCTGGACCAGCATAGTTGTGTATTTCAAGATGGTTGACGAATGTTACGACTGTCCTTGTGTGGAGAAATGGTTAAGAAATCACATGGAATCCTGTTTTTAGCTTTGACTTCTAAGGGAGTTGTTTTAGTAAAACGTTGTGACCCTTTGGTGTCGGCGGTAACATTTCCTTGGGCGTTCTAGGTAAGAAGGTATATATGATAACCATAGGTACTCTAGCCCTGTGGCCCAATTATCAATGTAGTGCGCCATTTTGATACTATAACTCCTTTGAACCAGGGATGGAATTGATATGGGGAATTGTGAACATTAAAAAAAACGAAGGATTTAGTAGGTTTTCATGTGTCTTATAATGTAGGTGTTTGCAGGCCGACACACTCATCCAAAACCATCTACACTGTGCCGAGCTAGGCTGCTTGTTGGCTCATGCCGAAGCAGTAGCTAATCCGATTGAGTGATCATCCAGCACCCCTGCACCCTAAACCTCTTCAAAGCCCTCAGTCCGCTAGCTCACGGTCTAAAGAATTAGACCCAGGACGCGGCACAGAAGTTATCGAAGTTCATCCTCGCGCCATTTCGTCGCGTTGAGAAAAGAGATCAAGTTTTTTATTTTCATTTCCGAAAGTTTATCTCAAAGTTTATCGTCAACAAATACCCTTCTAAATACCCTTATAGATTTATTCTACGGAACGCACATCTGCCTTCAGGTATTTGAATAAAACTATTCTTAAATAAATTTTCGAGGTTTCTAAAATAAATATCAAGACTCAGTGTTCTTTGTTATTTCAAAAACTAGAAACCACTTGTGTTTATTTTTCAATTTAACAAACCGCTGCACTGCTGTGAAAATTAAATAATTTCACCAATAAAACTTCAACGAACTAAGTCAATGAATGAAAAATCTCAACTCAGAAAATATGATAAAATATGGCTGCGGGAAATTTTGCAGAAACGCCCGCTTATACTAAAAAAAATTCCATTAAATATGCTAATTTTACTCGTATAAACGAGTTGGCAGCGAATTTTTTTTTGTTTGCCAACAGCAACATCTAAGTAAGAACCTACTCTGCATGATACAAGTCTAAAAAGTCTACTATTTTATTCAAGGACTATTTTAGCTGATGAGGTTGTTTGTTTAAATTGTCCGAGGTAAACCAAAGTGTTTAAAGTGCTTCTCCTATTGGAGGAGGCAAGGCAGAGGTAGAGAAATAACCGTCAATACACTCTCACAGGATGTGTTTACAAAAAAGCGGTAAGACTTTGTTTATTTTAAATTGCTTCATTGGCGGTGGTATTGTTCTTCTAAATGGAATCATGATTCAAGAGTTATGTTGAATTAAATTAAAGTCGTCATGGCTTCCTTTACAGAGACATCCTTCTACAGGAAACTAGTATAATAAGTAGAGATTATATCACAGATATACATAAATGCATTACACACGTATGTATATTAGCCCATTATACTCGTATGCTTACTGTCACCGACAATAGAAAGGTTACAATTGTATACGATCTGACGTTTTTTTGCTTACAGCAGTCGACATTCACCCATATTCTGAAACTAGTATTTATGACTCGTATTCGACTATAGTCGTAGGAACAGTCGTATGCGATGTTTTTCGTTTTCCAATATTAGTACAAGTGAAGTCGGATGTTCGACTCCTGGAATAACAACATACGACTGTAATCGAATACGAGTCATAAATACGAGTTTCAGAATATGGGTGACTTTTTTACTGAAAAGACAATATGTCAATTCGGCGGAGTCCCTGTGTATTCTATCTCAAGCAAAGTTTGGATACCTAACTGAAAAATCAATTTCACTTATCCAACATATGTACGATTTCAAAGAATTTCAAGGAACTGAAACTCCCATAAGCATTCAATTATTTTGGTGTCAAAACTGACGTACTAGTAAAAGTGAAACGTCAAATTTAGTTGAAACAAAAAATCTGTCTTAACACATCCCTTGTGGAATTTTTCATAAAATAATTATCATTTTCAGGATGATCGTAAGTACCTATAATTAATAATATTAAAAACTAACCTCAAAAGGTCTTACAGCTTATTTTGTGAAACAGGGTGCGATAAAATCTTCCTTTTAAAAAGGATCGTAGCGAAAGTGTTTTCATTACAATAGAAAGGTTTGCATTTGCCTTCGAGACCTATGCTTTAAAAACGTCTATGTTCCGAAAAAAAAGTTATGTTGTCGCACCCTGTATAACATCAACCATTCATACATAAAAGGTGGGCCAAATGCAAGTTTCTTTTTAATAATAGAATAAAATGAACAATATTAATTTTTTTACAAATATTATGCCTTTATTAAAGTAAGAGCAAACATTCCCATTAATTATGCAATACAACAAAAAAAGTACAAAAGGTTCAAATCGCAGCTCCGAAGCGGCCAATTGACATCGCATTAACAAAGACAGCTGAGAATTTGGTGCGCAAAAGATCTTTTGTGACATGGGTTGTGTGCCATCCTGTATGAACCAGAGGTCGTACAAATCCATATCTTCAATTTTATTAAAAAAAAAGTTGGTTTTGTTACGCCCACCGTTGACCGAAATGTTGTTCCCAACCTCATTTCCGAAGAAAAATGGTCCAATGATGCTACCATTCCACAATCCACACCAAATTGTCACTCTCTGTCGATGCTTCGGCTTTTGGACGACAACGTGCGGGTTTTCTGAGCCCCAGAAAATACAATTTTGTTTGTTAACGTAGCCGTCGAGATGAAAATGAATGCTCGTCAGAGAGTAGATTCTTCGCCCAAAATCATTATTTAATTCTAACTGCTGTAACCTGTAAGGCACAAAGCGATGAAGAAGTGTAACGAACATTTTACATAAACTTACGTAGAGTAGGCTGCTTTATTTCGGCCAAAACTTGGGCTACACAGCATTAACTCATTTCGTTCCGCGGGGGTATGATACCGACTTTTTGTCAAGATTTCGAGCGGGAAATAGCCGTCAGTGTCAAAAAAACATATGATTTAAAAAGAAACCACTAGATGGCCCACCCTGTACATGTGTACATAACATATCCCCAGATTAAACTAAGTGAAAACTTTCTTTTGAGGGTATGTTGGGATTGTAGCTTTAGAGTTGTCAATTATGGTTTGAAATATAATGACAAAGAGTACGCTGTAACATTTTTACAAAAAGGCTAACTTTTTTTTGCTAGTAGAAGCCGCATAACTTTTTGCATTGAAGTTTTCTTATCCCATCAGTGTTTCATAGTGAAAAGTTTGTATCTAAATGTGTGGTGTGTATGTGTGGTCTTAAATGCGAGTAGAAATATATATATGTATATGATAAAATTTTAACCAACAAAAATCCCCGAATGACTTTTTAATGAAATAACTTTTTTAAGCCAGTGAAACCCGTGAATAACAATGAGCTGGAGTTTTTTTTTTCTTTTGTTGAAAATGTTTGCATATTTTGGATATTTTTTTTCATCGGAAATTATCACAACTTCTTCGTATATTATGTCGATGGGATGAACTTTTGAGCTCGCATCCGGGATAAAAGTTTCTTAATTTTCGTTTCATTTAATTAACGCCTGGATAAAAGTTAATGATAGGATTTAATTATAAAGACAAGCACACAAAATTAGTATTAATTTACTGTATATTACTGTACAGGGAATAGAAATTTAAAATTCGTTGCAATTTACTTGCTCTTAATGTTGAATTGGCTCAACTTATGTAATAGAAAGATATTGGAATATGAATTTAAAGCTAGAGAAAAGGCACTACAAGCAATGATAATTTAGAAAATAATTAGTTAATGCACTGACAATATTAAAAAGCAAATGTAAAAAGTTTCAAAAGGAGATTTTCTCAAATATACGAGTAGTAAGAACTTAAGATGTTTCAGCGAGTGCTTAGGAAAGTTGGAAAGTATTCAAAAGGAGACACCAATGCACATTGATTTTGAATGTCTAAATATCACAATGGAAGGAATACTTAATAATTGGTTTTATGTTTTAATTTTAAGCAAAATAATTGTATAATTTTGCAGCATCATATTTTTCCAACCGATTAGAAATACCTCCTTATAAAATGATCACAAAACGTTGAGACATTATCGAAGTACACGGGAGCAAACTAAAACTTAGGGCAATTTCGTCTAAGACAACATCAAAATCCTCTTTATATTATGCGAACTTTTCTTCAAAAATCCGAAACGCATTAGAAGTTACGAGTAGAAAACGTACGAAGTTTAATCGAAAGCAATACAGCTGTTTTCGAAAATAATCTCTATAGATATAAAATCTAGAAGACCTAAGATAAAAGTTAATTTTTTACTCTATGGAATCAGACGTTAAGCTTCTATACTCTGTCCAATGAAAATAGTCAGTGCAGGCAAGGTAGGGGCATTTTTTTTCACTTTCATTGTAATGGCTTTCAATATGTTATCTCTTTTCTTAAGCTCTGTCAGAGGTTGCCAAATTAAGCACTGTGAATTTCCACAAATTTGTGAGTATTGGTAAATACCTGTTGATTTATAAAATATTTGCTACTTAGAATTTAAAATCACATCAATTAAACTCAGTTAAAATCACAAAGTCAACGGCAGGCGACCAAAAAATCTAGGCAAATAACCCTTCTTCCTTAAAAAAATTAACCAAATATATCCAAACTATACTGAAACGAATTTTCCAAACAAAAAGAAAACACGGATTTTTCGACGCGGAATACGTTGATAGTGGGTAAAATATTGTACATTATTTGAAGAATTCGCAAGTATTTAAAAAAAAATTAAAACTTAGTATAATTTTTTGAAAAGGGACAAAAATGATTGGATATAATTTGCTCCGAAATATTGAGGCGTTTTAAGCGTTCGACATACGTATAGTGCAGCTGAAGAAAGAATCTCTGAATTTAACAGTACGTCCGAAGTGGGGCTCCAAGTTAAGCTGATGGGTATTCCCTGAAGCGCGAGTATTTTTAGTAAAAAACTGCTTAAGGGGAGGAATGTAATTGGCTATTTCACCAGAACACTGTTTATAAAAATAACGTTAAAATAATGAAAACCAAGCCGCATTGCGACGAGAAGGTGCTCGAGAGATTAAGATATTGCTAGAATACTTCTATTAATTATCATTTTTAAAGTTTTGTTTTTTTTTTTTTGGATTCTATTCAAGAGACTCAAGGGAGTTGTACTTGAGCTTTGGACGAACATAGGCTTTATAGATTACAACCAGATCAGCAGGTAACATTAGGGGTGGCCGTGGCGCGATGGTTGTGTGCTCGCCTGTCAACCTCAATATAACAGGTTCGATTCCTGCCGTCGTCTATGTCTTCTTTAATTCCATTAAAACCTTCTATAAATTGTCATAAATTGGATGCTGGTTTACTCATTACATGTTGTTTAGGCATAACACTAACAACATGTGATTGAGTTAAACTATAGTATGCCCAACAAGGATGAAAAACGAATAAAATAATGCGAATCATAAGGGACATATGTAGATATAAGACACGGCAATTCTCCGCTTTAGTTCAGCCGCCATCCCTGGAGATAAAAAATCTGAGACAACCACCTTCAGTCTCAGAACATCGTGCCACATATCTTTCCTATCCTTCTTTCTCTTCCGTAACTTCACGCCCACGCTGTGTTGAAACATTTGAAGGGTATTGATATTCCCTTGAGCGTGAGTAAATTATATATATAAAAAAAAGCACTTAATAGCGTTTTTCTAAACAAGATGGTCTGCGAAGCACATACCGATAATTGAAAGCTGTTTTATTTCCTCAATCCAAGTGCTGCTCATGGATAGCAGCATGTGTGGTGGGTTCCGCTTTAACAACAGGAAACAGCATTGATTTTTTTTTGTGGCATTAAACTCTACGCGATTTTTCGTTCCCCATTTGACAATACTCAGAAAATCAGAACTTAATGAGCTTATCAGATGAACAAGTAAGTCAGCAAAACAATTTAATGGTTTAGAAGTTTCAGACAAAAAATCATTGATAAATATAAGAAAGAGAGTCGTAGACAAAACGGGGCCCTGTGGCACACCAGCATTTATTTTATGGACTTCAGATTTAAAACCATCCAATACAACTTGTATTGAGCGATTTGAAAGGTAGTTTCAAGTCCATCGAAGAAGAGATTCATCAATACCAAATTTTCGATAAGAGAGCCTAATGCCAAACTCTATCAAATGCTTCTGAAATGTCAAGTACAATAATCTTAATTTCTCCAAAACAATGCAAAGATTTGTGCCACTGTTTGGTGAGATATACCATCAGATCAACAGTGAACCTATTGTTACGAAAGCAACACTGCGGGTCATTGCGAAGCTTTCGGTTTTCAAGATACGAGTATTTCTTTAGCTAATAATTTATCAGTGTTTCGATGACTTGGAAAGCAAGATGTAAGTGCAATTGCACGATAATTAGAAGGGGAAGATGATTCACCTTTTTTTATTCAAAAGTTGAATAAATGCTGCTTTCCATCTACTCGGAAAGAAAGTATTGGAGTAGGACAGATTTGAAGAATACAACTTCAGAGTAATAGGGAGGATATTATCCAGGCCAGCAGATTTGTCTGTATCGATCTTTCAGTACTCTTGCAACTGTACGAGTGCGAAAGAAGATTTGCCCCATACAAATGGTTACGGTCTCAAGTATAGAAGAAGTCATATAACACTTTATTACATCTTCGAATCAACAACAAACTGCCCTGCAAGACATAAGAATTGTCATTGAAGACGAGGGTTAGAACCGAAGACATAGTAGTATTTTTTGCCTTACTTGTGATTATGGTTCGCCGAATATGACTGTTTACGACAGAATTATGTAATAGATTGACCAATTATTCTATTGTACTATTGTATGTAAATCTGTTAAAAGATGTCGCCCCTAAATGTAATTTAAATTCACCACACTCAAAATTAATTGTACCTTCCTGCTTATCAGGTTGCTAGCTTCTTGTCCTTCTTGTATAAACCTTCAACGAAGTAAGTTCTTTTCATCAGACAATAAAGAAATCTTGTACGAAATTAAAACTACGTTTTATTCACATATCTACTGCTAAACCAGCGCTTACAAGGGTCACCTTCATCCGCACCCGAACATTTGGTCCAGTCGAACCTGATATTAAGAAGAAATCAAGTTTCATCTCTTATTATTCGATTGTGTTTCACCTTTAAATCTATTGCCAAGATACCCACATCTTGCCAAATCACTCTACGAGAAAAGAAGAACCTAATCGAAATCATAAAATCGATCGTAAGTCAACGAATTAACAAGAAGAATCTACGATTCATCTCGCAAATCCTTGCGAAACTTCATAAAAGTTCGAATTAAATTGATCAATCGATATAAGTGATCAATCTAATCGTCACCTACTGTGCATGAGATTAAAAAACTCCCGCGCAAATCTAATATTCATCATAGAAGAGCTTCATTATAAAGTATATAACCGAGCACGTGATCTAAAAAGTGCATAAAAAACTTTCAAGTTCAAGATCAAGCTCAGTAATCATCGTGCATAAGTTCCAGTTTCCAGTACATAAGCAGCACTTGGCCAGAAGTGCATTTCAAGTTCCAGTTCATCTGTACATATACTCCAACTCTCCAATTTATTCGCCTTGAGAGAGGATCAACTAGTCATATATCACACACACACATCTTTACCTTCCAGGAATTCGCCGCTGCAAAGAGAACCAAATAAAATAGCCAAAAATCATTTGCCCTTGAAGACATCAAAGACGCTCCAAATTAAAGTCATCAGTCAATCTTAACTATCAGGTGCGTGCATACATTATATGTTATAAAGTAAGTGCAAGAGTTTTTTGTCCTAGGTTATTTTGTCTATTTTTTACGAATATAATAAATATCGCGATTATCTGAAAAGATCAGAAAGCACTGAAAAGTAGCATAAAAACAAGTTTTCTACAAGGTGGTAACGTATTTGTCCGGTTTTTTATTAGTTTTTTTTCCAAAATTTCGGGAAGCGTTAGAATTAAGAGAGAAAAAGAAATATTGATAACGGTATCATTTACCCTCTTGTGTTTTAACATTGTGCTGTGAACAGTGTACGGTAAATTATATTTGGAAACGTGCTTTGTACTGGGGTTAACCGTTTTGAAAAAACCTGCAAGTAACGTTAACAAAAAAAAAAAATTGTGATCTGATTAAGTTTGATTCATATGTAATTCTTTGGATAATTTTTCTCATTTTTTCTGGGTGAGTTTTCTTTATTTGTTGAGTTGCTTCATTTAAGGGATTTTTTCTATTATTTACGAAAACAATACGTTATTTGAAACAATATGACAGTTCTAGATGATTTTATAGTTTCTACCGATGACTTGGTAATATTTCAAACCAATTATCAAAAAATAGTTCTGAGTGACGAGACAGAAAGTAAATTAGAAGCATATAAGTCTGAATTAAATAATCTCTGGTTTCAAGTAAAACGTTGTTACGCTTTATGCCTTCAACCTGATGCCGACAATGCCAACGGTGGCGCAGGTGCTGGAGATTATTTAGAAACCCTAAAATCAAGATATAGGTCTTCTTCAGCAACATACATTGATTGCTTAGCTGAAATAATAGAAAACATTAAAAAACTTCAGATAATTAAAAACGATAGTACGAGTACTTCTACTACTACTGCGTCTTTAAACCTAAACTCATCCTCGTTTCCATGCATTAAAGTTCCAGCTTGCGACACCGAAACATTTTCTGGTGATTATCTGTCCTGGCCGTCCTTCCGTGACATGTTCACTGCCGTTTATATAAAACACCCAAAACTATGTTCCGTGCAAAAACTATTTCACCTTCGTGCAAAAACAAAAGGCAACGCCTTAAACATTGTTTCTAAATTTCAACTTACAGCGGACAATTTTGAATTAGCTTGGGCTGCTCTGGCAGATCAATATGAAAACAAACGAATATTAGTCAATAATCAACTTAAAACCCTATTTAATTTGCCTGTAATCACCTGTGAATCTAGCACACAAATCAAAGACATTCAACGTCAGATTAATGATGCAATTTCTAATCTCAAAACCCATAAGATATCTACAGAATCATGGGATCCAATTCTTGTCTATCTGTGTTCTAGTAAGCTACCAGAAGTCACATTATCCTTATGGGAACAATCAGTTCAAAAGCCATGTGATATTCCTCCATGGAAAGATATGGATCTTTTTTTGACTAATCGCTATCGTATATTAGAAACAGTTTCAGATATAAAATGTGATTTTAAGCTACCATCTTCTAATGTTTCAAAACCTATCAAATCTTTACCATCGAAAAAACAACAACATAAAGCATTTCATGTAAAAGCAAACAAAGCTTCGCAATGTAAGCTTTGCAAAGGATATCACCATTTAAGATTTTGTTCAAAGTTTACAAAAATGCCAATGCAAGAAAGAATTTCAACGATAAAGTCTTTAAATTGTTGTGAAAATTGTTTGTCTTCAACACACTTAGCTATTGATTGTCGAAGTAGATATTCCTGCATGCAATGCTCACAGAGACATCATAGTTTATTGCATGTTAATAATTCTACAGTTCCTTTCACTAATTCTGCGATGCATAAAAATAATTCTTTGAATCCTGTATCTAACTCTACTTCAAATTCCACAGAAATTTTCAAGCCATCTTCTAGTTTCCAAAATACAAACCCTTCAATACAGTCCACTTCTAACCCTGTGAAAATTCAAACTTATGTTTCTCGGCATAACAATAAGATACTTTTGGCCACCGCTCTAGTGAATGTTCATCAATTAGGAGATCAGTTTTCTCTCCGTGCTTTAGTTGATCCAGGATCTGAAGTCACCTTCATAACTGAGCATGCCCAAAAAAGATTAAATCTTCCAGTGAAGCCAGTTCAAGCTTCTATTTCTGGAATGAGCGACGTTGTTACGGCTATCTCCTCTAAAATGTGTTCCCTTATATTAGGTTCAAACTATGAAACCACAACTATAACAGCTACAGCATACGTATTAAAGCGCCTTACAGGTAATCTCCCTTCATGTGATATACATTCATCAGAAATTTGTCCTATCGATATCAACCTTGCGGATCCTTACTTTTACGAAAGTTCTCTTATTGACTTAGTCATTGGTGCTGACTTATACCCTTCTATTATAAGGGAAGGTATCAGGTGTAACGTTTTTACTAGGCCAAAATACAATCTTTGGCTGGGTTCTTTCAGGACCCCTTCAATCTAAAGATATAAAGAGTTTTTCGACTATTGTATCTAGTCTCAACGAGACATCCCTAGATAAACAAATTTCTGAATTTTGGAACGTAGAAGAGGTTCCCGATTCTAAAAATCTTTCGACGTCTGAGCAATACTGCGAGGAATTTTATGGTGCTACAACGAGCAGAGATGTAAACGGTCGTTACGTTGTTAAACTTCCGTTCAAACAACCAACGCCAATACTTGGCCAATCCAGAGACATCGCACTTAAACAGTTCAAACGCAACGAAATGAGTTTATCTAAGAAACCTGAAGTTCATTCGCAATACAATAATGTTCTTCAAGAATATCTTGATCTTCAGCATATGAACAGAGTTTCGCCCTATCAAAATCGTCAAATAAGTTCATTCTATCTCCCACACCATGCGGTATTAAAACCCGATAGCTTAAGTACAAAATTAAGAGTAGTTTTCAATGCATCCAATGCAACGAGTAATGGCACCAGCCTAAACGACATCTTACATCCTGGTCCTGTACTGCAATCAGATTTGATGACTCTTATTTTGCGATGGCGTTTCTTTCGCTACGTATTCAACGCGGATATCGAAAAGATGTACCGCCAGATAAAAGTTCATCCTGAGCATACACCATTCCAACGGATATTGTTTCGTGAATCCGAAAGTGGCGATATACATGATTTTGAGCTCAATACTGTTACTTTTGGGGTAAATTGCGCACCCTATCTTGCTTTAAAAACTTTAAAAAGGCTTGCTGATGACGTTAAAGAGGTCTTACCACTTGCTTCTTCGGTCTTGAAAAACGACTTCTACGTTGACGATGTTTTGTCAGGAGCTCATGACCTTCACACAGCTTTAAGAACTCAAAATGAACTTATATTGGCCTTAGGTTCAGCGGGTTTTTCACTCCGCAAATGGACAGCAAACTGTACCCAGCTTATAGACAATTTTCCGTTATGTGATCTCTACAATCAAGAACTTCTTAAATTCGAAGACGAAAGCAACACTAAAACCCTCGGTATTCAATGGAATGCTAAAACAGATGCATTTCATTTCTTTGTTGAAAAGTTCGCTTTTGCTACAACTAAAAGAGCTGTGCTTTCAGTTATAGCTCGGTTGTTTGACCCTGCAGGATGGTTATCACCGGTAATCATCACTGCAAAAATAATAATGCAGCAAATATGGAAAGATGGCACGTCTTGGGACCAAAATCTTATGCCCCTAACGTGTCATCGCTGGCAGGTGTTTTTTGATAATTTTCCGGAAATCGAGTCCATAAAAATTCCGAGATGGGTTCAACATACTCCCAACTCAATTTCGAGACAAATTCACGGATTTTGTGATGCGTCCGAGAGTGCCTACGCTGCCAGTCTATATTTGCGTATTGAGAACGACACTCACAATTGGTCAAGTCACCTTCTCTGTGCAAAAACTAAAATAGCCCCGGTGAAAAATCTTTCACTTCCACGACTGGAACTTTGCGGTGCTTTGCTTCTTTCTAATCTCGTTAAAAAGGTTCTTCCTGAACTTAACTGCCAAAACTATAAGCTTTTCTTGTGGACTGACAGCTCCATTGTTTTATGTTGGTTAGAAAAACCTTCATGTACTTGGGCTACCTTTGTTGCCAACAGAGTATCCCTCATACAGGAAAATACCTCCAACGCTCAGTGGATGCACGTCCGTTCAGCTGACAATCCAGCCGACCTTGCTACTCGAGGGTTGACTCCGATTCAACTCAGAGAAAGTAGCCTTTGGTGGACAGGTCCTTCGTGGCTTAGTCAGGCTGAAAAGTTCTGGCCCAGATCACTTTTTACTTGCCCAAGAGATCAAGATTTGGAAAAAAGACCAATCAAGGCAAATCACACCAACGCCGACGTAAATGTTTTCAATATTGAAAACATTATCTCAAAATTCTCGACTTTTCCAAAAACAGTAAATGTAGTGGCCTACATACTGCGGTTCTTCCATCGAACCCATCCAAAATTAAAATCTGAATTTAATTATACCTCTAAGGATTTAACTTATCAAGAAAATATTCGGGCAAAAAATCTTATCCTAAGATTAACTCAATCGATGTACTATCCCGCCGAGTACTCCATGCTTTCAAAAGGCGAGCAAATTCCTGCTAAAAGTAGTCTAGCTAATCTTAATCCTTTCATGGATTCGAACAAAAGTCTTCGAGTTAATGGTAGATTAGCTCACTCATCGCTTACGTACAGCGAAAAATACCCCATAATTTTGCCTTACCATGCCCACATTACAACACTCATCATCGAATTTATTCATAAAGTTTCACTTCATGGTGAAAATCAACTGGTTTTGCGTTTGACACGATGTGAGTATTGGATTCCGAGATTAAAAAATCTCGTAAAGAAACTTATTCGATTTTGCAAAGTTTGCACAATTCATAGAAAGGAAATGAGACAGCAAATAATGGCAGCTCTGCCAATTGAGCGAACACACATTTCACTACCTTTTATAAATACTGGGTTAGACTTTGCGGGTCCATTCACGATCAAAACATTTTCTGGTCGTAACTGCCGCTTATCCAAAGGATATGTGTGCTTGTTTGTATGCTTTTCTACAAAGGCTATTCACTTGGAAGCTACCAGTGATCTTTCCAGTCAGACCTTTTTAGGAGCCTTAAGCCGCTTCATTGCGCGTCGAGGTATGCCTAAAACCATTTTCTCCGATAATGGTACAAATTTGGTGGGTGCTAGCAAAACCATCGCAAACGATTTCAAGATATTTAAACGATCACTTCCTTCAGTCGCTTCCGAGTTCTACAAGGATCGAAATTTAGAATGGAAATTCATTCCACCCGGTGCGCCTCATATGGGTGGTTTGTGGGAAGCAGGAGTTAAGAGCTTTAAAAAACATTTCCGGAAAGTTGCTGCTGACCACAAATATACGTTTGAGGAGTTTTCTACTCTCCTAGCTAAAGTTGAGGCTTGTCTGAACTCTCGGCCGATTTCTCCAATGTCAGACAACTCTCAGGATATTTTGCCCCTTACTCCAGGTCATTTCCTTCGTGGTGGACCCCTTTTAGCTCCACCAGAACCAGACCTTTCCAACTCGTCTTTAAGTTGTCTTAACAGATGGACAAAACTAAAAATACTCCACCAGCAATTTTGCGCAAGATGGAAAAATGAATATTTGTTAGAGCTTCAAAAGCGTCACAAGTGGAAATACCCTCAGCAAAATGTAAAGGAAAACGATTTGGTAGTTATAAAAAATGAAAATCTGCCTCCAAACGAATGGCGGTTAGGTCGCGTCATTAAAGTTTATACGGGAATTGATAACTACGTTCGCGTTGCCGATGTTAGGACACAACACGGTATAGTGACCCGTCCAACCGTTAAGCTTTGCGTACTTACCACTGATTAGAAGCTCGTTCGTATGTATATAGTTTTGTCATCCTGTTGTTTTCAGTTTCTATTTTCTAAAGCTTTGATTTTAAGCTCAAATCTCTTGCACTGATTTTTAAACTATGTTATGCAACGCTTTACTAAAGTTTGTAAATATTAATTTCTTATATATATATTATATTTGTTTATTTTCAATTTTGTCACTTCATTATTTAAATTGTTTAAAATTCTCAAATGTATCTATTTTGTATAAGATTATGACCAGGAGCGTAGTTGCATCATGTGTTGCTGCAAGGGGGCCGGAATGTTTACGACAGAATTATGTAATAGATTGACCAATTATTCTATTGTACTATTGTATGTAAATCTGTTAAAAGATGTCGCCCCTAAATGTAATTTAAATTCACCACACTCAAAATTAATTGTACCTTCCTGCTTATCAGGTTGCTAGCTTCTTGTCCTTCTTGTATAAACCTTCAACGAAGTAAGTTCTTTTCATCAGACAATAAAGAAATCTTGTACGAAATTAAAACTACGTTTTATTCACATATCTACTGCTAAACCAGCGCTTACAAGGGTCACCTTCATCCGCACCCGAACAATGACCACTACAAGTCTTTTTACTCTGTTTGAATCTCTTCCGGTTTTTCTTAGAAGAGTTGGCTTTATAACATCGCAAACTTATTTTTCTGACCGTAATATCCTCTTTACAGCTCGAATCAAATCATGAATTCTTCGGGATAAAATTTCTCATTCCGAAAAGAATTAAATATGAACTTACTCCAATTATTTTCAAGAACTAAATCCTAACCAAGACTAAACTAAATCCCAACCTAAGATTTAATAAAGTCCTAAAATAGGAACTTTTATTTTTATGTATTTCGTCTCAAATCAGCAGATTTTATGTTTTAATTTTGGTGTTAGATTTGTTAGTAGTAGGTATTCAGGGATTTAACGATAAGATAGGTTGGTGTTAAACTTTATAAAAAGAATTTAAAGTATCGTTCTACCTCTATCCAAAGCTATTGTCTAGCATTATTCAGTGAAAAATATCAAAAAATCACTTTTTTTTTACAAAATCTCAAAGCAAAGATGAGGAAAGAAATGAGTGGATCGAACTTTTAGTTGAATTTTTTTGATAAAATTTTCGATGATTTGTTAAAAGGAGTGCAAGTCTAACTAAATAATAGTTAGAGGAAAACGTTTTTTTGCGGAAATAAGTTGTGATGCATTTACTCAACTTTATGCACAAGAGCTATAAGAAAATCGCATATTTGCAAATTTATGAACGAAGTAAACTTTGCGAAGCTTAAAGCCAGAAATGCCATTTAATTTAATATGAAAAATGATTGGTTCCTAATATTTGCAAATTTGTGTTTTTTTTTTAATTTGCGGCACGATGTATCACAAGTTGGTGATATAACAACACATCATCAAAATGTCAATTTTTCACGAACATACAAATATCTAGTTAGGTTTATCTAACAATATTTCTAACAAAACTGTCATAAAAAACAAAGCTCTCAACCATCAACCTTCTAAATAATTTCCAATTCCCTGAAAATTGAAAAAAAACACACACTATTTGTTTTGTAATTTAAAACACTTACTGTGTAAAATCATTTCAACAAGCACAATAATTGGACAACCATACTCAAAGCTCGTTTCCATACTTCGCACGACCCTCTCATAGTTTGCTGCAGACCATTTAACAAACCGCCCCCAGTACCACTTAAACCCCATTTGTAAATCACCTCGGCTGAGTGCATTGAAACACATAAAATATGTAATTTTCCCGCACTTGGGCCGCATAAACAACACGCGTGTTGACATTGTGGTGATGGGGTTATAAAGTGTTATCAACATCGTATCCGATTCCCCTTTTTCGGCACCGCCCGCCGCGCCGGCCGGGCCGTGCCTGCTACATTTAGCAAACATTCAATAAATACCTACTTCACTGCACACACATTCACATAATATATTGATCTCTTTCTCTGTTGAAACAATTTGGGACAGCAGGAGAAGTTCTTAATACAAATATTTGCTTAGATCGATTATCATGGTAAATTTATCTAAACTGCTGCTGTCTAGAGAGAAAATACATGCCCGATAGGTCGAGGATGTTTCCTCGTGGTATCTTTCGGAGCCTAAAAGTAGAAGATAGCCATAAGAATTATTGATACATTTACCCAAAGTCGTATAATACTGATTAGAGTTCGTACTGGTCTTTCAGAAAATAAAAATAACTTTCAAGGTTGAATCCGTTGACAGATAAATCGTGGGTGTAGCAAAATCCCATTAGTCTTCGCAAATGTCGATTGAATGGAAGAAGAAAAGGTCTCTGATTCCGAGTCTCACTCTCAATCCGCAACCCGAACCGAACCCGTCGTTGTTATTGAGGATTAGAAGATTTCTATTTCAATTGCTGATTGCAAAATCACAATCGTTATTAGAATATGGGAAGATTTGCAGACGAGTGCTTGTTGATACTCTAAGGAAAATGGAAAGGATATTTCTGTTAAATCCGATTAGAAAAGAGCAGATTTTTCTATTGTCTGTCTGTATATTTCATAATGCCAGGATACGTTGCATAAGGATGAATAGGGTAAACTTTCAATGTGTGTGGCAACAATAAGGAAGCAGTATATTTTCCAATGATTAAACAATGATATGAGATCAATGCAATTTATTAGAAATTGGTATACAATTTCAGATAGAATATCTCCAAGATTCGAGAGCAGAACTTAGAAATGGTTATAGCAAGACGGGATACATGACTTTTTCTGATAGTTTGTAAATATATTGACTTTAAATAGCTATTTCATTGTCTTTTAGTATGGAAAAGAAGGAGGTTTAAAAAAAGATAAAAGAATTTCATGATTCCTTACAAGAACATCTCGAAATTGTAAGAAATGAGAGGAGGCAAATATGTACATATATTGGAAGAAATAGTTCCCAACGTGAGGTAGAATGCCCTAAAAGTTGATATCCAATCAGTCGGTAAAGCTTCACATAAATTAACCTGAAATTTTGGTGGTTCATTTGTTTTTGAAACCAGTAGCAATACTCGTATATAGTATATAAATCCACCCTGACCCTAAAAGAAACCATTTTTAATGTACAGGGTGCCGCAGAATTATTGAATAATTTTTTTGGGAAATTTCGATTGAAAAACCTTATCACAGAACAAAAAACCAGAAAACAAAAAAACTCAATTATTCTGACAAAAAATCATATCAAAATTTCTTTCATGTTCGAAATGCTCCCAGTGCTCCAACAATTTACCGATTGATCCAGCGGGGGTTTGTCTGTGATCTTCAGTGTGCTGAAAAACCTCGTTTATTTCGAAATGATGTGAACATTGTTCGGCTGCAAACAAGTATGGAGGAAAACCTCGAAACTTCCACCGGGCGATGTTCTTAGTAGGTGGTGATGTCTAGAAGGTCTTTGCAAAGAATTTTACAGAAGAAGGGCCTTTTTTCTATTGGAAGCAATTGATCCACAAGTATGCGTTCCGTATGTTCGGTGTTTTCTAGAACAATGAGTTCATTTACAAGCTCACCTTAATGGTCACGTGAATAAACAAAATTGCAGAACATGAGGCATCAAAAATCCAAAAATAATGGTTGAACTTCAAATACACCGACTTAGATGCACAGTAAGTTGTAGAATAACTTCAGAAAGCACCGAACAAGTTGCGGTTAATGTGGATGGCTTTCAATACCGGGCAATTATTAAAAAATTACTAAATCCAGAGAACGAGAACTATTCTGAGTAGTGATTATAACAAGATTAAGTTAAAGTTTACACAACACATCCACCTATGGCTTGCCTTAGGAAAATTTTTGGTTATTGGCTAATATCGCTTTTTGTTAATTTTCACTGACCACCACGTTTGCCCGATTCAACGATTCCAGAATTTTTTCTTTGGAGAAATATAAAAAATATGACAATAAGCCAACAACAGGGTTCGGACTTTACTTCGATCGAAGTAGATCTACTTCGATTTTGAAAAAAAAATTGAATCTACTTCCCTACTTCTCTTTTTTATGATCTACTTCTCTTTGAAATTCTAAACCAACATATTTAAAGACAGCGCTGATCACTCTGCATTACATAAAAAAACAAGTTTAGGAATCATTTAAACATAAGCACTGTGGAAAATTTAATGTTTTTGAGATCACTTACAGAAAAACGTAAAGAATTTATGAGCCACCTATTGAATTGATACAATTCGTACAAGTTCGTTGATGGAAAATTTACTTTAAAATAGTTATATTTAATTAAAATTTTTTTAAAAGTCTAAAATCAGAATTTACTTATATATGTTATGTTTATATAATTTAATTTCCTAAAACTACTTCGAAAATTTTAGATCTACTTCAGTTTTTTTCCGTATCTACTTCGAAAATTTAAAACCTAAGTCCGAACCCTGGCCAACAACCATTCACCAGCTTAAGGCCAATATCAAAGATGAAGTGAGGGCACTGCGACCTGAAATTCCAAGAAAAACAGTTTAAAATGCTGTGGAAAGAGCACTTCAGGTCGAAGCAAATAATGGGCACCATTTAAAAGATATTGGCGCAAAATTTTAATTGAATTAGTACGATGCTAAAGCTGTTTTAGAATGATACTAGGTTAAAACAACGAATTTGAAAATTTTAATCGGATATAGCATCATACTTTCTCTACCCTTTTATTAAAGTTAAAATCATCGAATACCTACTTTATTTTTTTAGTATCGTGCTAGCTTCATATGACTCTTTGACATTTGCAAACATCAAAAAAGGTTCGTGTACTTACTTTTTTACACGAAATGTCATTGTTTTAGGTGTGTTCAGAAGCAATTTATTAAGAAAATTCTTTTAGTACGATACTATCTAGAAGATGTTTAAAATTAAGAATGAGTTAGTAAACTACTATAAAATTAGCAAATTGTTAAGTAGTATCATACTAATATGTACTTTAATAATAGGCTGTTTAAAATTTTGCGCCATTGACGCAAAATTTTAGCCGAATTATAACAATTTTAAAATTGTTTTAATATGACACTTTTTTAAAACGACGATTTTGCAAACTTTAATAAAATATATCATCATACCTTTTATAACATTTTAGTACATTTAAAATCATCAATTAGGTATTTTATTTTTTAGTATCATGCTAACTTCACATCACTCTTTGACATTTACAAACGTCAAAAAGGTCTGTTCTCTCGGTTTTTTTGCACGAATTTGTCATTGTTTTAGATGTGTTCAGAAAAGGGTTATTAACAAAATTACTTTAGTACGATACTAGTTGGAAAATATTTCAAATTAAAAATGAGCTAGTAAACTACTTTAAACTTAGCAAATTGTTAAGTAATATCATAATTATTATGCTTTAACACTAGGATGTTTAAAATTTTGCGCCATTATTTTGTTGCAAAATTATCAAACGCGATTTATACTTTATTATTAGAAACAAACTTAATTTTATGTTGGCAGAACTTTCTATCTGCAAATTCAAAAGCAACACAAAGCGAGTTAAATATTTTAAGAAATATACAAATACAAAATCTAATAAGCGAAACCGGCGCGCGCAACGATGAAAACAACCGACAAGATGACAAGATGACAAACTAACTTGTGTCAAATCGAAATGGGTGCGTTTGATAAGCAACAAGCAGTATCAAGAGTACTGCCACCCACTAGCTCAGCGATGGGGTGGGTTCAGAGATTTAAAATTGGCGAAATTGATTAAGTGTTGGATTAATCAAAATATTATCAAAAATTATTTTTGATAATCGAAAATAGGAATAGGGTGTTCCTAGAATAGAAAAATTACAAATAAAGAAAATAGAAGAAAATGGGCGCCAGTAATTTTTTTTGTTTTAGTTCTGAACTAAATAGGAAATTACAAACCTTTTGGACCAATTCACTGAAAAAAAAAAGAAGCTCCTTTCCAAGAAAAAAAATAAAAGAATGTTTTAATTTACCTGAATAGGATTTTAATGAAGTTTTATTAAAAACTATCTGGGAAACCTTTATAGGTATAGGTATAAAACCCAGAATTTTTTCTAAAACAAATAAGAATTTACAAAGGTGTTTGGCAATTGGCAGATGGCCAATTTACAAAAAAAATATGTTTGAAAATGTAGAAAAAAATGGAAAAGTGAAACAAGAACAATGGTTTTGTGCCACTACGGGACACGAAGAAAAATCACGTTAGGAAAAATTCCCGAACAACAACGGAATCTAAGAACGGTCCTAAACGGGGTAAATTTTAAGGCACTTAATAGCCTCCAAACAAAGTAAAAAAAAAAGACGAACCAAAATTCTCCTAACCCCAAACTATACAATTAGCACTGTATACTTAGCTTTTTATTTTTAGCGGATCCTGTCTCTTCCAGTCTCACCCTGGCTCTATCTCCTCAGCAGAATGCCTTCTCGTCACCACAGAACAAAAATAGCACTAATACTTTTTTTTTCAAATATTCCCCAACTGGGATTCCTCTGACCAAAAAAAATTAATTATTCGACACAACTCGAAATTTCTTCTCGACAATAATAATTTTTCGCTTTAAACTTTTCTTCAACTTCACTCTTTCGTAGCTTTCTCAAAAAAAGTGCCTCTCAAAAGGCGAACTTCTCTCATCCATTCGGCCGCGACATATATGCCATCCTCTTCTGACCTTTGGTCCGTGTTGGTATTCTGTCGCGGTTGCAACACCCGGCTTTTTCGCTGGTGTGCATGCCGCTGTCGAATCCAGCCACGCATATATGGTCTCTTTCACATTGGTGATTTGAACACCAACCTTGGCTTAATGGACGAGTTCAGTTCTAATCCGTCAATTTCAAATGGTCTAAAAAGTTAAACGAAAAATTATTAAAGATCGCGAATAAAGTCCCCAGCCCTACCGGCCCAACTCAAAAACTTGAAGAAAGCATTCTGTTAGATGGGATCCCATGCCATTTTCCCAACAAACATTATGAGACAGGATCCGATGTTTCACGCGAAATTTAGCACATTTTAAACCCGTAGACTTTCGCGCAGACACTTAAGGGTAAAGGGAATAACATCGCAACGTGATTTTACTTGGTGAACCAGACACTTAAAATTGGGCAGAAGGCCATACTAAATTTATGTTGGTGTGAACTTGAAATCACACATGCCGTTGAACATGGGTCAAAATCTTCATGTTTTACAATCCTGTGTGGACCATCTGTCGCACACCCACATATCTTGTGGACCATCTGTCGCACACTGTGTGCCTGTGTATTTTTGCCGTTGTGACTCATCCGTCACATATAGGTATATGGATTTTGGTGACCGCCTGTCACTCCACTTTGTATTTCAGAATCGAAGACCTAGTTTGATTGCTTTTCCAGAATGCTTAAGAGTAGGACTCTGGACGGTGGAAACCAGGTTTCAACTGAGCTCTACAGCATTTTGGGGCCGCAATAGAAAGGAAGGTTGAAAAATGGATTGGGGAAAATTGAATAGGTAGGTGAAACTTGTTGTGGTAAATTTTACCGCAACAAATCCCACCCTTACCTCCTAGGAAATGTGGCTACATTTCTGTAACACATTTTCTAAAAGTTACCAAGGTAAGGAAAAATAAAAAAGGATTTTTCCACCAAAAAAAATCAAAAACGAAAACAAGCGAAAAATGTAAATTTTAAAGTAAATAAATTCATAAAAATAAGAAAAAAACTACGTTACTTTATCGTTTATAAAAATTAGTTCTCGGATGCATTATTGTACGGCTTTAAATCCTTAACGTGCCAAGTTCCGCGTTCTTTACCATTATTATCTTCCAAGACGTATGTCCAAGGTGACACACGCTTCTTAATTTTAAACGGACCGACAAACTTCGGTGCTAGTTTGGCTGCGTAATAATTCGCGGCATCCGAGAGTGAGAAGTTCCTACGCCAAACAATTTCGCCGGGGTGATATTGTACATCACGCCGTCGAAGATTGTATACTTGTGCAGATCTCTTTGATGCTGCTTGTAATTTTTTCCCTATATCGACCCTAAGTTCCTTGAAACGTTCAGCGATCTCATCCCGATCCTGAACGATTCCCGAACTATCTTCCACAGATGGTACTTCTCGACCTGAAGTCACCATATCCCTTCCAAAATTCGCATAGTATGGCGAAACTCCTAAAACCTCATGCTGTGACGTGCGAATAGCACACGCCACCTTGCTGAGTTGTAAATCCCACACTCTGTGGTTTTCTGTAACATATGCCCTTAACGTCGTCTTAAGAATCTGATTGATCCTCTCCGCAGGATTCGCCTGCGGGTGATAATGGGCTGTAAATTTCAATTGTGACGCGTACGCCTGGCAAAGCGTTTTCAGTTCCTTGGATCGAAACTGGGGACCGTTGTCACACACGATCACCTTTGGGATGCCAAATAAGAGAAAAACGTGGTCTTCTAATTCCCTAACGATTGCCCTAGATGTAGCCGACCTCAAAGCGAAAAGTAGCGGAAATTTCGTAAAATAATCCACTACCGTCAAAATGTAAGTAAAACCCCTACTCGACTTAGGAAGCGGACCTACCAAATCTACACAAATCATTTCCCATGGTGATTTGATTCCTACCCTCTCAGTCATCAACCCAGCTGGCTTCTCATTCACCGGCTTTACCTGTTGGCAAACTTTACAACTCCTAACATATTTGGTTATATCAGCCCTCATTTTTGGCCAGTAAAACTTAGCCGCTATCCTAGCAAAAGTTTTTCTAACTCCCATGTGTCCTGCTAATGGACCATCATGGAATTCCTGTAAAATCCCTAATCTCTCATTCCTACCTAACACTCTCTTCCACTCCTGGTTATTCTCATGAACTACTACGAAATTATTCTTCACCAGTTTGAACAACTGCCCATGTTCAACTCTCCAGGCTGGGTACCTAAGGGGATTCGAATTTACATCGGAAATCATTTTCTTCACCCAAGGGTCTAAATCCTCATCTGAGATACCACCCAACTGTGGAACTCCCCGAGAAAGCATATCCGGAACCACATGCTCTTTGCCCTTTCGGTGAATGATTTCGAAATCGAATTGTTGGAGCCTAACTGCCCAACGCGCTAACCTACCCTGCGGATCTTTAAGATTGCTTAACCATACCAAGGAATAATGATCCGTTACAACAGTAAATCGAACACCTTCGATATACGGTCGCAACTTCTCAATAGCCCACAATACAGCCAAGCATTCTTTCTCTGTTGTAGAATAATTTCTCTCATTCCTATTCAAAGACCTACTAAGGTAAGAGACAACCTTTTCTCCCTCATCAAAGTTCTGTGAAAGAACTGCACCGATACCGAAATCTGAAGCGTCTGTTTGAACGACAAAAGGTCGTTTAAAATCTGGGCAAGTAAGTATAGGTGCTGTCACCAAACACTCTTTTGCCTTCCTAAAGCTATCCTCGCATTCTTGAGTCCAAGTAAACTTCCTATTTTTCTTTAACAAATCCGATAACGGCCTAAGCAATTCCGCAAAATTCGGTACAAAACGACGGTACCACGAAACTGTCCCTATAAAACTCCTAACTTCTTTTACATTCCTCGGTGCTGGAATCCTAACCATGCTTTCCACTTTCTCTGGATCTACATGTAACCCATTTCGATCCACTATATATCCTAAAAATTTCAGCGATGGCATGCAAAAGTTGCATTTCTCCTTACTGACTTTCAACCCTGCTTCACTCAACCTTTTCATCACCTCATTCAGAATTTCAAGATGTTGTTCGAAACTTTCTGTAATGATGATGATGTCGTCTAAATAGACGAAAACGAATGGCTCGAGGTCGGCACCCAAAACTGTGTCGATAAACCTCTGCCAAGTAGCAGGCGAGTTGTGAAGACCGAAAGGCATTCTTCGAAATTGAAAAAGACCTCTCCCAGGTACCGTAAAGGCAGTATAGGGCTTAGATTCCTCCTCCATAGGAATCTGCCAATACGCTGACTTGATGTCTAGCGAAGACAAGAACCTCGCACCTCGAAGCCTGTCCAAAATCGAATTAATGTAAGGAAGTGGATAAGCATCCCTATCTGTATTTTTATTAAGCTTCCTATAGTCCACACAGAACCTAAAGGAGCCATCTTTCTTTTTAACTAAAAGTATTGGAGATGACCACGCACTTGTCGATCTCTCAATAACACCTGCATCTAACATTTCCTTTAATTCCCTATCAATATGTTCCTGCATGGCCGGCGAGACCGGATAATACCGTTGTTTAATCGGTTCCGCCGACGTCCTAATTTTATGCGCAACCATAGTTGTGCACCCTAAGCCTTCAGGCATCCTACTAAATGATTCCTCAATCAAGTCCTCCAAACTCTTAATTTCCCTATCACTCAACTCTGAACGTTCTGTAATCGAACAAATCGAAACCGGCTGTTCCGAAAAATTCCACTCACGTGACCTTAAATCCGGTATAATACCCGAAAGTGCCCAAAAATCTGCACCTAGGATCACCGTGTGTGGCAGAGTTGGTATAATAAGGCAGTCAATCAACACTGCCCTGTCTTCTACTACTATTGGAAGAGAGAGTGTCCCTAAAACCTTGACACCTGTTCCATCTGCTAACCGAACGCAGTGAACAGTGTCTGTACCTAACGAAAGACCTAAATTTTGAAGAATTTTCCAAGAATCCCTACCTATTATGGTTCTAGAAGCTCCTGAATCTAATAAACCTAAAAATCTAGTACCATAAATACTAACTCCTAAAAATGGTCTCCTATCATCACCGTTTGCCTCGAGAGTAAAACCTAAATGAACCTGATTCACCAGCTGGTTTTCAGCAGGCAAAACCTTCAGCGTCTTCGAGCCTTTTGCCCTGCTGGCACAAGAGTCCGTTGACCGTTTCCCGAACACCGTCGGCAGTTTTGTCTACTGACCCCTAAAGCCCCACAACCAAAACAACGCCTAGGAGCGGAACACCTATTTGCAAAATGGCCTGATCCATTGCAATTATAACACCTAACCGAAGACCTTTGGTTCGAAGATTGGGCCTGACGAGCAGTTTGGTTATTCCCCGCAATAACCGATACTGCAGAAGTTTCAACACCTACGTATGCTAGATCCGGTTCTAGCAAGCTCCTATTATTCCTAACATTGGGTGGTGGAACATACGCCTCCACATTCGCCCTAACCGCTTCTAAGTTCCTACCTAAAGCCACCAAATCGGATACGCAACTTGGTTTCGCCAAACCAAGCTGAGTTTGGTAGAAAGGTGTCAAGTTCCTTTGAATCATTGACAACTTTCTACCTTCCGATATTGGTTTCCTTAACCTACCGAACAAATTCTGCATCGTCGCCACATAGACTCCGATGGATTCATCTTTGCCTTGTGTGCGACGCCTAATCTCATCTAAAAGTGAATCATCGTAATTCGGTGGTAAGAACTCCAGTTTCAATTCTCTGACGAGTTCTGACCACGAATTAACTGACAACCTAACTGCCCTATACCAAATGAGAGCTTTTCCCACAAAAAGCTCAACTGCTGCTTTAAAAAGTTGGATTTCTGAAACCCCCCTAGCCGAACGAATTTCCTCAACCCTTTCCAAGAACGAATTCACTGAGGCACCACAGCGCTCACCAGTGAACTTTACATCCCATTTTGAAATATTCGCGAAATCGTCCCTACCAACTACAATCTGCTCTACAACCCTGTTACCACTATCTCTACTATTCTCTACACTATCAATTTCAATTCCTAATCTCGTCGATGTACTGGCAGAAGTAACCGACTTGCTAATCGGAGGTTCAGCTGAACGCTGCTTTTCAACCTCATTCCTCTCCACCTGTTTCCTATTCTGCTTCCCTAAATTCTTCTCATTATCAATTTCCTCCTCATCATTATCATTTTCCTCGTCCTCATCATCGCCTTCTAAATCTGCCATGGCCATAATTAATTTATTTTTCAGAGCCTGCTTGCTCTTTTCCTGCGTCTCGTTCTCTGGTATACTCCTATCCATCCTACGAAGTCCCCACTCTACCTTCGTAAGAATTTTTAAAAATTCCTTCGAAGTTTCCGACTTCGGAGGGTTTTTCAAAAGTTTCTCTATTTCTGTTAATTTCTTCTCAACCGCCAATGAATCCTGTTCAAAATTGAACGGGTAGGCGGGAGGTATAAACGAATTCCTACGCTCTAGCTTAATAGCTACCCTAAGCGCTTTGCGCATCTCCTCTACTGTCCCTACTGTTAATCCCCTCCATTCTATCTCATACGTAATTTCGTCTTGCGACAGCCTATTAACCTGACTTGACTCCATTTAAAGTAAAAAACAACCAAAAATCAAAGAAAAATTAATGAAAAAAAAAAAATTAAAAAAAAAACCACTATGTATTGCGAAATTTAAAACACTTGTCAAAAATTTACCCAAACAAAATTCACCAAACCTTGCTAAAATTACACAACAAAATATGTCCCTAAAACACACTTTTAAAAGTATCACTGTGTTGTTTTTATTTCTTCACTGTCACTGTCCCAAAATCACAAAATAATAATCGGTCCGATTATTGATCAATCGAAATTTAAAAAATCAAATAAAAAAAAAATCAAACAAAAAAAAAATTAATTTTCCTTCAACCAAAATTGTAACCCTAAAAAATAAGTTTTCTCGAAATGTCAACACTGATTGAACTTCACTACACTACAAATAAATTCCCCACACCTGTCAAAAATTATTTCACCACTCAAACAAAATGGATCCCCACCAAATAATAAAATTTATAAAAGGAAATTAAAATATAATAAGATAATAAATTGAATATGTTAAAGTATCCACAATCAATAAAAGCAATTAAAAAGCAATCACAAACAAACACAACCAATCTTACTCAAACTTCCAATTTATCTTTTCGGCACAATATCCACTGCAGGTAGCCAATGTATGTACGTAATGTCACTTCAAAATATTTTTCCTCCTTCAATTCAAAAATGCACTTTTCTGCAACCACTTTTCACCCCTGAATAAAAAAGAACAAAACCAAGTAAACTCTTTTTGATAAAAAATTGAAATTATTATTTCTAAAAAACTTCCCTAAACAATTCACAATGTACAACAACACTGGAGTTCAATTGATGCACTTTTTTTTTCCACAAAAGAAAACAACAGAAGCCACACGTTTGGACGCCAATTGTTGCAAAATTATCAAACGCGATTTATACTTTATTATTAGAAACAAACTTAATTTTATGTTGGCAGAACTTTCTATCTGCAAATTCAAAAGCAACACAAAGCGAGTTAAATATTTTAAGAAATATACAAATACAAAATCTAATAAGCGAAACCGGCGCGCGCAACGATGAAAACAACCGACAAGATGACAAGATGACAAACTAACTTGTGTCAAATCGAAATGGGTGCGTTTGATAAGCAACAAGCAGTATCAAGAGTACTGCCACCCACTAGCTCAGCGATGGGGTGGGTTCAGAGATTTAAAATTGGCGAAATTGATTAAGTGTTGGATTAATCAAAATATTATCAAAAATTATTTTTGATAATCGAAAATAGGAATAGGGTGTTCCTAGAATAGAAAAATTACAAATAAAGAAAATAGAAGAAAATGGGCGCCAGTAATTTTTTTTGTTTTAGTTCTGAACTAAATAGGAAATTACAAACCTTTTGGACCAATTCACTGAAAAAAAAAAGAAGCTCCTTTCCAAGAAAAAAAATAAAAGAATGTTTTAATTTACCTGAATAGGATTTTAATGAAGTTTTATTAAAAACTATCTGGGAAACCTTTATAGGTATAGGTATAAAACCCAGAATTTTTTCTAAAACAAATAAGAATTTACAAAGGTGTTTGGCAATTGGCAGATGGCCAATTTACAAAAAAAATATGTTTGAAAATGTAGAAAAAAATGGAAAAGTGAAACAAGAACAATGGTTTTGTGCCACTACGGGACACGAAGAAAAATCACGTTAGGAAAAATTCCCGAACAACAACGGAATCTAAGAACGGTCCTAAACGGGGTAAATTTTAAGGCACTTAATAGCCTCCAAACAAAGTAAAAAAAAAAGACGAACCAAAATTCTCCTAACCCCAAACTATACAATTAGCACTGTATACTTAGCTTTTTATTTTTAGCGGATCCTGTCTCTTCCAGTCTCACCCTGGCTCTATCTCCTCAGCAGAATGCCTTCTCGTCACCACAGAACAAAAATAGCACTAATACTTTTTTTTTCAAATATTCCCCAACTGGGATTCCTCTGACCAAAAAAAATTAATTATTCGACACAACTCGAAATTTCTTCTCGACAATAATAATTTTTCGCTTTAAACTTTTCTTCAACTTCACTCTTTCGTAGCTTTCTCAAAAAAAGTGCCTCTCAAAAGGCGAACTTCTCTCATCCATTCGGCCGCGACATATATGCCATCCTCTTCTGACCTTTGGTCCGTGTTGGTATTCTGTCGCGGTTGCAACACCCGGCTTTTTCGCTGGTGTGCATGCCGCTGTCGAATCCAGCCACGCATATATGGTCTCTTTCACATTGGTGATTTGAACACCAACCTTGGCTTAATGGACGAGTTCAGTTCTAATCCGTCAATTTCAAATGGTCTAAAAAGTTAAACGAAAAATTATTAAAGATCGCGAATAAAGTCCCCAGCCCTACCGGCCCAACTCAAAAACTTGAAGAAAGCATTCTGTTAGATGGGATCCCATGCCATTTTCCCAACAAACATTATGAGACAGGATCCGATGTTTCACGCGAAATTTAGCACATTTTAAACCCGTAGACTTTCGCGCAGACACTTAAGGGTAAAGGGAATAACATCGCAACGTGATTTTACTTGGTGAACCAGACACTTAAAATTGGGCAGAAGGCCATACTAAATTTATGTTGGTGTGAACTTGAAATCACACATGCCGTTGAACATGGGTCAAAATCTTCATGTTTTACAATCCTGTGTGGACCATCTGTCGCACACCCACATATCTTGTGGACTATCTGTCGCACACTGTGTGCCTGTGTATTTTTGCCGTTGTGACTCATCCGTCACATATAGGTATATGGATTTTGGTGACCGCCTGTCACTCCACTTTGTATTTCAGAATCGAAGACCTAGTTTGATTGCTTTTCCAGAATGCTTAAGAGTAGGACTCTGGACGGTGGAAACCAGGTTTCAACTGAGCTCTACAGCATTTTGGGGCCGCAATAGAAAGGAAGGTTGAAAAATGGATTGGGGAAAATTGAATAGGTAGGTGAAACTTGTTGTGGTAAATTTTACCGCAACAATTTTTAAAACATATTGTGAACATATTATTTCCAAGACTTCATCTAAATCTGAATAAATGCCAAAGTTAAATAAAATTATAAAGAAATATGTTATTCATCAAATAAATCATGCGCCACATGCAAATATAGTTGGATGCATATGAATATTTCCAAGAATTCTCAGGTCAATTTGGTTTGCATATTGCGGGACATTAGTAGGTAAATAAACAGGTTTTGTATTTTGAAACGTTTTTTCTTCTCTCAAAAGTAGTCCATTTCTGAACTAACTTGGTGCTTTTAAAGATGTTTTGAAGACAATTAAACTATTCAAAAATGTATCATTTGTTTTAAAAAATTACCGCAACTAATTTTCTCCACACAGCGTTTTAAAATGAGATGTCTAAGTCACTATTATACATATAGAAATATGTACACACAAATACCTTAGCAATGACATATGATTCGTCGTTGTTGTGGTGAAGTTGCTCTGAGATTAATTCAACATATATTTCTGACATATGCGTGTTGAAAATCAATCGAAGTTAAAGTGTGACACTATGGAACTCATTGAAATCGACTTTGAAAGGTCGTTTTGCATAATAGCCCCAGCTCATTTTTGATAGTGAAAAGAAGGTTTCTAACAAAAAGTAAAATTTAGAACTTCGCTGATAACTACTTCGGAGTTAAGTCGAGTTCAATGTATATTATCATACTGACTTTTGAAGTTAAATTTATTGTCTTAAATCACACTACTATTCGTTTCAGCTCAGTATCATTAATCTTAAAAGTGTAGCTGTCTTAAGATCTCGTACTGATCTCGAAAAAGAATTGTGCGAATATAGCTTCCTTCAGGGACTCCACAATACTTGAAGATTATTATGGATAACAAACTGTATTCTCGATTTAAGACAGCTGAGCAAGTTTGAACGAAAATGAGCTGAAGTTTTCATGTAAAGAAATTACTAGCTAAGCATTGACCTATTTTTCAATTTTAATTCATGAATATGTTAAATATGTTGCTTACAGTTATTTTTAACATTCATTTTGATCAAGTAATGGAATCGAATCCTGAACATTTTCGGGCAATGATTTTCTACGATTTTCAACGTGTATTAAACCAACAACAATGTGCAGGTTAACTCCCTTGAAGAACCATTTCGAACCACCGAGTTTCGTTGGTTTTTGGAATTCAATAGTGGTCGCACTTCACTACAGGACGAATTTCGTGAATGTCGTCGAAAATCAGTTTTTGTGGCAAAAAAAAAAAAAACGATGCTGTGCGTGAACTGATATTGCAAGATCATCCAATGGTTCCACTCACATACATTCAATATGACATGAATATTTGCCTGTCAAAAAGATATTTTCACATTGACAATCGCTCAAAAAAAGCCTCGTGTGGATTGGTGCCAAGAAATGTTGAAAAAATTCAATTGCGGTTTTAAAGTTTATTAGTTGGTTGGAATCACACGTACTTTGGGTCGTCCCGAAAAAAATCATAATCACAAAATTAATACATCGACCAAAAATAATTATTAGCATCAAAAGTGTTTCCTAAGTAAAGTTCTAATAATATAAGTTTGTGAAACATAAAATATATAAAATATAAAGAATTTAATTGGTGTTAAAAAAAGTAAAATTTTTCTTAAAATCTTTGCGCCAAAAATTAATTTGACAGCTAAAATATATATTCTAACTTAAAGTGTGCTCTTATTGTTGCATTCCATCGTTCCCTCATGAGTGGGGGTCTGAGAAGTTTAACTAACTCTTCCTTGTCACCATTATCTTCTGCCTCTCAAATGGCAAAAACCCCCCTCACTAGCAAGTGTCTCGATGATCGCCTAAATAAACTCAGTGCAACGATAAAGTGTCATCTCACATCGGAAATTGCCAACTTACGTACTGAACTTGTAACTAAAATAGAAGAACTAGAACATAATTACACAGAACAACTTAATCAACTCAAATCATCAGTGAATCTAATTACAAAGAGAGTCGAAGATTTGGAAACAAAAACAAAACATCCGCCCCCCTCTCTAGAGGAAGATATTCATTCTCTTCAAACACAACTTGACGTAATCGAACGAAAAGAAATTGCAGCTGATGCGGTTTTATTTGGTGTCCCTGTTGCAGCAGCCAACGAGAGTCTAAATGATTACTTCAAAGATCTCTGTAGAGGTATTGGTTGTGAGACACCTATTCTCAAGTCTATTTTTCGGCCAAAGCACTCAAATCCAGATCATGCTCCCATCATAATAAAATTCAACTCTGTACATGACAAGATTACAGTACTGAGCGCAGCATCTTCCTTCCGCAGAGAAAACAACAAACAACTTGATCTTAGTATGCTAAAAACTCACTCAAATGATACTAATGTCATGATATACCTAAATGAGAGCTTGACTAAAAAAAATCGCAATACGCTACAACAAGCAATCCAACTCAAGAAAAAAAAACAATTATTCTCTGTGTACACAAAATCTGGTTTAATTTATGTAAGACAATCAGCTGGTGCAAGAGGTATATTGGTTGAAAGCCATGAACAACTATTGACATATGCACTGCCACCCACTTAGATCAATGTAATTATAATTATTGAAATGTCAAAACGTATTTAAGTTTATCTTTTAAAAATTTATTTAAATTATTATTATTATTTTTTTTTTTTTTTTTTTCTCTTTCATACATTTATGTTATTATTGTTGCGATCTTACATCATTTTAACTTGTTTGTATTTGTTCTCGGAAAATTATTTTGTATTTTGTATCATTTATTTAAGTTTTACTCCGTTTTTATTATTATTTATTGCAATGTTAGAGATGGCCGAAAACAATAACATAGAGAACTTATTTATTGGCAACAATTTGAATTCTACATATAAAGATTTTACTGTGCTCCATCAAAATATACGTAGTTTAAGAAAAAATTTTGATAAGTTCTGTTCTTATATGGCTACTTGTACATGTCACCACCGTGCATTTAGAGCAACGTAAATTGCTAAATTCAGAGATTGTTTCTTTAGTCGCGCTACAACAATGTGGAATGCTTTATTCGTCCAATATTTTCCTCCTATCCCATTATTATATTCAGAAATTCAAAACGAATGATCGATATCTTAATTTAAAAACCCTCTCGAACTTTTCTTAACGCTAGCACTATACTCTAAACATTTTAAGGTATAGTCATAATCATAATCCCTTTAGTACGCCAAAAATTAAATTTAGTGAACATTTGAACATTCGAAATAAGGGAAATAACTTCACAAAACTTCCATGCGTAAGGTTGGCATCATCTAAAATTCTAAATTTACCTGGTGGTACATCCACACAAACTGAGCTCCCATTTTGCTGCCATCCCAAAAAAAAAAATGCACGACTGGGTCGCACGAACTTGCTCCTATGTAATAGACTAGGAATTTTAAAAACGAAACGAATGTTATTAGAGAAAACGGTTCATAAGGAGAAAATTATTATAATATTTTTTAAATTCTTTTAGTTTAGTAAAATTATATAAGTCGTTGTAGCGGTTTCTTAATCAAATAAGGTTTTATATAAAAAAATTTTAACACAATTTTAAGAAAAAAATTTGGTAGGACAACTTTAGGTTTCAATTATTATACGAATGAAAATTAAATTCCAGAAAAAAATTTCCAAAAAAAAAAAGGTTTTTTTTTCAAAAATTAAAAAATATTTTTTTTAAGTTTTGAAATGCAATGTTTTTTAAACTTTTTAGAAGCATCTCTATAAATTTTTTTATTAAAATCCGTTATGTCGATAATGAGTAATTCAAAATTTGAAAAAGTGGTTCTATGGTAGGTACAAGCTGTAATATCTTAATTTCAATTTTTTTTTATTAAATTAAAGATCGTTGAAAGAAAAAAATTTGTATCAAAATTCTAGGCACCATTTTCGAGAAAAATTCGATTTTTGAAAACCATTTTTTATAATTTATATGATGGGTACCTTTATTTTTAGGTAAAATAATTATTTTTTTCTCACATCTTGTAGATTATATTGAGAAACTTTTATTTATCAAGTTTAAAAAAAATCTAGCATGTGGTTTTCGAAATATTGAGTTAAAAAAAAATTTTTTTTTGTAAATGCAAAAAATTTTTTTTTTCATTTGAATACACAATTCCATTCAAGTTTTTGGGGAGCTCTAGCAAAACAAAATTATCAAAATCGGTGGTACCGTTTTCGATAAAATCAAAAACAAAAAAAATGGTTCCATGGGGGGCACCCTCAATAACCATTTTTCGGAAAAAAAATTTCAACCATTACCTAGCTTTAACTAATTTAAATTTTTTCGTATTTTTATTTTTTGAATCTGTCGAACAATTTTTGAGAAAAAAAAAATATTTATAAAATTTCGAAAAAATTCGTAAAATTCCGTTATTTTTGGTCTTAAAAAAATAGAAAAAACGTGTGGGGGGAATTAAAAATTGTATCTATGTACTAAGTTTAAAGAAAATTGGCGGGGCCGTTTAGGCTGTAGTCGAACAGACAGAGAGACAGAATTGCGAGACTCACTTTTTTGGTCTTCGCTATCATCGTAATGTCAACTTTGATCAAAATCTCGAGTTCGATTTTTTTTACGAATGCATAACTTGCCTTACAGTACCTATAAGTCGCAAGTAAAAAAGAGTTCAAGAGTGCAAGAGTGCTTGATGTAAATGCACAAAGAGTGTATTTTGTTGATTACATGCGAGAATTCGATCACATTTTATTATTCATAACAAAACCAAGCATTTGCGAATATTTAAAATAGAGATTCATTTTGAATTTGAGGAATTCACAACTAAATTAAATATTATTTATACAGAAAGGCAGTTTTTAAAACTAATAACTTTATGAATTCATTTTTAAAAGCCATTAACTCTGAAACACATGCCCTACTGGTATTCTTTAGTTTAAAAAAAAACAACAACAAATTAATAAACAAACTTATATAAAAACATGCAATTTGAATTCGAATCATTATACATTCCATGAAATCTAAAAAGCCTTTTCCATATAATATTCGTGGAATTACAGTTTCACAGAACGTGTTACATAATATAAAACGATTGCTCCTTTTCTCTGATTTGTAAAATCCAATTCAATTTTTCGCTCACCCTTGTGCTGCCCCTTTTAATGGCAGAGCCATGGAAATATTTTCAAAATTTTACATCCATTAAAGCAATTTTACTAAATTCCTGGAGGCCATTATATGTCTCTTAATCAAGACATGAACTGAACAATGAACATTCAAATGAAATTCGACTCGACTCGACATTTCTCCCATTCAATGGAACATGATACAATGGCACGCGATGTGTAGTGTTATAACAGTAAATTCCCTTTCACTTAATCTAAGCTCCAAAGGATGTACGAGTTGAGGAGTATTATGAGTAAGGTTGGTGAAATATGTTTTATGGTTTACTCTTTAAGAGATGGTCGTCAGCAGCAACTAATCAGTGACTGGAGGGCCTTGGAATTTGGTTACATAGAGCGTGTACGTGCTCTTTTGGCTGCCAAGTTTCACAGAGTTGAATTCTCTTGTGTCAACAGTTGAGATGACATTTGCAGAATGCTCGTTCATTCTAAAACAAAGGATATTCCTTAAGCCAATTTAATGTACGAGGCGAAATAGGGAAGTGAATGTAAAAGCTTAAGGATAAATTGTTTCAATGATTTTTTAAGGACACAAATTGCTTTATGTGTTTCCTGCAAAAATCTATTTTTAATCATATTCTATGTTTTTTACTTTAATCCAGCGATTAAGTGGCAAAAACGGTAAAATTTAGAAAAAGTATACAAAGAAACAATCAGGAGTTGAATATTTATAAAGAAGCTCACAAAATAGCTATTGGCCCTTACAACTAAAAAATTTAATAATTTTTCATTGAAAATGAATTTTTTTTTTCAAGATAAAGTTTAATTTTAAATACAAGCTATTCATTGGCGTTTCTAGCAGAATTGTTAAAGAATGCAATCTTCTGAATGCCATCTTTAAATATCATTCATTGATTGCAATTAAAAGATTGTACTCATTGAATCCCCTTGGTATGATGGTTAGTGCGTTAGACTGTTTTTTCAGGGGTGTACTGCCTCATTAACCGTTCGGAATCGGCCGAGGATTGTAGGTCCTCTCCGTTCCTGGTAACACGCACACAGGAATGATTGAGAGTTGTAAGTCACTGGGTCCTGGTTCACTTCGAGCTGTTGCACCACCAAATTTATTTATTTATTTTATTCATTGTATCCACTTTGAGAATTCGACTTCAAATTCTATCCCCATTTATTTGAACCTAAAAAAATTTTAATCACTTTTAAGCCCCTTTAGATGATCATTTCAGTTTTGGTTCAGCTATCAGTTAAGCTTTCAGTTAACCTGATGTCTAAATACAAAAACTGAAGCGTTTAACTGAGAGTGAAACTGAAACTGATGAAATTCCTATAAGTTTTCAGTTCAGTTATCAGTTAAACTGATGTGTAAATAATTTTCAGTTTAGTTGTCATTTCAATTTTAGTTTGCGGTTATTTATTAAGCGACAAAACTATAGCTATTGCAATAAGGCTTTCATCGTCCATTACGCAATGGATTTCCACTGATTTTCGACTGCTCACAAGTAAAATGAAAGCTCAACCGAGTACTGGACTGACGTCTAAATACACTGCCTTTTTTAACTGAACTGATAACTGAAGGAACAACTGATCGTCTAAAAAGGGCTTTATCATCACAGCAATCAATTGAATTCAATCTTTTTCTCTTACATTTTTTTAACTCCTTTGTATTTTTTGAAATTCTTGACTTGTTCACATTCTTTTTTCCTCCATAAACCTTACATCAAAACTTATCTCTGTTGATCAGTTGACAATAGTTAGATAAGTTAATAAAAACATTACCTATGTTTATTTAAAAATTGATTAGCAAATTTAACACACAAAAAAAACAACAAAACTAAAAGTGAGTACAATTTACATAGGTTGAATTTGAATGTAATGTAAATTGTTAAAATGTCGTGTTGAAATGTGAACCGGATGGTGCTTAATTTAATTTTAAAAAGAAAAATGTGAAATATGGCACTAATTTTGAAATTAAAAGAGATACGTAATATTGAAAAAGTGAGCATAAGAGTATTTAATTTTAATTTTCAAGCTGGTTATAAATTTCACAAAAACACGTCTAGTATTTATTTTTTCTGCTTAACATTGTTTAAAAAGAAATATCTTGAAGAAGGAAAGCTGGCAATATATGGTTTTCCTTTTCATTGGTCCACTGCTGATCTGATGGTTTATCTCACCGAACAGTGGAACAAATCTTTTCACCGTTTTAAAGAAAAAAAAAGAGGCTGGGTGCGACCCACACTGATAACTTCCCATTTGTGGTCTTGAAAACTTTATATTTAGATAAAAACATATTGTGACGTTTTCTTCAATTTTACCATAGCTATTAATGGAATTTGAATATGTGGGACTTGGATACAACTGAACAACCTTATTCATATATGTATATACAGTACATATACATTCTTCTAAAAACTAAGTTGATAATAAAATTATAAAATTATGTACTATATTATAGAAATTACTTTATTATTTCGGTTCCAAACATTTTAATTGAAAAAAAATTTAAAAACGAAATATTCAAATATAAACGATATGGTTTGGTTATTGATGGAAGGGTACTTACAAAATATATCCGCTCTAAAACAAGATATATGTCAAATATAAACCATTTGTTAGAAATTGTATTATGTATAAAATTAAATAATGGCAAAGTCAATATCATTGCTCGTTCTCAAGATATTCTAGCCGAAAAACAAATATTACCACTTTTTTGGAGATTTTTTTTATATTTTTGTTAAAACTGTCAATTCGATACTTGTCAAAATTTAACCATAGTTAATAATTGTATTATGTCGATACCTTCCCGTAAGAATGTACTAAGCAACACTTTTTTCGAAAATGACTTTTTGATGAGGAAATATAGGTACTATATGTTAAGGGCCACGTTTTGGCCTGGGTTTCGCCAACCTATTTTGCATGAAAAGGAAACTAAAGTACAAATAAAAAAATTTATCAACTGCCATGTTTTCTCATTAAAATATTAATATTGCCCCCTGAAATTTGTATTATCCGCCAAAAAAAATATGCTAATCGACATTAATAAAGATCTCATTGTCGTGAGCAACAAAAAATTTTGTTGGATGTCACTTAGTTTAACCAAAATTGTCTCTTAGCACACTAAGGCCCATTTGCTGATACGGAACATAAGTACTTATGTTCCACATAAACTCTTATGTGACAGTTTACGTAGAGGAAAAAGTAGAACATAAGCGCTTAAGTTGAACATAAATATTTAAGTTTCGTATCAGCAAATGGCCCTAAGATTCAACTAGAACTTTCTTCGTTTTTTTCGTTTCCCGAACAATTTTAGAAATGTCGCTTAGTATACATTCTTACGGGAAGGTATCGATGTATAAAACAACATACTTTAGAAGGCACTATCGGTGTTCATTCCCAAGAAATTCGACTTGAAATACAATTTTAACTAGTTTTCACTAGAATTTTTAATAGTTTTCTTATTTAAAAAAAAACTATTAATTCAATATTTGTCAACATTTTACCAATTGTACAAAATTATACTATGTATAAAATAAACTAAGTTAGAAGTCAATATCACTACAAGTTCTCGAGAAATTTGAGTCGAAAAACAATTTTTACCAATTTTCAATAGAATTTTATATGGTTTTTTATTTTTTGTAAAAAAGCTGTAAACTGATTTTTTTTGAAATTTTCACCAATTGTCAAACACATTATTTTTCGTAAAATAAAATTATTTTGAGTTTCAAATTGTTTTCCGTTCTTAGACTATCTGGGTTATGAAATTTTTTTTTTCAGTTTTTTTTATTTAAAAAAATAACGGTATGTTCATTTTTTTCCAAATTCATACCAAATCTGTATAACCTTATAGTGAGTACACTTAATTTTATTTGAAATTAATAGCATTATTTTTTCGTGAGATATTTGAAACTAACCAACATTTTTACTTTTTTTTTACTTTTTTTTTGAAAAAACTACTCACTGAAATTTAATAAACGCCCTTTCAGCCTCTTTCGAAGTTATTATCTATTAAACAAAATTTATTTGAAGTCGATATCTTTACTCGTTCTTGAGATATCGACGACGAAAAATGGTACCAGAACGTACGGACGTACGAACGTACCTCTAGGGACCTTGAAACGTCGAGAAATGTCAAAAATTCCAATTTGACAAATCGGACTGATTACAATAACTCCCTATGGGAAGTTAATAAGATTATTCCACTTGATATTTCGAAAGGATTTGATAGAGTTTGACATCCTGCTCCCCTATTCGAAATCGTGTGCATTTGGTATCGATGAATCTCTTTTTTGTTCGAAAATAATTTACCTTTTGAACCGCTAAATATAAGTCGGGTTGAATAGTTTTAAGTCTGAAGTAAATAGAAGCTGGTGTGCCACAGGGCTCCGTTTTGTCTCCAACTCTCTTTCTCATATTCATCAATTATCTTTTGTCTAAAACTTCTAATCCATTAAAATTGTTTTACTGACGACAATACTCTCAGCTTCTCAAAATCGTTTCCAGATTCACTACTTTGTCCTTCAGAAGTGAATTTAGAACAACAGTGTATTAAGCTCATTAAATTCTGAACTCTCTCCTGTCGTTAGAGTAAAAGTCATCCTCCATGCTGCTATCCGCTATCCAGGTTTTAGTTCTCGGTATGTTCAGACCATCTTGCGTGGAGTGATCACATATTTGACGACGCCAAAAACGAAGATAATTGTTCAGGTTTCCTTTAACTCAAAAAATTTGTCAACTGTATTTCAGAAACCTATTGATCCTACCACAACTTTCACAGCTTCGATTTCATTCACTAATACAAGTCCTCATTTAAGTTTTACATAAACTAGGTATCTTTCAATAATCCGCTTGGGTGAAGGTATTCTTTTATTTCCGGTAATGGTTATCACATCAAACGACAATTGTTACATTATTTTTCTCGAAAATATCAGAACCATGTCTGCTGATGACAAAAATGGAATAATTCGGTTTTATATTACGTATTCAAAATATTACGACCAGATTCAGAAAGACAAGGACATTCAAAGTGGTTAGGTATAATTCGAAGGGGGGTAAGTTCAAATTCACGGAAAAATAATTTTCTATGCTGTTGTGAGAATTGTTTTGATGCTGCTGTTATAATGGTAACGAGTTCAGACTTTAAAGGCAATTCATAGAGGAATTTATCTCTGTCCGAAAAGTGATTGGAAGTCAAACCAGAGGCAAATGTTGTCAAAAACAATAATTTTCTTTAGACGATAGATGAGAGAAATTGTTTACTGAAGCTTATGCATTGTGTGTTGTTATTTAATTTCTTTGCTGTTAATTTGACTAAAAGACAGAAAATATTAGTTTGCTTGACAATTTATCATCGAAAGAGTATTTAGAGACGAAGAAAAATGTTAATTTAAATTTTCTTATGTGTTCTGAATAAGCCCTACAAATTCTATCTTACAAATTTACAAATTATAAATTTTATTTTAGTTTTAAAATGTAAAAGAAGACTCTGTTTAATTGAGTTAGAGCCTAAGCAGTTCACTTAAAATTTTCTACAAAACCTTTGTAGGTATATGATATTCTGAAAAAAATTAGTATTTTTGTCTTAGCTCATTAAAACAATTTACATAGGTTTTCAATTTTTCTCGATCAAAGGCTTTGAAAAATCCGTATACACTACGTCACATTGAGTGCCTCGTTCAAGGGATCTAAGAATTAGTACGATGCTAAAGCTGTTTTCGTATGATACTAGGTTAAAACAACGAATTTGCAAATTTTAATCGGATATCGCATCCTACTTTCTCTACCCTTTTATTAAAGTTAAAATCATCGAATACCTACTTTATTTTTTTAGTATCGTGCTAGCTTCATATGACTTTTTGACATTTGCAAACGTCAAAAAAGGTTCGTGTATTTACTTTTTTACACGAAATGTCGTTGTTTTAGGTATGTTCAGAAGCAGTTTATTAAGAAAATTCTTTTAGTACGATACTAGTTAGAAAATGTTTAAAATTAAGAATGAGTTAGTAAACTACTATAAATTTACTTAATTGTTAAGCAGTATCATACTTAATCATCATACCTTAATAATAGGCTGTTTAAAATTTTGCGCCTTTGTTTTTTTGTTATTAACATTGATTAATTTTTTATTGAACCATTTAGGTTTTGATGAATTGTTTTTAGAGATCTTAGGTGTAAATAAATCAATTGCCTCTTTCAAAGAATTTGTTACAAAAATGTATAAGCAATATCAATTTCACAGCTGTTTAAGACAGACGGATGACAAGAAGAAATAATAAAATTCGATTTAATAAAATAAGATATAATAAATATTTAAATTACGTTATAAAATGTATTTTATTAAATACTAACAATTTGCATATCAATATTTTTTATAAAAAATTTTAAGGAAAATTTAGTACACAAAAAACATGTTTCAATGTGTCTGTATGTCTGTACCTCTCACAACAGCCTAAACCACTTGGCCTATGTTCTTCAATCCCGGTAGTTAAGGGTCTTCGGTGATTTCCTAGAGGAGAAATTGAATTTTTTTTAGCTCCAAAACTAACGGTACCCCCACTACACCCGTAATGCAAAATATTATTTATTTCGAAAACGGCTCTAACGATTTTAATAAAAAAAATTAGGTGTGATATTCATATTATGGACATGGCTATATTTTGGTCAAAAATTTTGAGGTAAAATGTTATTAACGGTACCTGTCATAGAACCGTTTTTTTGATTTTCGACTTTCTCATTAACGGCTCTAAGGATTTTAACCAAAAATTTTCAGCAGAAGTCCTCTTAAGTTTAAAATAATATCGTATATTAAAATATTCGAAAATATATTTGTTGGTTTTTTTTTGAATTTTTTTTTTTGAAAAATCAATATCTTCAAAACCTATGAACGATTATTTTTTGAAATTATTTCCTAAAATCAATATTATTAAATACTTAAAATTCGCATCCCACATTTTTTTCTTGAAAAATTTTACAGAAATTTATTTATTTATTTAATAATAATAAAACGATTTCTTAAAGTTTGTTTGCATAAATTCATACTTTTTTAGAAATCAGATGGCAATTTTATGCATTTGAAGATTATTATCTCATTAAACTATGTTTTATATTTATAAAATGTATCTTAAATTCCAAAGTATTTTTCCATAAGAGCAAGTTCGTGCGATTCAGTCGTTTATTTATTTATTATTTTTTATTTTTATTTTAATTGCGATACATGTAGGTAATATAAATAAAAAACTCAAGATTTTGATAAAAGTTGACATAACAATGATAGGCAAGAGGACAAAATGGCTGCACAAAATCCACTTTCTCTATCTCTATCCTAAGCCCAAGGAATTTTCTTCAAATTTGTACTTGAGGCTGTCTGCCATACAGCAGTTCTATAAAATCTGGTCAACAGAAATTTATGAAAAAGTTTTCTTAACTTTACCGGTCAAAAAGAATGTTTTTTTTTTTGTATTTTAGATCTTCACATTTACTATTTTCGATCAAAATTTGTATTCATAATTCGAATTTAAACTAGTTTTGTATACCTATACATACAAATTAAAAAAATAAAGATATATTTTTAATTTATTTTTTTTTTTTTAAATTTAATATCCGGAAAACAGGTGAATGAATTTTTTCTCTTAATTATTTTCTTAAATCTATTATTTATTAATTTAATTTGGAGTACCAAGAAAAATTTCGTATAAATTTCGAATATTAAAGATGTATGTGTTAATAAAACTCCTCTAAAGATCTTTTAATTTCGTTGCATATTATTTGCTTTTTATATTGAAGCTCAAACTTTTTTAGGAGTTCTGTTAGTAATTCAAACAATGAGTTTCTTGCATTTGAAAATTTTGTTTGTATTTACAGTTTTTAAATCTCATAGTATTTGTAAATAAGGGCCAGAAAGTGCGATCCAGTCGTGCAATTTATTTAAAAATATATCGATTTGAATCTCTTAGATAACTTCATTCTAATCACATTTTTTGCCTTTTACTTCTACTTGGCTTAACTTTTTATGGTTTCACAGAAAACAATTTAACTTTTCTTGTCAGTCATCGGCTTACATTCGAACTGTGCACATCGTGGTGAGTCATAGATTTTCTTTGAAAGTTATTTCTTTTCTTTTGTTGTTGAAATCCTTTTGGTTTTACTTAATAAATTGTTCAAACCGCTTATTTTCTACCTTTCCGGTGTGATAGTGAGTGATAAACAATTTTAATTTAAATGGCTCCAAAGCCACAACCCCAACCTAGCAATAGGTTCAGGGGTCTTGAAGATTTTTCTTTATCAGATCCCCCAGATCCCCCTGATCGACCAAGTAAGAGACATAAATCAACCTCAATAATATTCTCCGAATACCCCGAACTTCCAAAGAAAACAAACTCAAAAAATCCACGTTTTGTGCTTATTTCATCGAATAACCCAGAAAAGCCTTTGACATCCATTAGCGTTTTCATTCTCAAGAAAACGATCGACTCTATAAGCACAGAGTATGAAAAAATTTCACAGTTAAAAGATGGATCAATTCTTATATTGACCAAAAATCAACAAATCGCAGACAAATTTATAAATTCTAATGCTTTGAATAAATTGTGTCCGGTGACAATTAAACTTCATCCTAACCTTAATCTTACAAAAGGCGTAGCATACGCTCCCTTCCTTATAAATATTCCAGAGGCAGAAATTGTCTCCGAGATGAAGAGTCAAAAGGTAACCGATATATATAAGTTCACAAAAGTACATGATGGCAAAAGAAAACCAACTGGTCTCATGCTATTCTCTTTTGACCTCTTCCAACTCCCCGATTTTATCGAAGTTGGATGGTATAAAACAAAAGTTACTGAATATATACCAAATCCGATGAGGTGCCGTCAATGCCAGCTTCTTGGTCACACCATTAAATGGTGTAAAAAAACACCTTCTTGTGTAAACTGTAACCTTCCTCCACACGAAAATCTTGAATGTACCCGTACCATGTGTGCAAATTGTCAAGGTCCTCATCCAGCCTCATCAACAACTTGTCCCAGATATTTGCAAAACAAAGATATCTTAACAATAAAAACAAAAACCAAATCCTCTCTGGCAGAAGCTAGACGAATTTATAAAGAAAGAAATCCACTTCAAATAGTTCCTAATTCGAATTTATACTCAACAAAACTTAAAGAAAGCGCAAATATCACAATTCCAATTCCTAATACTTCCACAGCAATTTCCCAGTCATCTCACATCCCACCAAACACAGAAAAAACAATTACCAATCCCCAAAATAAAAAAACAACAACAACCATTCCCCCCTTCACACGTACAAATCATTCGATCAACAACCAAAACACAATAAAAACCAGTAACAATTCAATACAGACAAATGAATCAAATTTCTCTAAGAGTGTAATTCCCTCTTATTCTTCTCTCATAAACAATCAATTTAACAATTTACAAACAACCTCTCCCCCCGAAAATCCAAACCCAATTATCCACTCACTCTTAAATTCCTCTGAATCAGAGGATTGCAATTGTGATTACGATGACGACATTTAATTACAACAATAATAACCCAAATTTGGACTCTGCTGACCGAGTCTCGAATCATCATCGCTCTCCCGAGAGCGGAGATGCTTCGATACCCGATCAGCAGAGTCCAACCAATAAACAAAGAAACGTTGCCAGCATAAATTTATTAAATCAAAATTCAATAAACAATGTAAACAAATTTAAACACCCCACCCCACCCAGTTTGAAAGTTCTGCAATGGAACCTAAATGGGTATTTTAATAACTTACATGAACTGCATTTACTTATAAACGAACATAAGCCTGGAATAATCGCTCTACAAGAAACACATATAAAAACTCCAGCAACAATTAAGCCACCAAAAAATTACACCCCATATTTTCACCCTAAGGTTAACAATTATGCTAAACAAGGCACTGCGTTACTCATACACAACTCTATACCACACAAAGCAATTTCAATCAACTCCCTGATCTCAGTCGTAGCAGTAGAAGTCCGTCTTAGAATCAAAATTACAATAATCTGTATATATATTCCTCCTAATCAAATCTTCACAAGCTCTCAATTAGACGGCATTATCCAAAATATAAACTCACCCATATTAATGATTGGAGATTTAAACTCCTGGAGCCCTCTTTGGGGATCTCCATCACTTAATACCAGAGGAAGGATTGTAGAAAAGTTTCTGTCTACATCAAATTTATCGATTTTGAACAACGGGTCTCCGACACATTTTTCCACACATCGAACATTCACCCATATAGACCTATCCTTTCTTACCTGCCAAAATACATTAAACGTATGTTGGGAAACCCTTCCAAACTTACACGGTAGTAACCATTTCCCAATTATAATTAAAATACCAATAGATATTAATCATAAACCAATAAAACTTCAACCTAAATTCAAAACCAACAATGCGAATTGGGAATTATTTAAAAAGAAAAACGATGAATTTTTAATTTCAAATCCAATATCCCATAATATAAATAAGGAAGCAGCATTAATCACAAAATCGATAAGATATGCAGCTCATATAACAATTCCCCAAACCAAAAATGGGCAACACAAAGCCGTAGTTCCCTGGTGGACTAAAGAACTTCAGAAACTTCGAAACGAGAAACAAACGGCTTTTCATCTCTTTAAAAGACATCCAACCGATACAAATCTTATTTCGTATCGAAAACTTAACGCCCTTTTTCGAAAAACAGCTAGAATCGAAAAGAAAAAATGTTTTGAATCTTTTACGGCCAACATAAACCCAAGTTCCTCCCCTAAAAAACTCTGGGGAGATATAAAAACATTGACGGGGAACTTTACACCATACACGATTAAAACTATAACTGAAGGTTTGCAAATATTATCCTGTCCGTATCAAATCGCAGAACATTTTGCTAAAACTTGGTCAGCTTATTCAAACGACTCTGAATTTCATAATCTCTTTAGAATCAATAAAGCTAATACTGCTACTGAGACAAACTATTCACAACAAATTCCAGATTCTATGACTGAAAGCATTGACTTTCCCATCAACATGATTGAACTAAACTCCAGTTTAAGCACAACAAAAGGAAACACTCCTGGATTCGACAGAATCGACTATAATATGCTTAAAAATACTTCACTTCTCTTTAAAGAAAGGCTTTTAAAATTATTTAATGAAATTTTCACTATGGGAATAATACCCCAAATCTGGAAGACTGCTACAGTGGTTCCAATTCCTAAGCCGAAAAAAGACTCCACCTCCATACAAGGATACCGTCCAATATCCCTTCTACCTTGCACAGGAAAAATCCTTGAAAAGATAATTGCAAAAAGACTTTCCTGGTTTTTAGAAAAGAAAAACCTTCTTGATATTAACCAAGTGGCTTTTAAACACAATAAAGGCACTATAGATGCATTGCTGCATATCGATGAATATGTTACAACAGCTTTATCAAGCAAAAACCATATCTCGATTCTTTCAATTGATTTTGAAAAAGCATTCGACCGGATAGGTATCCACATCATTTTAAATAAGCTGGCAAAATGGAAAATTGGTCCTAACATGTTTAAAATTATAAAATCATTTTTAAGCAACCGGCAATTTCGAATTAGAGCAGGTTGAATATTATAAAAATACTATCATCTAAAAACAGTTTTTGTCATATAAACTCACTTATTCATGTAACTAGATCTATTATCCTATCCAAGATTGACTACGGATTGGTTGTATATGGCAAATGCTCTAAATCAAACATGCAAGCAGTCTTATCACCATATCACGCTTCTGCTAGAATCAGTCTCAAGGCGTTTAGAACAACACCCATCAAGAACATCCTCACAGAAAGTGGACTGCCAGCTATCAGCCATCGGTTTGAATATTTGACTTCACTATTAATCGCTAAGATCGCAACATCGGAAAACACACCCATAGTATCAGACGTAAATAAAATCCTATCCCGAAAAAGAACAAGCAAACTACCTTCCACACTACTAAATGCTATTACCTCATCTCAAATAATGAATATCCCACTTTCAATCAATGGTCAAGGATCACGATCAATAAACTTTCCTCCATGGTTGTTACCAAAGGAATCAATAAACACTGAACTTGCAACACTTCCGAAAAGCACTACAAATCCAATTGTTTATAGACAAATATTCAAGAAAATCCAAGAAGATTACTCTCAATGGAACTTTATCTATACAGACGGATCAAAAAGTGAAACAGGAACAGCATTTGCAATCGTTAATGATAATGGAGAAATTCAAACAAAAGGGTTGTTACCTGAATTTGCATCGGTATACACAGCTGAAGCTGTAGCAATCTTACAAGCTACAAACCTACATGAAGATAAACAAACTCTTATCTGCACGGATAGCCTTTCCACAATCAACGCCATTCAAAACATAGACAATAAAAACCCAATCATAACAACTATACGTGACAAGCTAATAGCAAAGAAAAAAACCCTTAAACTAGTTTGGGTTCCTGGTCATGCAAAAATCCTTGGTAATGAACTAGCAGACAAAGCAGCAAGAACAGCTTCAAACGAACCTCTGCTTACCTTCTTCGTCAACAACAAAGAAGACATCAAAAGAAGAATCAAATTTTTTTATCGAAATAAAGTGGAACTCGAATGGAGAGGTTATACCCATCATTATTCAAACATAAATCCGGGAGGTGTACGAATCATATATCCAACAAATGTATCAAACCGAATGGTGAAATGCTTTCTGCGACTCAGGCTTGGACACACTCTCATTACAAACAGCTATCTCATCAGCAAAGAAAACCAACCAAACTGCCATTTTTGCCATAACAACTCATTATTCACAATTCAACATGTCATATATGATTGTCCAAAAATTAAACAAACATCAACAGTACTTTTCAATAACACCAACTTATGTGATATATTAGCATCCCCCACAGAGTTAAACATTAAACTTATCTATAACCTACTAACTTCTCTTCAACTAGAAAATTTAATTTAATTTAAAATTTAAGAACTAGCTGAAAGCCTGGTGGCTAGGGCTATATACTTTACGTTAATATGTAATTTATTATATATTAATTAATAATAAAATAAAAAAAAAAATAAAAAAAAAAAAAACTTTTCTTGTAAATTATATAAAAAAATAATTTCCTAAAAAATTTTAGTCCTTAACTACTTATGGTCATAAGTCTACGATGGTATGATGACTTTGCCTCAACAATGGTGAGCTTTGATGGCTCAAGTCAATTAAAACAGAAGGATTACTATTATCTCAGTTCTAAGCAACTTAATTGTGTTCTCATTTTAAATTAATTGATGAAGGACACTGGTTTATTATTTCTATTTAAATATTAAATCGCCTTCAATTGATATAATGAAAGCAACTTTTATTCCACAAAATTACCATTTGAATCGCCCCCGTAATCTCTCGGCTTACGGATTGCAGGTGGAAATGATGAAAAACTAATCCTTGGAGGATTAGGCTTAGGTTAAAGGTACCCTATACAGATAGGATAAGATTACACAAACAATTATGTATATTAATTAGTTGAGTGCTTGTTTAGTTGGTTCTTGATGATGATAGCTCCCAAAAGATGAATACGATATACCCACCCTCTCTTCAGTCATGTAAATTTAAAGAAAATTTCCCACCTTATATAACTAAATCGACGCAGGTGCTAAGGCATTAGCAGAATAAATTAAGGTAGAAAGAAGATTAAAAATAAAAGATTAGAATAAGTAAATCAATCGCGTCGAAGAATTAAATATTCTCTCTTTCCCACGCTTTATTCAGTTTAATGACCTAATAGAAAACATGACGAAGTGAGGGGGAAACATAATTTATTGAATCTTATAAAAGACATTAGATACCAAGGGTGTTACAATCAAATTAGGATTTAAGAATTAAGATCATAAAAGTTTGTAGAATTTTAAGTTTTGGATTTTATTGATTTTCACACATCTCAGCCCCTTCTGTTTTAATAAAATACGACTTTCTAGTCTGTTTAATTAGTTGCTGACTAAAAATAAAGGGACATATAATTATTTTTAAAATAATTTGTTTGCGTTTTGAAATTAAAACTTAATAAATTTACGACTGGATCACACTTACTTGCACCTAAGCTCTGAAAGTACTTTGGAATTTAAAAATTTTATATAATGTGTATGGATAAAAAAAAAAACATTAGAGAGCAATGTTCAAAGGCATAAAATTGCCATTTGATTTCTATAAAAGTATAAATTTGGTATATTAATTTTAAGAATTTAATAATATACATTTAAGGATATTGAATTTTCATAAGAAAAACCTTAATTATTTTCTTAAAAATTCAAACACTAGTTTTTTGAAAATTTTAGTGTACACTATTTTTCAAATTCAAAGGAGCTCCCGTATACAAATGTTGGTTAAAATTATTTGACCCTTTAATGAGAAAGTTAATAACATTTATCTTAAATTTTGTTTGGCAAAAATGTGGTCGATGCCTAAATACCGGACCAATTTTTTTTTATCAAAATCGTTACGGCTGTTTTGGAGATATATAAAAAAACTTCTATTTCTCATCTAGAGAATTACTGAAGAACCTTGAATACTAAGCTTGAAGAAAATCGCTTTGACGTTTAGGGTGTAGATCAAGATACAGGGATATGTACATACATACAGACATACAGAAACCAAGTAATATTCAGAAGGAATTTCAGGACAATTTATTCATTCGTATTCCTTTACGAAACTAGAATTCTCTACTTTTACTAAATTCTTTAGGATCTAAAGTTCGATATAATACTCGTAGTTTTACAGTAAATGCCCTATCGCAAGAAGGTCGAGATGACTGGCTTAGGTTTAAATGTCGTAACATCAGCGTACAGTGGTGTAAATGATATGGTGTCTTAAATCTTGATGTGCATTTTGATTTCCAGCCAGGTTTTAATGGCTTGATCGATCTGAAGAAAACGCAATACTTGAGACTAACAGGCCTTTGAAAACTTATTGCCAAAACTTTATTTTATATAACGCCCTTGGTGGCACTATTCAGCAGGTTTTCTCTCTGGTAGATTAGCAGGTACCAAAGTTGCAATAAGGACTTTTTTCTTCGAACTAGTGCCCTTTACCACTGATGGGGGGTAGTACCTACCTAACTGTGGCTTCCAAGGACACTCGTTCTCACTGGTTAGAATGATCAATAAAATCCAATTTATTTAATTCTTCTGCGTATGCAAGGGCTAATTTTCGTTCATCCAAGCAAGTCCTCATGTAACATTTTTAGTAAGGACTGAATGTGAACTGTATAGGAATAGATGATAGAAACAAAAATAATTTTTTAGATTTCGTCGTAAAGTTAATTGCCCACGGTACGTGTGAATTGATTTGGTAAAGTATCAAAGTAAACTAAAGTGGAGATGCATGGAACGCTCCGTTACAATCTACAATGTGGGTCATGTAGTTGTTTTTCTTTTTTAAGTCATGACACTAAAAGTAAAAGCTGTTTCCCGCTAAAAATATTGACAGAAAGTCGTTATCATACCACAGCGGAATAAAATGAATCGCTTTACGCTTGAAAAAATATTGAAAACCTATTTGCAAAATGAGTGCTTTATAGCCCAAACTGTGCGTTTTTTGAAAAGAAGTATTGATCGAAATTAAGCACCCACCACGCCTTCTATTCGTTCTGTAAGTTTGTGCAAAAAGTTTATGAGACTGGTATGCTAGTGGACAACACTCATGGCCCCCGTCATTGTTCGGTGTGAGCCGAGAGTCCCAGATTCAATTTACGAACATCAACTCGCCATCGATCTTAACAGCTCAATATTTAATGCACTAGTCTGAGGAGAATTCTGCACAAAGATCTCGGATTATTCGCTTACAAGGTCCAATTGACTCAGCAATTGAAGACGCACGACCGTTCGCTTGAACAGCGTTGTGGTCCATTATTAATGAAAATGTTTGCTCTTAGTAATAAAGACATAATACATCAAAAAAAATTGATTTTGTTTGCTTCATTACATTTTTAAAAAGAAACTTGTATTTGGCCCACCCCTTATAAAATTTTAATTAAGACCAGTTTTGGTGTTAAAATAGTAAATTTCAACCTTCTGTCACGTCTAATTGTATAACTAGAAGTCATCTAATCCTCAAACTTGATGGGAGTTATATTATTGAGAATAGTTGGTGGGATCTAAAATATTTGTGCAAAACATTTGCCACACCAACTTTTTAAGTTCGTTTTGACTAAAGTCACATTTAAACAATTGTTTCCTAAGAATATGAAATTAATATTCAACAAAATAAATATATGAAATGCCACTTTGAACAAATGCTCAAGCTGTCTATCCTTGTGTCAGCTAATACTTGTGCTAAGGAGTCGATAGTGGGTTCTTATTAATAGGTTCTTAATAGTCTTTATAATGTAACTTTTTCCTTGAAATTCATATTAATTTCTCGTAAGCTCATAATTGGACTTAGGTATTTTTCGGATTTGCCTTTCACAAAAAAAGTCATTTCCATTTCTAAGGAGCGCACATGCGCATTTGCGGTTGAATGGTTCTTAGAGTGCACAGATTCGTTAGTTTGTGTCACACACCATTGGACGAGTTAGTGATAAGCTGAGGAACTGCTTAATCTGGTCCTGGGTTCAGAGGGTGAGACGACTAAAGAAAATACATTGACACAATCAACTGTGCTGCGGTGTCATAATATGTGACTCAACTTTGGCAAGAAATTATACGTAATCCGTTTGAATGCTGATATGCAAGATAGTACTGGCATGGAAAACTGAAAAGTGCCCTTTGGAATAATGGTAATTGCATTAGACTGTCATGCAGAGGGCCTTGGGTAGGATACTCAGCGGCTGAAAAAAAAATGTTTTTTTTTTGGGGTTTTTCTGTCTCTTGTCATGAAAAGTACTGGTCATTTTCTTTACCTGGTAAAAAGCAAACAGGAATCATTGAAATTTGTATGTTATTAGGTCCTAGTTCTCTACGAGCTGTTGAATTACAAAATTCATTTGTTTAAGTGCACGATATTTTGAAAAATAAACTTAAGTTCCATCCATACAAAATTCAAATCATTCACTTTCTATTCCTTGCGAGAAATCTTGGCGAACATAATGCTGGAACCTTTTCGAACAGTATGAATGCCTTAAAACAAATTGTTTTCTGCTGAAGCACTGACGAGGGCTACATTATTAAATAAAAACTGAGATGCTGGTGCCATAAAAACGATACAGATAGCAATCAATTGGCAATTTATGCTCGAAGGATTATTGGCCTCTATTTTTTCACCCAAGATGAGATAATTGTATAAGCAAATAGTTCATAAGTTTTTAGTTTTGTAATTGCAGCTGTTTCCCGCCTTCAGCAATATTAGTGTTTCAAAAGGGAACCTGAGAGTAATATTCCCCAACAAATTATTCAAATAGGAGACAAACTATGAGCAACTTGATCCATGACCTTTCAATGTACGATTTTTGCTTATGAAGATTGCTAATTTCGGAGGCTTACAGTAGCAATCCCCAGACTTTTTAGATTCTAGGAGAAAATATCAACAGTAAAGTTCCTGCAAGTAAATTAATTATAGCTTGACTCTAGAGGGTTAAAATTTTTAAGAACCCGATTCCAAGATTGGTTTGAGAGAAATGGACGACATTTAGGGGGTATTGCTTTTAAACATAAAATCGAACTCATTTTATATAAATAGATCTTGAAAGTAGGGTGCTAGTTTCTTTTTTATTTAATATTTAGCTTGGAAAATTTCATTCACTTGCACATCATCTTTTTTTTTATTCTTATTCATGATTTAACTAACTTCTCTATTCTTTGAACTTAATTAGGTACCTTCCAACTTTTACGTACTGAACAATATGACACACAAGAAAGAATAAAAATCATAATTCGAAACAAAAAAGGTTTAGAAAAACAACTCCTTGCTTGAAAGTAGCTCACGACATACACTAAAGATATATGAAGCTATAGCTATATGAAACAAAAATGGTGAAAAGTAAACTCCTTGCATGGTTTTCTTAAGATACCCTCATTTATTTTTGTACCGATGTGCACATTTCCACTGACGATATTGTGTCCCTTATCCTAGTTCTTTCCATTTTAACGCTCAACTTTTGGAAAAAAAACTTTTAATCTCAGAAAAAATAAAATGCACGACTGGATCGCACGAACTTGCTCTTATGTAAAAGTACTTTGGAATTTAAGATACATTTTATAAATATAAAACATGGACTTAATGAGATAATAATGTTCAAATGCATAAAATTGCCGTCTGGTTTCCGGAAAAGTATGAATTTATGCAAATAAACCTTAAAAAATCGTTTTATTATTAAATAAATTTTTTATATAAGAAATTTCTCTAAAATTTTTCAAGAAAAAAATGTGGGATGCGAATTTTAAGTATTTAATAATATTGGTTTTAGGAAATAATTTCAAAAAATAATCGTTCATAGGTTTTGAAGATATTGATTTAAAAAAATTTTTTTTTTAAGAACCCAATAAATATTTTTTCGAATATTTTGATATACAATATTATTTTAAACTTAAGGGACTCCTGCTAAAAATTTTGGGATAAAATCCTTAGATCCGTTAATGAGAAAGTCGAAAATTAAAAAAACGGGTCTATGGAAGGTACCCCTAATAACATTTTGCCCCAAAATTTTTGTTGACCAAAATGTAGTCCATGTCCATAATATCACACTTAATTTTTTTTATCAAAATCGTTAGAGCCGTTTTCGAGATAAATAAGATTTTGCATTACGGGTGTATGGGGGGTACCCTTAGTTTTGGAGCTAAAAAAAAAATTTCGATTTCTCCTCTAGGGAATCACCGAAAACCCTTAATTACCGAGATTGAAAGAAATAGGTCTAGGGGTTTAGGCTGTAGTGAGAGGTACAGACATACAGACACACTGAAACATGTTTTTTGTGTACTAAATTTTCCTTAAAATTTTTATAAAAAAAATTGATATGCAAATTGTTATTATTTAATAAAATACATTTTTAAACGTAATTTAAAAATTTAATCGTGTATCCGTTTTCAAGATATTGAATTTTCAAAAAAAAAATTGTATTATTTTTTTAAAAATCCAAAAACTATTTCTCGAAAAAATTTTTAGTTTTTATTTTTTCAAATGCAAAGCAGCTCCTGCATAAAAATTTTGGTTAAAATCGTTAGAGCCGTTGGTGAGAAATTCGAAAATCAAAAAAACCGTTCTATGACAGGTACCCCTAATAACATTTCCCCCCCAATTTTTTTTTCACCAAAATATAGTCAATGTCCATAATATTACACCTAATTTTTTTTATCAAAATCGTTAGAGCCGTTTTCGAGATAAATAAGATTTTGCATTACGGGTGTATGGGGGGTACCCTTAGTTTTGGAGCTAAAAAAAAAATTTCAATTTTTCCTCTAGGGAATCACCGAAGACCCTTAACTACCGATTTTGAAGAAAATACCTCCGGTAGTTTAGGCTGTAGTTCGAGGTACAGACATACAGACATACAGACATACAGACATACAGACAGACAGACGGAATTGTCGGACCCACTTTTTTCGTCTTCGCTATCATCGTAATGTCAACTTTGATTAAAATCTCGAGTTCGATTTTTTTTCCAAATGCAGAACTTGCCCTATAGTACCTATATCGCAAGTAAAAAGAGTAAGAACAAAAATATCCAGATCCACTCACTCATTCTCCTTACGAAAGAGGAATGTGCCTCTGTGCATTGTTAAGGTGTTAAGACTTTGTTTGTCTTTTTCTTTAAAATGATTGAAATTGGATTTTGGTCCTTGACGAATAAGAAATATTTCATTTTTCCTATTTTCTTCTTCGTTTCCGGTGTCGTCTGTCGTAAGAAAAAATTTAAAAAAAGTTTCTATCATGCTTTTATGTTCCATTTATTTTTTTCTCCCCCAGTTCGGGGCTGACAAAAAATACCTTCCAGGAACCAAGTGTATATACATCTTATCTCATGGGAAGTCATATTGTTTTTTTTTTTTATTTTCGAATGATATAATTTTAAATTTTTGCAAAACCTAAATTAAATTTTAACATATTTAATGAAAATCTCATATAAGCTATTTGTGTGGAAGAAGAGCCCCTGAAGACCAGGTGTTTTAAAACCACAGGGGACTGTTTTGTTTTATTAAACACGTTCCTCCACAGACACGATGCCATAAGCAGGAAGAACAACAAGTTTCATTTATCCTCATAAGCCCAACCAACCATAATATCATAATAGGGGACAAGTGTATACCGAGGACCAAAAGACCCCTTTGCAGGGAAGTATCGTGATATTTTCCACACAGATTTCAATTTTGCGGAACAGGGATGAATTTAGTATAATAGTCTTAGGCCAAGATTTTGAGTGCGATATCATCCGAGATACCGAGAGTTAAGCTCGAGTTAAAGCCTGGAACACTATTAGGTTGAATGCGCACTGAAAAACTGGATAAAGATAATTCATCTTCGGTTTAATATTTCACTGATCCCACTGATCTCGGGAGATAAACTTAGGTTCAACCAGAGGTCAAGAAGATTATTGGCTATTTACATTTTTAATACGAATTTTAGTTCCTCGGATTAACTGAGGTTTAATCAGGGTTTAAATAAGAGAGTGGCTATTATTAACTAATGTGTATTCCTCTTGCTCCTCTGATTAACTGAGGTTTAATCAGGGTCCAAGTATGTGATTGAATATTATAAATTTTTTTTTATACCATTTTTGTTCCATTTCTGCACTTTATCTCATAACCCTCACTAAACCGAATTGTAAACATGGTTGATTTATGGATTAAAATTTGTTCTAGTAAACTAAAGTGTGAAATAAGGTTGAATGATAGGAAGATAGGAAGAATAAGAATCTAAATCCACATGAAAGAATCATTAGAGATTACTTTGCAACATTATTTTGATCAGCTTGATAAATTTCAACAAAATTAAGTCGATAGAAAGTTTAAAAAAACCAAAATTTTAGGATTAATACCAACTTTTGGTGTTTTTGTTTTGTGTTGTTGAGTTTTAAAAGTCCATCCCCGTTAAAATTCTCCTTTTTCCGAGAAATGCAAATGAAGGTTTTTGTTTTGAGCAAAGTAGCTATATGCATAAGATCGGGACTAAAAGGGTGAATATTAAAATCGAAATAGTTCATTACCACAAATGGCTTATTGTTGCTGTGGTAGAGGGGGTTTGAATATGCTGAGGGCTTATGTTAAAGAACATGCATATACAAAGTTGCGGATACAGGTAATCAGTGCAAAAATCTTTCATCAAGGTCGAAAGTCGAGTGCAGGTTTCGTGGTTGTGGTATGCTTTGTTTACAGAATAGCTATAAGGTGGGAGTTCTGTAGAAGTTTTTCCCGTAAACAGGTGAACAATAAAATGAATCTATTTATTTATTTTTGTCGTTGAAAACAGATTGTGTGGAAAAAAATGGTTGGAAAACAAATGTTTTGAAATTTAATGAATCAACTTGGATAAGTTGGAAAATGCAGTCAAAATAATTAAAAGTGTGTCTTGGTAAAGTTCAGAAGTTTCTCTGTTTACCTGGAAAGAGTTCCCATCATCTATGCACAAGAACCTTGAAAGTTTAATTGGAATATGAGGTTTGTAATTCACATTGAAATTTCTAAATGTAAATTGAGTTCTTGAAATTCTTCAAGAAATTTTAGTAATTGGTGTAGGAGATTTTGAAAGAAACCAAAGTTATGTTGAAAATACAATCAATACTTTGTGCGTTGTTCAAAAGTTCATTTTGTCAAGAAAATTTTTATTTTATTAACATTTCTTCAAATTGATCAACTTCTTACACATCCATGTAGATGACTTAATAGTTCAAGACAGAATTCAGAATAATGTGACTGACTTCTCGAGTTTTTTAAATCTAAATTATTTCTTTAGTTAAATGTTTGCTTAAATGATGAATTGCTAGTAAAGAGGGCAATATATTAAGTATTCTTTATATATTTTATTTCAAAAGTTGTTGATTTCAGGAAGAAGTATCAATGTTCAGACTTCAGCTCTTTATCTTTATTTAATGGCGTCGAAGAACCCCTATTCTTTCAAAACAAGCTATTACAGATTCATTTTTTTAAATGATTCAAATTGCTATACTCGTTAGCCTTGTACCTACTTAAATTTCAATAAAGCTCATTTTTGGCCCCTTGTAAAGGAAGATCAAATATAATAGAATCTTCTTGTAGGGAATATCCAGTTTCCTTTAAACACATTCACAGGTTTAACCTACTTTAAGTCTTATAATGTAACTAGGCAAACATATTCATATCCAATATTTCGTTTGCATTTGCAGTGTTCAAGAAACAGATGGTTCATACTTCGAGAGTTTTACATCGTTGGCATGGAAGCGTGAAAACCGACGTATGTCGGCGGTACGTGCCGCTGAGACACGTGCCGAAAATCTACCAGAAAACGAACGTGAACAGCCAGTCGATGAGATACTCGACCGTTTCGAAGAAAAGGAGAAGCTTTACGTGGAGGTCCTGCATACGATTGCGAATACAGTTGGAGCACCAGCGCCAGGAGGACAGGTAAAAATCTTGCATTTTTGTGTTACTTTTATTCGTATATGTAAATTATAAATCGAAAATATATATATGTATGGATGCTTACATCACATACATACACATACTTTTCTTGCAACATGCAGTAGCTAGCGGAACGTTTCGTTTTCCTATGTGAATTTATAAGTGTCCCCTTAGTCGCTTGTGTATTATCGTATATCCTTGAAGTACTTTTCTTCAATAAATCCTACAGGATATTTTGTATGATATTAAGTTCTTTGAGTGCGAGAGATGGGGCTTGTTCTGTAGGGTCTTCTTAAAAAACTTTCTTTTTCCTGTAGCAAGCTCGTTTATTTCTTTTTCGTTCTATTTACGTACATGTATGTATATATCCTGGCTACAATATTCCTTAAGGATAATAGAAAACTATTGATGGATTTTCAGCATTATTTACTCGTTCGACATCGTAACGATATCCTGAAGCGAAATAGGAACACAATACACTCGAGTGTCCTATTTTTTTTTTCTGTTGCATGTCCTTTGTAGAAGAATTTGTTTATTCGTAGTAAATGCTTTTTTTCTTTGTCTACATATACCTACGATTCCAGAGATTATAAAGGACAAGAGCATTACAAGAAGTTGTCCTTCGTTATTTTCCTTTTCTTGTTTCAAGTATGGAATAAGATTGAAGGAGCAAAATATCCTTACAATATGCAATTGAAATATAATTAAAAGAGAAGAAAATTTAAATCTGTTTTGTAATAATATTCGAATAAGTTCTGTTTAACTTTTGAAAAAATATTTTTTTTTATTCGAAGGCACTAACTCTTACAAAACAAAATTCAAAAGAAAATTTGTTTATTTGTTTTTTTTTCTTATAAGGATTCAGACGTTTTTGTATTTGAATAAGATCCTAAAGTTTAGTTTTGTTTGAATGTTATTTATTTACGATAGGTTCGTTGAGGTATTGGGTATGATTGTGACATAAAAAGTTCTTTCTAAGTAGGGCTACATTAAAATTGTTATGCATTGACGCAAAAGGTAAGTTAACAGAAAGAATTTTGTTTGAAAGGAATTTTCTTTATGTAAACATAAATATTTTTGATGGGCACATAACGGGTTTCCTGTTTTTTAATATCCTTTCAGTTTCTTTGTGTTTATAAGAAATCTTAGAATATGTTTAAGGTAAGAAGACCATGCTACCATTTTTGACTATTTAGCTCTCTTTTCCTCACAATTAAGATCTGAGTCCAATGATTTCAACCAAAAAATTTGTTCTTGCCAAGAAGTTAGGAATCCTCCAAGACTATCACTTCTCATGACGAGGTCCTGCTCTGATAGAAAATTGAAGGAATAAAACAAATAGCTATTTGAAATTATATACATATGTCGTAAAAATTTCGAATATTACCGATAAAAATAATTGTCATTTATCATAAGGTTGATTGTGTGCAACAATGGTACAGTGTGGCGTATACTTACTTTTTTAAATTAAATTTTTTAAATTTTCTTTACCATTTTTTTCTGTACCTTTGTCATTGTTAAAGCTAATTTTAATAACTTTACTGGCTGGTTTTATAATGTTTAAATAAAATGTTGTTCCACTTTTAACACGGTAGTCAGCTTTTAAGTTCTCTGGAATGTATCTATACCCTGGCACCCAACAGCAATGAAGATTATGAACTGCTGCGGCATATCCATAAGTGATGAACGCAACTAAGGACTGTTATAGAGCTATTAGAGATTGAATCCAGAGATTAAATAACAGCTTGACTATTCGAAAAGATACGGATATCAGTAATTGATAACAGGTTTTCTTCGAGCCAAGGCAGGATTTCTTTATTAGCCAACAGTTCCTCCTGGAACACAGCCTGACCAATAAAATGCAATAAATTTTAAAACTTTTTTTTAATCTTTTTCTACATATTCTCCTCTTATATCAATGCACTTATTTCATCTGTGTTCCAGTGCTTCTATACCCATTTTATAGGCCGATTCCTCCAACTCTTCGAAAAACCGCTCCGTCTCAGCAATCACCTCCTCGTTGTTGAAGAATTTGCGTCCAGCCAAATTTTTTTTTAAGTTAGGAAAGAGGTAATAGTCTGATGGTGCCAAATCAGGTGAATAAGGGGGGTGGTTCAATACACCAAATCGAAGTTCATGGAGTTTAGCCATGACAACAACCGACTTGTGTGCTGGAGCTTTATCCTGAAGAAAAATGATCTTCTTTGTGGCTAATCCTGGTCTTTTTCGACAACTTTTCTAGCCAATTTGTCCAACAGGCTTGCAAAGTATTGACCAGTGATAGTTTGGCCCTTGGGAAGGTTATCAATAAAAATAATTCCCTTGTAATCCCAAAAGACTGACGCTATCACTTTCCCAGCTGAAGCACACGACTTGGCTTTCTTCGGTGGAGGAGAACCGCTATACTTCCATTGTTTTGATTGTTCTTTTGTCTCAGGAATATAGTGATGAATCCATGTTTCGTCGGTGGTAATGAATCTTCTCAAGAAATCGCTGGTATTCCTCCGAAATAACGCTAGATTCTCTCTAGAGATTTCAACTCGATTGAATTTTTGTTCTTCGCTCAGCAAACGCGGCACCCAACTTGCGGACAATTTTTTCAACCCAAATTCTTCGGTCAAAATGTGGTAAGCCCGCTCAGAAGAGGTCCCCATGGTGTTGCTTATTTCTCGCACTTTTAACCTTCGGTCGTCTAAAACCATTTTATGAACTTTATCGACGTTTTCTGAAGAGGTGGATGTTGTTGGCCTTCCACTTCTGCGATCATCTTCGACGCTCTGTCTGCCATGTTTAAATAAGGTTGCCCACTTTTTGACCGTGGAATACGAAGGTGCAGATTTCCCCAATGTCTCATCGAAGTCATATTTAATTTGATTTGGTGTCATATTCTTTTTGACCAAATATTTAATGACGGCTCTAATTTCATTTTTTTTCCATTTTCGTTGTTAGCAATAGGTTCGTTCAAACAAAAAATTGCACTGATATATGTAAGCGACCAATTTTAATGAAACTTCACATACAATTATTATATACTAGCCGACCCAGCTCTCGAAATTCGAGTGCCAATTTATTTATTATTTATTATTTATATATTTGGCAGTGTTTTCAAGCAAATTTATTAAATTTAATTTTATTTTATGTAATATGCAAAGTGTTCGACAGTGCAAAAACAAAAATGACCCACAGTGTGTAAATGCGTGTCTCAAGTATATTCTGCACATCTCCGTAACTGTGGCTTTCCAACCATATAAAATTTATCGAAATCGGTTAAATACTTTTGGAGAAAAGTGTACCACAAAAAACATGTTTGCAGTTTTATTATATGATATAAGGCTATTTTATTATTTATTAAAACAACGTCTTCTATGTTAGGCCGAGAACTTTTCAAACAGCCTCCGTAGAAGATCTCGAAGGAATGGAAAGTTTCTGCCGAACTTTAGTTTTGAGATACTTTAATCAACATGACTTGGAAGAGATCCGAAATCCGAATGAGTTCAGAATGATGGAATAGCCAATTTCGTTATTCATCTATTTTGAAGAAGCTTTTAAATGGGCAGCTGTGCTCGCCAGTGTCTATTTGATGAAAATACCAAGGGGTGGAAAATGTAACAGAACGTCAAGTTCAGCAGAAGGGGTCGTTCGTAGCGCTCCGCTAAGGCAAAATGATCGTTGTACTTTGCTAAGCTTGTCACAATTTACTGCTTTGCTTAGAGCGGTCCACCATACTTTTATATCTTTAGTAAGAATGATAGGTATGATTTCTGACGAATATAGCCAATGAGTAATGTGGGATCGGAGGCCCCAATTGTTCCCAATAGCTTTCTTGCATTAAAAGAGTAGTTCCCGTGGCCTTATTGACTTTTTCTTGTATATTAGGCTTACAGCTTAATTTTGTATCTATGTAGAATAATACCCAATTATTTCGCTTGGTCTGAGAAAGCATGTGGAGTACCTTTCATAGAAGGAGGATCTGCATGTGGAATTTTATATTTTCTTTAGAATGGGACAAGTTCCATTTTGTTAGGGTTACTCCCAGGCCACACCGCTCCATCCAGTTTGTTAGCATGTTTACAGTGTTTTGTTGGAGTCCTCCTAAGATTTTAGAATACTTTCCTGATAGGGTAAGATCGTCCAACGTCCAAGAACAACGCTTAAGAGATCTTCAACCAGAATAGCCACCGAATTTTGAATTGATAACCTAGATAGTCGACATTTGGTTAATCGGCTTACCAAGCGACTCATCGTCATAGCTCAGATATGACAATGCATATGCAATGTTTCGACATTGTTAAAGGCACCTTCTTTATCTATAAATGCAACCATAATGTACTCTCAATGGTGGAGGGAATGTTCGATAGTTCGTAATAGAGAATTTAGTTTAGGAACAACATTACCGCCGAAGTTACCACCTACGTTACCATTGCTTACGAAATATATTGGCATAGAGCCCTGATGACAAATGAAAATACTCTAAGCAGAACAAAGGAGAGGAATATGTTACAAGAACGTGATGATTTTCTGATACAAATTATTCACTGGTTGATAGAGAAACAAGAGAAACCAAACGTTTTATTTTAGTCAAATTCTGGCCACTAGAGGATACAGGAAAAAATAAATATAGAAGAATTTCTCGTTTAAAGTAATATGAAATTTGATTAATTTTAAAACTTCTAAAATCCAACATGAAAATCGTGTCTTAAGCCTCCAAATCAATTGATCATTCAAAATATCAACGTCAAAGCTCTGGATTGCTTTACTAACTCTTTGAAACTATCTTAGCCCTTTTAATGGATGAACTTTCTATTTCCTAAAATGTTTGCATATTTTTTCAAATAAATTGTTTGTATATTTGCTTTAAATTCAACCAATGAGGTTTTATCAATTTACACATTTAAGTATGTATGTATGTACATAAATGTATGTAGTTCAAATATCAGATATATGACATATTTACACATATCAATTCCTTCCTAAAAATAAAACAGAAAAAAAAACAATTGCTTACCCAAAATAATCTTGCCAGTCTCGTCAGAACTCCAGCTGTCCTGTAAAAAAAAACACAATTTCATCCTTTTCCGCCAACAGAACTTCAGAACCATTCAAATTTATGACATACATCAATTTTTGTTTTTCTATTATTACGGTGGGTTATATAAATTTTAAATCAAAAACAGCTGGGTTGACCGATAATAAAATTTTTTGTTTTCCACCAAGGTTGATGTAAAAGTCGTAAATATTGTGACTCTATTTTTGATGATGATGAAGGGGTTTAATGATTTGTTTTTTTATTTTATCTATTAATTTGATAAAGAGAATACAACGTACAAAATAAATTGTTCATTTAAGATTGTACATCCATCTAAATATTAAATTAAAAGTAAAATACTTCCAGGTTATAATTTGAGCTCCGAATTCAAATGATTTTTGTTTATGTGAATAGTAATTACTGACGGCATTAGACAAATATTTATTTCTATAATTGAAACGACATCAAGGGGGCATTAACACGACATTAAGGGAACACTACTAGCTCCCTCAAGAACCTTTGCCTATAAAATATGCATGATCGTTTGAAGTCTTACTGTTAAATGCGGGTTCGTTTGACTGTTAAATTCAAAAGAATTTTTTTTGATTGATTAATGAGCGTTAAGTCCATCTTTTTCCTTTGCAATGAATTCTCAGGAAAAATACCAGTTAAGGAAAAAAAATTAAATATTAATGTTTTCTTAAATGAAATGTGAAATTTATACGAATTTAAATGTCTTTTAAGCTCCTTCCACACTCAACATTGTGCTTCAACATGGTCGACATTTGAACGTGTCAGTTCTGACGTAAAGAGTTTCTCTTATATTTAAAATTAATTTAGAATAATGTTTGTACTTTTGTTTCATCATCTTAACTAAACTTAGCTAACAAAACACTAAAAACAGAAGAAGCAAAAATAAATTCCATAATTTGAAATAATACACTGATCCCAGGCAGGAAAATCAAATCTGACAGCTGACTATTATGTGGATGAACACATTCAATTTTCAAGCTGAATGTTCTGTCGACACCATTTTGTTAAATTCTACCCATTGTAATCGTGTTGGGTTCGGGTCAACAAATGTTGATTGGCTCTGTTGATCAGCACGTCTGCACTATCTTAACATTTTTAATCAGCGTGATTTACACAAATCAACATAATGTGAATGCCTTAGATTAGTACTATTTCATTTAAATTAAATATAAAGAAAGGACTATCACAGTTCCATTGGCTTTAAAAAGGTCTGTTGAAAAAATTGTAGAAACTTATCAAATATTTAACTTTATCACCTCTAGGTCTTATCTTTATATTGCATAAATTCAAGGAAAGTTTGAACTTGTCTGTTTAGAAAAAAACGCTAAAAAATTGGAGTACTAGTATTGGGCTTAATATTATTTTAATAAATTAAAATTAAACTTTCTGTTAAAGCTTATTTCTTATATTGTCAGACGATATATGAATTAATACCCCGGTCGGGTTTTTTCCTTCTTCGTAATCAGTGCTAGTCATGCAACTTTGCTTAGAGTAACTTCAGTCGTCAGGCAGATGATTTCGTCAAAATTGAAGAATAAACATACCACAATAGGAATAACTGAAATGCCCTAAATAGACAGAGGCCAAAAAGTGGGAGCTTAGATTATTTGAATCCACTAAGCGTGCCATACAAGGTACTGATTTCGAAGAAAATAGAAAATAGAAAATTAAGGCAAAAAAGATTGAGTAGGTGAAACAAAAAACTTTTCTCAAAAAGTACCATTGTCATTAAATGGTACATTGATGGATAAAGGACGACTGAGTGGTGCTGGAATTTTTGGAATCAACTTTTCCATACTGGTGCGATAATCCACTCGTAGCATTTTTAAGGTGGAAGTCAATGCCATAGCGGAAGTTTCAATGTTGAAATCTCGAAAGAAAATACTAAAATTAAAACATCGCCATTATGCCCAAGCCAAGCCACCCTCAAAGCATTAAGCTCCTACGCTATTAACTCAAATTAGTGTAGGAATATGTAGACGGGCTTAACGAATTTGATATGAAAAACAATCTCTCAATTTATCGGACACCTGAATATGATGCCATCCAAGCAAATGATTAAATAGATTCTCTAGCAAAAATAGATTAAAAGACTCCTTTAATGGGGGCGCTAACCTCCTGGGGAATAGGAGAAAACGAGATTAAAAACGATTAAAAAAAATGATGTTAAGAGATCCAAAAGATGGAAAGAACTATCGAAGATGATGTAGATTAAGCTATTATTTGGGAACTATCGTTTCATGAACTGTATCGCTTAAATAGGAACAGCCTAAGAATAGTTTCCTTATTGGCCACTCTAAACTAAGAAGACATTTAAGTATTCTTGGCTTAGAAAGCAGTCCCATATTCCTATGATACATCAGAAAACGCATATTCTGTTTGTGAGTATTGAGCTCCAGTTCAATTTGCAGGTCCGTTTGCAGAATTGCCATAGTTAGAGTGTACTTCATAGTTCCAGTTCTAAGGTATAAGACTCTTGAAGCGATTCCACTATCTTTATTAAAAGAGTGAACTCAACAGCCAATCGGAGGTAGAGAAGTATTTTTTTTTTGTAAAATATTGATTTTTTAAATGAAAGAAAGTCGTAGATAAATATAATACAAAATTTGGAAACAGAAAAGTTTGATTAGTTTTTGATTATGGTTTGCTTTTTGCAGTAACAAATTTTTTGAAAAAGTAACATTTTCGAAGTCCTGTTTTGGTAGTTTTAATTTTTATCTTTTTATAAGATATTAAATTGTAATAAGACAACACAATAAGTAGACTAAGTAGTAATTTATTTGATGTTTCGTACGATATTTTACTTAATATGCATTCTGCAAAAACTATTTTTCAATAATTCAGCATAATAGATAATCAGGTTCCTACGAGTATAATATTATTACAACTCATAAGAGCTACGAATATTTTATTTCCCAGATATTGAGTACAAAACAAGCTGTGTTTGAAGTATTAAAATTCGACTTCTTGCGGTGGCACGGATAAGAGTGGTCCAATTTTTAATGAATATTTCCTATAAATTCGGCCGAATTTGAGTAATGGCATGGGTGTTTTGTTCATCTTAAGTTCATCGGTTCATCGGTATATTCGCATAGACCTGCGACTTCGGAAAACTCGAGAAGATAAAGCCTATCTGGTTCAAATTGCATGACGTAGCACAGTGGAACGAAAACATGAGAAAGTGGTCATCGGGCTGTAACTTTTGAAATAATGGATGGATTTTGAAACGGTTTTCACTATTTTGTACTTGAAAAATTTTAGTTTCATACTTTATTTCAAAAAATCTGAAAAAATAAGCAATTTTCCAAAAAAAAAAATCTTAACATAACCCCTGAAATTAAGAATTTTTCAAATTTTAGCTTAAGACAAATAAAATTAATTTTATGGAGGAAAAACAATTAATATTTATTGCTCTTATAATTCATATTACAAGTTTGATGTGCATTTTTGCACTTTTTCTTAAATATGTATTTCGAGAAATCTTTTACAATTTAATTTGAATGTTATTTATATTGAATATTGTTGCCTTTTCATGGTTTGTTATTAAAAAATCTATTACTTTTGAAGGATCAATCTTAACTTTACCTTTCAGTTTCATTTTTTCGGCAAAAAGAAGCATAGTGCTCCCTGTACTTTGACGTAAAGCTTGGGTTTTACGCCTGTTTTGTCGCTCATTCAAATTATCAAACTGTTCATTAGTGTTGTTAGCGGTTGATGGGGGTGGTTATTTTATGAAGGTTAATGTGTTGAATTTAGTAACAAGCTACGTTTTATACCGTTTTAAAATTCGCATTTTATTGTAACTATTTTCCAGCTTCAAACAAAACTTGCGAAAAAATTCAAACAAGTCTAATTTTTTTTCCGAGATTTTGCTGTCGCTGTTTGGATAACAATATTTATAGTCCGTTAAGTCACGCCCGTTAGCCTTTAAGACGTTGAAAACATCGTCGTAAGTAAACACAACCATTTTCACTTAGTAGAAGGCTTCAAAATTATTTGTGTACTAGACGATCGCTTTGTTAAAAAAATCAAACAAAAAAGGCATTTATTATTATAAAATCACATGATTAGTTTTTTTTTTAATTAAGAGAGAAAAAATATAACCGTTAGCATGAGAGCCATATACTTTGTTTTGCCATTTAGTCTATAACAAATAATGATAACCTAAAGCAAACATCTCTTTAACCAGAGCAAATAAGATTTAATTGATAAAAGGAGAATCCCCCACCCCATCCCTCTTTTTTTTTCATGTCAATGTATGCACTGTTTCATACTTTTAGATTTCTTATTGTTAGTTAATAGTATTTATAATGCAAAAATGCCTCTACGCCCTTCTCCAGTTAACAAACTTATTTTATTTAAGCATTCTCAGCTCTAAGGGAGATGCAGTCGGATTCAATTTTTTTCAAAACATTACTCCAAATAAGTACAAAATTCTTTTAAGACTACCAAAAACCCTAGCATTTTTTTAAAACCATTTTAAACCTGAAATTATGATATTTTTTTTTAAAATACTGACAAAAAGATTTTTTTTTAGGCTTAAACAACTTTGTTTCAATAATCTTTTTAATTGTTAAGCTTAAGTGAACCAATTGCATGCCTGCAAAATTTAGTTCGAAAAGAAAACATAAGAACGGTCTGCGAAAAACAAGTTACAAAAATGTGTTAAAATCCCATTTTTTTTGGTCTTAAAAATACTGCATCTTTGAGTCCCTATTATTTGAAAAGTGTACAATTTTCTATCCATATCAAACAAAAATATTTCCAAGAATGAAAATTGTTCAATCAATCGTGGCATCCGCTGCGTGACACGTAGCACCATTTTGCTGGTTCTGGGTTCATAATATGGCTGACTCAAAATCTACACAAAACGTTAATTTTTTGAAGATGCATTGACACCTGGTGAACCTAGTTGAGTACAGTCAGCAAATAAACGGCACTGTCTATTGTCATTAACTTTGAGCTCCTGATGGGTCAGTTGGATCTTCTACGGATGTAGCTCCAAGTCCTGACGCAAAATTCGCAAAGTTGAAGTCTGTGCAAGACTGAATTTTTGTGTACGGCGAAGAATCTTCGGCCTCGGCTGATCTTACTTTTTTTACTTACGAATTAGCTTATTGATTTTAAGCTTGCTAACCAAACTGTGTAGTGCTCCCACGTCTGTCGTAAAATGGGCACAACGTTTATCGAATATTCATTTGGATAATAAAGTCTTATCATTTAGGCGTGCTGTTCAATCGTATACCTTTCCATGGTGATTGGACATCGGCAAACTGAATAATAAAAATCGATTTGAAAAAATATCACCAGAACAAAAACAACATGGCCACCACAAACCGCCAACATATATCCACGGATTTAAGCTTCTTATAAAATATACTCTTAAGAACTAAAGAAAACTAGTTCAGAAGCATTATTAAAAATTTCTTCTATTCTTGCAATACTTTTTTTTTCAAACACATAGTTTTCCGTGCGAAATTCTGCTTTACTCATCGCTGAGTGTAGTATCAAATTGGCAGACGTCTCTTAAGATAATATTTTCAGGAACATTAAAAACTTTAAAGAACAAGAAAGATCCATTGCATTGGCTTATTCTAACAAGTAATATGCATTCAGAAAAATGTTTTTCAAATAAAACGCCTCACTCAAACACGTTACTCGTATATGATGATTTATCACCCTGCCAGTCAAGATTAAAGGCTACGAAATTGAGAATTTTTTGATGAATGGACTATTTCCATAATGGTGGAAGAATATTCCCCATATAAAGAGGATATTATATCCTCAAGGGATATATTCTGAAACAAACACGTGCGAAAAATGTGAAACGATAACTCTACGTTAATAAGTCCCAAATCTGTGAACAACTGCGATAGTAGTATCTAGGAATTGCTACAATATTTAATAGCTATCAGAACACGTCTCCTCCTTGTTTATGTGGGCTTTTAGAAGAATTCCTGTCCAAGGAATAAATAATTTATTGAAATGGTACTTTTTCAGTGTCAAGAAATGAAGAATTAAGCTGGATTTCAGTAACGATGAGAAGGCAAAAGCTCTAACATACTCATACATGATAAGTGGACCTATAATATTTGAGAAAAAAAAAATGTAAAAAGAAACAAGTTTGATAGTCATAAAAATATAATGCACGACTGGGTCGCACGAACTTGCTTCTATGTAAAAGACTAAGAATTTCAAAAATTAATGTTATCAGAGAAACTGTTCATAAGCAGAAAATTCATTTTTTAAATGACTAAAAAAAACTTCTTTAGTAGTTAAGGGTAAGAATAGGATGCCATGTGATTCAAGCAAATATAGATTTATGCAAGAACAAAAATTATAAGTCTTTGTAGTGGTTTCTTAAAAAATAAGGTTTTACATAAGAAAATTTTAACAAAATCTTCAAAATAGCCGCTCAAAGAAGAAGAAATGCCCAGGAGATTTGTTCGCCAAAGTTCATTAACAATGCTCAAGGCCAACTACTTGTGGAAGACAACGAAATTCTTCACAGGTGGCGACAGTATTGTGACGGACTTCTAAACGAACAATTTCCAAGGCTATACTTTCCAATAGCTTCACCTAACTTAAGCGAAGTATCCGACGTCACAGTCGAAGAAGTTAGTGAGGCGGTAAAATACTCCAAAAAGGGAAAAGCTGTTAGCCCAGACGAAATACCCTCAGAGTTTTGGAAAAAGATGGGAGACATCGGGTTTAGATGGCTCATGATTCTTGTCTCCAAACTTATACGAGGTGATCGCATGCCTAATCAATGGAGGGAAAGTTACCTTCTTCCAATTTATAAAGGAAAGGGTGATACTCGAAGCTGTGATAATTACCGTTCGATTAAGCTGATGTCACATACCATGAAGATCGTTGAGCGAGTCTTGGGTAGCCGACTGCGAAAAATAATTAGGCTATCTGATGACCAGTGCGGGTTTGTCGGGGGTAAGTCAACCACGGATGCAATCCAGAGTATAAGAATAATTATGGAAAAACATCGGGATTCTTTGGAGGATTTGCATGTCGTATTGGTTGATTTTGAAAAAGCATTCGATCGGCAACCACGAGATCTAATATGGGTGGCCCTCAGGCAAAAAGGAGTTCCAGAAACCTATGTGCGGATAATTATGGACATGTATGATGGAGCAGTTACTAAAGTAAGATGCGCAGCTGGAGTCACCGAAGAATTCGAAATCACAGTAGGTGTACACCAGGGAAGTGTCTTGAGTCCCCTGCTCTTTATTACAGTTCTTGATTACCTGCTTGAAGGCAAAGTGACGGATCCAAAAGTACATCAGTTATTCTTTGCTGACGATGGAGCCATCATAAGTGAAGACCCGATATCCCTACAACGAGCACTTGACGTATGGGTGGATGTTCTAGAAGGAAGTGGGTACCGCATAAGCGCGAAAAAGACAGAATACCTATGCTGCCCATTTTCTGATCCACACAGGCCTATTCCAGACATTTATTTGAATGGAGTAGTGCTTCCCAAGTGTGAAAAGTTTAAATATCTGGGGTCTTTGATAAATAACGAAGCTACTTGTGATGACGATATCAATCATCGCGTAAGCGTAGGGTGGATGAAGTGGCGGGAAAATTCTGCTATCTTCTGTGACCGAAAAATGCCCCCTAAGCTGAAAGGAAAGCTCTACACTTCAGTTGTGCGTCCAGCACTCACATACGGTTCACAATGTTGGACAATGTACAAAAAGTATGAGAGTAAGGTAACGGCAGCTGAGATGAAGATGCTTCGTATGACAGCAGGAGTTACAAAGCTTGATCGAATTAGAAGTACGAAGATCCGAGGAAGCCTTCATGTTAAGAATACCATTTCCCAAAAAATTGAACACGACCGACTCAGTTGGTATTGCCATGTTCAAAGGAGAGATCCTGAGAACCCCGTCAAAAAGGCAATATCATACAACGTTCCAATTCGGAATAAAATTCGGAATAAAAAGAAAGGTAGGCCTAAACACTCCTGGTACAAACAAATGCAAAAACACCAGCATTCAGTTGGCCTCAGAAATGGAACAATACAAAACCGGGAGGCTTGCCGCCGATTTCTGAGGTCAACCCGGCGAACCCCACAGGCGGATCACTAGTGTGAAGCAGATACGTGGGAGAGTTATGATCCCCTCGACATCGAGATCATAACAGCGCCGAACAAAGGAAAAAGAAGATAAGAAAATTTTAACACATTTTTAAGAAAAAATGTTGGTACGCCAATTTGAAGTTTTTATTATTGTATGAATAAAAATTAAATTTACAAAAAAATATATTGAGCTGTTTTCGAGATATTGAATTTTCAAAAACAAAAAATTGATTTTTTTCAAAATTCAAAAAAATATTTTTCTTAAAGTTTTGAAATGCAATGTTTTTTAAACTTTTTAGAAGCTTCTCTCTACGAAATTTCATTAAAATCCGTTGTGCTGATAATGAGAAATTCAAAATTTTAAAAAATCGTTCTATGGTAGGCACAGTCAGTAATATCTTGTTTTCAAAATGTTTTTTTTTTATCAAATTACAGATATTAAAAAATAATAGAAAGAAAACAAATTTAATTTAAATTTAATTTGGGGGTGGCCGTGGCGCGATGGTTGTGTGCTCGCCTGTCAACCTCATTATCACAGGTTCGATCCCTGCCGTCGTCTATGTCTTCTTTAATTCCATTAAAACCTTCTAAAATTGTCATCAATGGGTTGCTGTTTACTCATTACATGTTGTTTAGGCATAACACTAACAACATGTGATTGAGTTAAACTAGTATACCCAACATGGATGAATACGAATAAAAAAAAATAATGCGAATTATAAGGGACATAGAAATAAGACACGGCAGTTTTCCACTTTAGTTCAGGCGCCACCCCTGGGGATACAAAATCTGAGACAACCACCTTCAGCCTCATCATCGTGCCACACATCTTTCCTATCCTTCTTTCTCTTCCGTAACTTCACGCCCGCACTGTGTTGAAACATTTAAAGGGTAGGTAATCATAATCCCTTGAGCGCGAGTAAAGTATAAAAAAAAAAAAAAAACAAAAAAATAGAAAGAAAACAAATTTAAGCAAAATTCTCGGAACCGTTTTCGAGAAAAATACGATTTTCGAAAACCCTTTTTTAACATTTGTATGGAGGGTACCGTTATTTTTAGGTAAAATGAATTTATTTTTCTTATATCTTGTAGATTATTTTTCCAAACTTTTATTTATCAAGTTTTGAAAAAATCGAGCATGGGGTTTTCGAAATACATATTGTGTTTTCAAAAAAAAAAAAAAATTGAAAGTTTTTTTAAAAATCCAAAAAGGAAAATTTTAATACACAATAATATTCAAACTGCTGGGAAGTTTTAGCATAAGAAATGATCAAAATCGGTGGTACCATTTTGGGAAAATCAAAAACAAAAAAAATGGTCCCAAGGGGGGTACCAAAACTACTCATTTTTTAGAAAATTTTTTTCAACCATTACCTAGGTTTAACTAAATTATTTTTTTGAATTTTTTTTTAAGAAATCGTTGGGACAGTTTTGAGAAAAAAAAATATTTATAAAATTTCGAAAAATATCTTATGGCAAGCACCGTTGTTTTTGGTCTTAAAAAATCAAATCAAAAAAAAAATCAAAGGTTAAAAAATTAAAACCCATATCTACCAAGTTTGAAGAAAATCGGCCGAGCCGTTTAGCTGTAATCGAACAAGCAGACAGACAGAATTGCCAGATCCACTTTTTTCGTCTTCGCTATCATCGTAATGTTAACTTTGATCAAAATCTCGAGTTCGATTTTTTTTACGAATGCATAACTTGCCTTATAGTACAGTAAAAAGTTGTATACATAATTCAAAAAGCCAGTTTTTTCCATTAGAAAAATACAAAGCCTTCAAAACCTTTTTACTTTTATCTTTTTATTTCGCTATTTTTAAGCGGATCTAGGTACATACAAATCAATTCGAAAAAAAGAACTCATTGCAATTTAATTCCTGAGAACCGTTAGCACAATTCCCTTAAATCAATTTATTTATCATTTGCACACAGGTCGGGAATCCTTTTTTGTGAAATAGAGAAAAAATAGTTTAGCTATAGTTGTGAAACCTGGGTAAAACTTAAAATTGAATACGTCAATTTAGTGAAGTTACCTGAAAACGTGCACTAGATTTCCCTTTTCATCCCTGTTGTGAATTCAATATTTTGTTTTTGAAATTCACAAGCGTAGATACATAGCGACTTTTGAATCTATGAATAGAAAAATATGCAACCTGTGGCAAATTCAATTGCTGGGGCTTTCTTCCATGGTATAAAGTCGTCGGTTACATATCGTCGTCATTGTGATCGTCCTTGTTAGTGTTGGCTACCATTTTCCAGGAAATACACTTCTATTTATTTAGCTAATTGAGTTGCTGGAGTCCTTGCAGATTGCTTTTGAAATGCTGAAAATTGAAAAAGATACATGCGGTTGATTTTATTTTGCACCCATCACCGCAAGGGGTCGGGGTTAAATAATGCATTTTTTTCACTCAACCTTCTCATTTCATTTAATTTAATTTCAATTCCACTTGGAAGAAGTAACGGAGGAGAGAAAATGAATTTACCATCTGGAGTTCTGGACGGACCATGGATGTCCTTCTTGCTTCTTGGCGATTCTCTTCCCACTCTGCCCGTCTCTCTGTTGCTCATTTCTGATTTCTGTATCTCCTCTCCAATTCAGAGTCAATTCTATGATACTAATGAGTTTTGCCCTCTGTCTTTTTATTTTCTGTTATTTCACGGAGTTTATTATATCCTTTTTTGAACTAAGTTTATCTTCGTGTTTTTTTTTCTTTTTTATTTTTATTATAGTTCGCCCACTATAAGGAGGAAATGTATTTACATGCACAGCGAGCGTTTGGTGTAAATCCGGATCGACATTATCGTTTGCTGCATGCTGCTGCAGAGGATAAGCCAAAAATAATCGTTCTATCGGTTGTAGTGCAGGAAGCGGAAGGACTCGAAGCAAAGGATGCTAACGGTGAGTTGGGGTTTATTTTTTTGTGCTCAGAGCGAGGGATGACAATAAATCAGGATTTATAGAGTGTGAATGAAGTTCTAGAGTATGAATTGGTGAAGATGAAAGTTCAAATTGGTTGCGAATTATGTTGGTATTTGTTTTAAGGAAGAAATAGTTTTAAATGGTTTTGGAAACCCTGCATGAATGAAAGATGTCAACTTTGTCAATGAATGAATTTGCTATTTCATGTTCAATTTAAAAGGATTGTGTTGCATATATATATAAGGTTTTTAACATTTATTATTTTCTATATGGATTTCCAAGAATTGAAAATTCTTTACTTATTGTTTGTGACGGTTAAATTGGATGAAGAAATTAAAAGAAATTCGCAGATTTCAAAATATATTTATATTTTGACAAAATTAAGAATGTTTTCTTTTTGTGTATAGCAAATCGATGAAAAAGAATTAAATAGAAATAATCAAAATAAAATGTATAAAAATATATAAAAAGTGGGACACATACAAGTTTCTTTTTAAAAATGCAATACAATTAACAAAATTAAATTTTATTCCATGTACGAGTACTATGGCTTCATTAGTAAGAGCAAACATTCCTATGATGGAACACAACGTCGTTCAAGTGGATGATTATGAACCTTCAATGGCTGTGTCAATTGGACCTTCTAAACAAATAATCTAAGATTTTTGTACAGAATTCTCCTCAGGCTTGTGCATAAAATGTTGATTTTGGTGAATTGAGTCTCACACTCTCAGCTACAGCAGACACGTTATCGTCTGTGCGCATCGTAAGATGACTGGGAAAATAAGAGTTGTCCACTAGCATACCAGTCTCACGAACTTTTTGCACAAACTCGCGTACAACAGGCGCGGTGGGTGCTTCATTTCGACCAAGACTTTTCTTTCAAAAACGCACTGTTTGGGCTACACAACACTCACTTTGAAAATAAGTTTTCAATATTTCCCAACTTTGTTGAAGCGTAAAGCTACTCATTACGTTCCGCGGAGGTATAATAATGACTTTCTATCAAGATTTCGAGCGAGTGTTAAAATAACCTAGAAGAGAGTGTACCTGAAATGAAATGTGTGTCAGTATTTTTTTTTTTTTTGAATGAAAGAAAATAACAAACCTTGTGAGGCGGACAACAACAATGACAAATTTTGAATTTAAAGAATGAATTTAAACTTTTAACAGAAGACTTTTAATGGCTTTAATTTGGCTTGAGAAACCTTACAAGCAGGATTAAAACACAATATCTGAGTGAAATTTGTGAACAAAGGATTTAGGCAAAGAAAAGATGGACGGAACCAAAGCCGAACAATGTGACTAATTTTTCAACTAAAAACGAACAATTCTAAACTGGATTTTCAATAGAAACTGACTATTTAAATTGAATTCATCAATTTTCCCAAAACTTCTTTCTTGACAATTTTCAAGAACATCTGGTTCACTTTCTATATTGGCTATATTGGTAAGAAGTGCCATCCCAGGGTTTGACCCTGCTTGAACATCCTCTTCTTTTTTCCTATGCCCAAATGGTTTTGCCCAATCAGAAAGCGTGCATCTTTTATGCGTTTCCATTCAGCTACACCACGAATATTTGCTTTATGCACTGTCATCGCCATTGAATTCGCATTCGCGGATCTCTGGTATGACTTCAATGGGTGCATTCAGATACCCTATTCACAGCCACTCAAATTTAGAAAAGAAAATTTCGTAAAGCTTTAAAAGAAACTCAAGTTTGTAATCATATAATTGCTTGAAAAGAAACGAAAACTAGTGTTTGGAAAATTGATGGGCTTCACTTCAATTTTTAAAATGTCGAAGCCGAAAGGTTGGCAGTAATTTCCTACTTTGTGATTCTACTCAATATCGTTGGACGCAGATTATTGAGGACTAGCGTTGACATTTCATTTTGTACATTAAATGTCGTCCGTCCTACTTTTAGATTTGGACATGACCAAACCATATGTTTGTCACTTTGTGCTTTTGTGGACCATCTATCACACACGCAATTATGTTATGGACCACCCGTCACCCAATTAATTAATGGTGGTATTGATAACCCGAACACTTATTTTGGTTGCTTTTCCAAAATACTTAAGACCAGGTTGATAGGTACCAGGTTTCAAATGACCTCTACAAGCATTTTGGAGATGCAACCGGAAAGAGAAGGATTAGGGAAAAATTGCTAAAGCCCTTAATGAGAAAGTCGAAAACCAAAACTACGGTTCTAGGTGCCGTCAGTAACACTTTTCTTAAAATTTTATTTAATAAAAATTTAGTTTGATCCGCTTTAGAGACAAATAAGATTTTTCATAACGACTGTATGACAGGTACCTTTAGTTTTGGAGCAAAAAAAATTAATTTCTTCTCTTAAGAATCAACGAAGACCCCTAAGTGCAGAGTTTGAAGAAAATCACTTCAATGGTTTTGGCTCTAGGTCGATATGTATAGACATACAGACAGAATTTCCGGACCCACTTTTTTCATATTCTCTATCGTCTTAACATCAACTTTGATGAAAATTTCGAATTCTATTTTTTTTTTTTTTCAAATACAAAACTTGCCCTACATATAATCGCAATTAAAAAGTGTATCTACTTTATTGAAAAATTTTGTTTGTCAATAAAACAAAAAGCATTGCAAACATGACCGCATTTCGACTGTTATGTAAGTATCAATTTCCAACTGCTGTCATGAAAAAATAATGCTGCTTATTTATATTTATAAACTTCACCAAGGTTGTATTGTGATTTGATCCAGTGGCCAGAATTCTTCCCAAAAATTGCCACAAAACTTGGGCTTGGAGATCAAAACTCTGAACAAAGTACCTTGTTTTTATATTGCTTAACTCCCAATTACTGTATTTCTCGGGTTGCATTTCGTGCACTTCATATAATGTGCCCCAGTACGCAACCTGCAGAATAAAACAGTTGGAAACTCTCTGAGAACATTACTCAGCACTTTCCTTAAAGAGAAACATGAAGGAACTAAGCGGTGGGTATCCTTATCCCTAGAACGGCGGGTAGAAATTTCAAAGGAGAGCCTTGTCCATATCCAGCTCTCTAGCAGGGGTTCAGAGGCTCCTAATCTGAAGCTCAATTATGTCCCTAGCACACAATCAAGAAACCAAAATTATTGGAACAGGAGGCCAAAGGAAATGAACAGTCGATCACATGATCTTGGTGGCCAAAACACATCACATCTCCGAAAGATAACCTTACCCTCCATCGTGGCACGTAGCGCCGGCCATAAGAAATTGGTTATCAATGTTCTGTAGAGTTCGTCATTGACGGTGACCGTCTCACCAACGTCGTTTTCGAAAAAGTACGGACCAATGACACCGCCGGCTTAAAATCCACACCAAACGGCAACTTTTTTAGCATGCATTTGAATCTCCTAAATGGCAGTTTTGCTTGTTAACACAGCCATTGATCCAAAAATGCGCCTCGTCGCAAAAGCTGATTTTTTGGCCAAACTTTCCGAAGCCCAGTCAGTGAACAAACTGCGTTGTATAAGGTCATAATAGAACGGATTTCACAGATGTCACTAAAACAACATGACCGTCAAAATCTACCCCCGCCAATTGAAACACCCTTTATTACAAATGTGCATTATATGTTAAGAGGTCTGGAAGTTCAGTTAGCTATGATGATTTGACATGAAAGAAATGAACAAATCAGCCTTCTTATATTTCATACCATACAACAGGAGAAATTGTTTCAACTCAAAATCAAGAACTGAGGGTCAGAACTTAGCCACAAAAATAAAACCCGAAGCTAAATTTTTAACGTGTGACTAAAGTACTACAGCTACCATAATTTTTCACTTTTATTCCATTCACCAATAAATTGTTACACTTAGAAGCAATTTGAAAATACAGAACCTTAGCAAGATTATGCCAATCAATTAGGTTTCTTCCACGAACGAGTCTTTTATATACGATAAATAATGCCAGGTCGAATTCAAATAGGTCCTCCAGCCATACAAATCTACACACACACTTTAAGTTTATAGTCTATTGGCCTTGTGAAAAGCAATCGCCCCATAATAATTGTAATCGACAACACTTGAATGCACACGTGCTACGTATGGCTGTGTGTAAGTTTTCGATAACATACCCTCGCCTGTGAACGAAAAGTCATAAAATCCAAAGCCTTGTGCACGTAGGATAGGAAAATCGAATTTTCATATTCTTCGGACAAAATGCGGACCTCTCTCTTGACTCCAACTTGGCTGTATGTACTCTCCTGCATGTATGGAATTGGAAAAATGTTTGTAATTGAATTTCGACCATACGAACATTTACCGTACAGGCTACGAGTACATGACCAACTTGACATTTCCACTTTCATCTCCTTCTTTAACACATCCTCAGGCCTAAGCGATAACCTTTAGATCACTTTAGATGGCTTTCAAGAAAAGGACGTCCCATGTATCCTTTCCGATTCGCATTAATGCTATCGACCCTAATGCTATCGACCCTACATACTGTTTGTTTCCTAACTTCCAATCCTTATTTATCGAACTTCGTCATACGAGCCGGAAAATACCTACGAGTAGACGATTCTTCATAGTCATGAGGCTGCTCTGTGATGTTGTGCAAAAAGTTTTTGCCATCCTTTTTAAGATGCAAAGGATTTCCATTCATCAAGTCAAATAAATTTCCAGATGTCCGTTTTTCTTCGTTAATGGTCTTTGTGCTTTTCAGAAATAAATGGTTGTCAAATTATTGCCTAATGTATTGGTTAATATCCATTCATTCTGTGTTTGATGAATTTAAAACAAATTTACGAAACATTTTCGTTGATTTATTTTGGGTATTTGTTTATAGCTAGTCCGGAGAAAAATTAACTCAATTTGTTATTAAATGTCCTTCTTGAGAAGAATTAGATATGCAGATAGAATTTAAAACAACTTATTGGGTCGTATGAAACTGGTCTTGTGGTTCAAATATAAAAGTGATTAAACATTAATATGTTATTAAAATATAAGTTTAAATAAATACAAACGTTTTTGAAGTATGGTATGCAATATTCTTAAGGCTACAGAGAAGGAAACTCTAATAAAACTTGAACAAAATAGGTCCAGTTCATAACCAGAAAATGATTGTTATAACCTTGTTAATTTTTGCAAGAATCGTCAACCCAATTTTGTATTTTTCTCAAACACATGAAGCGTAGACTTATTAGTGTTTTTTGAAAATTCTATATAATTATATCAATATTAGAGTGTTTTTTTTTTTGAAAAACCTAAATAACAGTGTAACTGTTTGAAATTTTGTTAAAATGGAAGCTGTTTCAGATGAGATTCATCAAACCAAATGAATTTTGTTTCTAAGGTTATTAAAATAGTCTACTTTTATACCAATTTTTATGAGAACTCTGTTTGATGTGCCTTGCCTATACTGTTACGAGTAAGACGCTGCAGCACCTAGTTACAGCTTTATTAAATAAGCGTATTGCACATTCAGTGTGCACCTGAAGTAATGTATTCATTAATAACTTGGAATTTCATACAATTTGGCTTTTATCTTCTCACTTCACACTGACTTATAGCCGCATATTTGGTAAGAGAAAGTTAAGAAAATGACAAAATTGTCTTTTATTCTCACCTCATTTTTTCGGTGAGAGAATGCAGCAGATCTAAATTTCTGTTATAAATAGTTAGGGCATCCGCTAGATAATGGCAAGCTTTATTATTATTAGGATTATTATTATTTATTAATTAGTTATTTATTAATCTGACCGTTTTGTTCCTCTGAGCTCTCCTCTTCTCATTGGACAAGTTCTATTCTGAGAGTTCCAACCGTTTTGTTCTCTAGATTGCGTGTTATGGACATGGGCCTTCTATACGAATACTCGACTATTTAGTTCCTCTTCCCGTTGGGTTCCTCTTCAAGTAGCTCATTGGAGAAGTTCTACATAGATTGCCCACCAGGGTTAGAACTTCAGTAGTAAAATTTCGGAGCAGATTTGTAAACAAAGTGGAGTAAATCGAAAATTTCCGAAGTATATTTGAAAACGAAAGAAAAACTCAAGTTTTCAATAACTGTATTTAACAAAAGATTTATTTTAACTAAAGTAAATATTTGTTTATAAAATAAAATCACATATTATATTCCATTTGTTTAAGACTTAAAAATCTTAAAACTATCTCTTATTATACCTTCAAAATTAAATTAGAAAGTAGTTTTCATTAACTGTATTTTTAACAAAAAAAATATTTAACTAAAACAATACTCGTAACAAAAAATAAATCACAAATTTCATTTGTTTCAGACTTGAAAAACTAAAACCTATCCTAACTTATACAGATCGCCCGAAATCCAAAATATACTTTAGCCATGTTTTATTGGTTAGTGAATACACTACATCGCAAAACTTTAACATGAAAAACAACAACAAACGATTAGTGAATAAAATTAAGTTAGTAATTGAAATGGATAATTTAGTGAAGATGGAGATTCTGATGTTGAAATGTAGGAGGTGTTTAGGTGGTGTCCGAAAAATTAATGTGGCATACTTGAGGGTGTGTTCGTTGGTATTTATTTTGTTATACTTTGCCTTTATTAATCCAAAGTGTGATCGCTCCGAAATTTATAGAACAAATATTTTTTCAAATGTAAAACTTTAATTCATTTCATAATTCCGGCTTTACACTACTGCCACTAATTTTGTCATAAAATATTGAATATATAAATATTGAGTTCGATTGATATGTTTTATCAGTTCACTGGCATTTGTTCAAGAATGTCGTATAACTGCGGCATTATGCTGAATTTATATAACAACTGAAAAAAATAAAGCTAAACTCTCAGAATACCTATTTTTTTTTTTTAGTATCGTTATAACTTCATTTATGACTCTTTAACATTTAAAAACGTCAAAATAGGTCTGTTTACTTAGTTTTTTGCACAAACTTCTATTGTTTTAAGGTAGCTCAGAATCAATTTATTAAAATAAATTGCCTTAAGCTAGGCGGTTTTGCAACTGTTTGGCTTAAGAAACTAAAAAATTTGTGTTTTGATACAAACTAAACGATTGCCTAAAATGAGTTCGCTATTTTGTGTAACATATAATTATATGCACCTGCGCGGACATTCAACCAAATAATTCATCTGTTTTCTATAAGTATCCAAACAGTTGTGCAACTAAAAATTGAATATGCGCTCCCAGCCTTAGGACGATATTAGTTAAAAAATGTTTAAGCTTAGAAAACTACTTTAAAGTTAGGAAATATATAAGAAGTATAATACTAACTACCTTAATAAGAGGCTGTTTAAAATTTTGCGCCAATGTCATTTTATTGAGTACTATGTTTTATTTCTCCAATACTCAGTATACGAGTATATATGCGATATATTTTCGCACTTTTGTAAGTTTTAAATCAAATTTAACAGTGAGAAAAACTCTAAATCAACTCGATCAAATATTTCAGTTCCAGCTTAAAATTGAGATACAGATCTTTCGAACACATCCGTGTAAGTTAATTCCACAAGTAGGAAGGAACAAGGAAGAGTGAGTTAAAGAGTGAATAAGGCGTTTTTTTTTTGGTGCTTGTATTACTGTGCTAGATATAGATTACCAATAAAACGCGCCTTTTAATAATTTAAGCAAAACAAACAAGAACACAAAACCGCAACAAGACAAAAATATGTTTACAGTTGTTCAGTTTCACAAACTCTCACACACACGTATATCATACCAATGAGAACGAAATGAACGAGAAACGAAGAAAAAAATAAATGAGATCATTCAGAACAAAATTTTAGATTCAGTTCAGTGTCAGGGTTGGTTGGAAAATTGAATAACACAGGGTTGTGATTTACTTTCATGAGATTCGGCTAAAAACATTTAAAATTTTTCAAAGTGAAAAAAAAGAGTAGATCTCAAAAAATCGGAGTGGTGGAGTGGATTTATTTTTTTTTCTCAAAACTGGAGTAGATTTACTCTGATTGGAGCAAGGTTCTAACGCTGTTGCCCACTATGTTCATTTGAGCTTCTCTTCTAGAAGCTGACTGGAATGGTTCTCCTCCTTGAGTTCGAACCGTTTAGTTCCGTATATTGCGTACTAGAGACATAAAGTTTGCGACACATTATATGAAGTACCGTGTTAGTTATTTTAATCTTTTGAATATTTTACGAGTATTATACGAAATATTATGTTATTTATCTTAAGAGGAAAAGAAGAAACATTGTCGGAATTTAGACTCTCCAAGCCCACGTTTTGTTGCTTCTTTGGGAAGAAGCCTGGCAACCGATGGGCTTACCTCAGCCACGAAAAAAAGCATCTCAAAAAAAATGTTTAAAAACGATTGAATTTAATTCATTCCATTAATTTTTTCCTCTTTTTTTTATAAAAATTTGCATGTCGTCTTATTCTTTAAACCTTTAATTTTATGAATTTCTTATGAGATTTTCAGGTATAAAATAAGTAAAGAGAGCGAACATTGATTGCAAATTTTATGGCCTTGTCCTAGTGATAAGAAAATTTAAAAATCTTTTTGGTTTCGGTTATTTAGTTGCAAGCATATAAGAAGTTATCTCTCTGTCAGACTCCAGAGAGTTTTTGATTTATTAAAGACTAATTTATAGTGGGAAAACAAGTAGTTATTTTTTAAACGTCTCTCCTGAGACTCATCCTCTAAATTCAATGTCAATTCCTACTGGAATCCCTAATGGCTTATCGTCAAAAACTTATATTCCCATTTAGTATTAGATTCCATAAATCATGTTTTTTTTATTCAAATCCTCCTAAAAGCTTTCACACTGTGTCAGAATTCAGCTTTTTCAAAACAATCTACAGAACAGCAGATAAATTCTTTGAAATAAGTATTCATCCAATTGTCAAATACATTATGCAGTATTTAGGCTGGTTCACTTGAAGATCATATATGTTTACGCACACTCTTTGTCTGCGTTCGTCCAAATAAATACCAGATGAAGTTAAAACCAATTGAATTTATATGGAATAATTTTAGAAAATAACACTCCGCCTGAGGGAAATGTTCGCTTTAGAAAATTGTCTTAATTTTGTCTTATTAAACATTTTGGCAGTGATTAAAGTAAAGTAAAATTTTATTTATTCAGCCCTATTTGCCAGCACCGTTAACAAATCTTTATGGATGGTTAAGTTGTCGTTCTACATTTTTATCTTTTAATGTGCCCCTTAATACAGCGACACCATTCTTTTCCTTACAATGTTTAAGAACCATAAACCTGAACTCAATGTCACTTTAAAAACAAGTCAATTCGATATGCAAATTTGTATTATTATCTTGTTCTTGTCTAAAGCTTTATGACTTCATATGAAAAATTGTCAACCAAAGTTCATAATTCTGAAACGCACCCCCATTTATTATGGACAAAAATATCTATCTTTCAAAATCGACTTCAAAAGCCATAAAAAAATTTATTTTACTTTGCATATTGATAGCACTTTCTACACTTAATAATAATCCGAAAATATAAACGTATTTTCGAATAAAAAAAACTCAACTTCAATGGATAGGATGAACTTCGGAGAAAAGAAAATTTAAATAAAACCTTGACAGCAAATTTATATATTTTCCCCACAAATAATAATAACTCTCCCGGAGGTATATGCAAAATGGAAGCCGCAAAAACAAAATTGTTAAGATTAATCCCTTTGTCAATTTGAACCGAAATCCGTCAGGACAATTTCTTTTATTTGAAAACAAATATTTTTTATTGCTCAGATATCGACTCATTCCGCTTGCCTGAGATAGAAAACATTAATATCTCGTGTAATTTGTATTTCTATTCCTCCAGCGACCTATTTGGCCAGGGCCACAGCAAGATTAAAAACTGAAAACAATGATGGAGTAAAATCCTTGAAAAAAGAAACATCTGCTTCGAGTTGGCATTGTTATCCTTTTTATTATGACAAACAGTTATAAGTTTAATAACCAGCCGCAACTAATTGAAAGGGGGTAGAGAAGAAGTGGAAACAAAGAAAAAAATCAATGTCCTGTATCTGGAGCCTAGAGCCTACACCCACAATGAATTGATTTAACAAGCATAATTTAATCAAACGTATAATTTGATTAGGGATTAAATTAAAAAGTCATACCTCACTGATTCCAGTCAAATTTCAATGAACGTTTAAGGGTTAACAATATCCGGAGGGAACTTTTCCAAGAATCTTACACATTCTCCCATTTTAATCTGTGATGATCTGTTTCCATGTAAATCAGGAGCTACACAAATAATAATCCTACACTCATAGAAAAGTTTACTGATTTTAAAGATAATTTTAATTGAATTGATTCAAAGGAATTCATGTCTTTCTAGGAAGTTGTATTTTCTGAGGGCTTTGCTAGAATTAAAGAAGAGGACTCAGTACTGTGCAAAGAGAAACTTCTGGTAAGAAATCTTGAGATTACCGATTTGGAAAAGTTTGTTTTTGGCTTAAAAAACTAAACACTAACGAAGTATTGAACCAAAATCGTTTTCAACTAAAAGGAAATTTTACTGAAAACATATTTTTCGAGGTATCATGCACTTCCTAATTGGTTTTTGTGGAATTTTGAATAAATTTATCTGGTATTGATATTGTGCCAATGACATTTACTCCACCTCCTCTGTGGAATCTAAAAAGCCATATTTTGAGCTTATTGTCACCAGTTTCTTTCACCAAGTCCATTTGTGCCCCCTTGCCCTCGTCACTTTTGCAATGGTGTATTTTTCTTGAGGGTCATTTGATCCGGTAATCAAGATCGTGCCTTTCATATCTGTTACCGAACATCGTTTGGTGCATTTCTTCAACAGATTTTTTCAAATTTGCTCTCCTTAACTAATTTTGCATTAAAATCCCCATGACTAGTTTTAATTGATATCGTAACTTTTTTATTTGAAGGACTTGAGTGTTTTCAATAGTCTTTTAGTATCGGCACTCGCCGCTTGCTGGTTTAAAATTATTGATAGTACTCGTATCGAAAATAGATATGTTTTTCATTTTTTTTGTCGAGAATTCCACTATTCAAAATTCTATTTCTAAGGAAAATAAAATATGAAAAAAAGAGCGAAGAGTCTCAAATTTGAAGTAATACCAGGAGGTCTTAAGACTAGAATGTAGACTGTTCGAAAAATCTATGGTAAGATAGGCGTATAACCACAGGGAAAAAAAGATATATTGAAGCAAACATTTTCAATAGCTTCTAAATTAGGATCATAAAGATTAAGTAATTACGCAATAAGATGAGCCAATGAATCACTTCCACAAACGTGTATATTGAAGAATGCTTTGCTTACTTGTTACGAAAAAGCCTAAGAATAACAAGACCCAAGTATCTGATCACTTACCAGCAAAGCTCTTCTTATAAGATGGCGATATTTTGGTAATACGCATGCAGGAAATCAATACGAACCAATTATGGGTTGAAGGAGACATGTTAGATAACTGAACTATCATCTACAAAAATTGCGATCCTACGTTCTTTAAGAACTATACAAACATATCCCTTCTATCCTAAGTACCTACTATATGAGCGTGTTAAGGCTTTCTTCAATACTATATACGGGAAGTAAACAAATCCTCTGGTTTTGATGGTATCGCCTTCCCTTTCCATTCTTCTGAAAAGCTTTTCTTCATCGATGGAAAAACCATTGCCCAAACTTTTCCATCGTTACTAATGTTCTGGAGTCTTCACTGAAATATTGGATTCAGATTTTATACAGCCATTTTATTAAAAAAATCAACCCTTCTTATCCCTCCTTCTGTTGACCAATTGCACTTAGGCCACTTCTTCCCAAGGTCATGAAGATCGAAAACTTCTTAATGACCGGTAATATGGCTTTCGCAGCAATTGTCTTACTGGTGATCAAATAGCATAATCTCATCCAAGAGTGAAAGAGATCTTTACATTGTATAGGTGAAAGTAAGATTACTTGGAATTTGGAATCAATGAAGTCTTTATTATTACGATTAGAAATCACCCTCTAGATAGTTCAATGAATGTTGTATTGGACGATTTCAAACCTGATCTTCCACAGGGCTCAGTTTTGTCTCCGGCACTCTTCCTTTTATAAGTGATTTCTTGTCTGAAACTTCAAATCCTCTTCATTGTTCCACCAATGATTCTAATCTCATTTTTATATATTCGTTCTCAAACTTACGTCCATCTTCTTTGGAAGCGGAACTGTAACTGTACCAAATGATAAGCTTATTAAACTCCGATTACAGTATTGTTACATGGGATATACAAAATCTTGTAGAGTTTAATGCTTCGAAAACTCAATGCTATCTCTTGATTGAATAGCACTTGCATCAGAAAAGTCGAGAAGCTTTTAATAATTTAACATACCTATGTAATGTTTAACGTACCGTCAAATACATAGATTGGTTTTTAGTTGCACACCACGATTGTGGAAAATACAGTATGGAATGGGCCATTAGGGAATAGCTCCTGCGAATTATTCTTAACATGCTTAGGTTTCGACAAGGAGATTCGTCAATATGCGATTCCTTCAATCTAATTCTGGAGCAGATGGTTCGCAGTGCAGGCGTAAAAACCGAGATCTCTGCTCTCTTTGCTATTAGAGTATGCGGACTATTGGATTTGGATCTTCCGTAAAAGTGCCGTCCTCTTTGATTAAAGAACAGGTAAAATTTGTTGGTCTTAAACTAATCGAAGACAAGAACATGTTCAAGCTCTTAAACATACACCTGTCCATTGAGTCAGACCGGTAGCAACACTAGTTAAGTAGGTGATCTTATGTATGTTATCTTTACAAACGATACCTTAGTTGTGATCGAAGAATTACCCTAGAACAATTTTATAAATTCTCCTGAATGTTAATGCAGGATATTGTTTTTGACACGTAGGGTTTTGATTTGTTTTTTTTTTTTTTTTGTCCTTAGAAAGCTGTGAAAATGCTTATGCACCTTAAGAAAGTCTTGACATTCATCTTTCCCGTGTGAGGGACTCATTGTAGTCTAGCATACGTGACCAAAACTCCTCTAAACACTTAATGGCATCTGACCGGGACCATTCTTTACAATACTTTGTCTTATTTCAACCGATGTAAATGTACATAGTGGGTCGAAACTCCAGAAAACCATCCGCCCAAGTGAATTAATTTACAACTACCCTAATGAATGCCGTGGCAGTGAAATGAATATTGATAAAGCTCTGGATTTAATGCCATCTGCTGTCCAATTGAAGCCTGCCATTATGTTAGAAGCCCACAACAATAAAATCTCGTACACATAAACAAAGGAATTTTTCAAAAAAAAAAAAAAAAAACTCTTTCCCGAGTCGCGTGGACTATGATCTACCACCCCCAATGCTCAACCACCCTCAACATGGGGAATTGAATTTGCTAACTACATGAGCTATAAATCGTTATCGACAAAGAGTCTTTGATTTTATTATATTCGTGTGCACAATAAGTGTTTTTATTATTTTATTTTGTTTATTATCTGCGGTTTTTGTGTTAAGCCCCAAGCCAACTGAGAATTCTCGAAACAAACAACGAAAATTGGGACTGGGAACTACATTAGTAGTGCGGTGAATAGCAAAGTTTATTTTACGATTATATCTTTAGCTTATCAAAGCTTATTTACTTGTACTCATCTACCTATGTATGTATGTGTGCACTAGGCATTTGTATATGTGATGGACATTGTTGTACAGCATTCATAAAACAATGAAAATTATAGCCTTGGGAATAGTTAAACAAATTTAATTATTAAAATGGCTTAAAAAGTGTGTTTGTGCATATGTATATCGTTATGATTTTGTACACGGAAAGCAAAAACAATAAAAATGTTTGTAAATTTGGGTATAATATTTCACATTTTTGGGGTTTATTGCTTCATTGTAATTTTTTGGGATGAAATTATTTCTTAATGAAAAATGTCCTCAAAGATTTTTTTTCCCCAGTCTTAAAAGGTTAACTGAAAATGAGATGCGGACATCGCACTTAGGTACAAGACCCCAACCACCATTAGTTTGCATACTAAATAAGATCAGGTTTGACATTAGGAAAAGTGGGGACAAAAGACAAGGGTATATTAAGTAATGAAAATTTATGGTATAAGGTTCTGCTGTTTACTTAATTCTACAACTTTACTTAATTCTACAACGCGAACAATTATTATTTGAAGACAGGGATGGAGAAGGGTTTAAAAAGGGGTCATGAGCAAGCATTTAGATACTTTGCTAACCTAAATCATAATGCGTCACATTTTGTTTGAATTTTTAATTTTATAAAGGAATCAGTCAAAGACCCTTATAAAAGACGTCTAACTCTCTTCAACCAGGTGATATGACGACAGACATTTTTTCCAAAAACTTTGAAGTTCCCTCCAACATTTCAGGTTATAGCTTGCTGAAACTCATCAACACCCTTAACAGACTTGAATGACATAGGATAAGCATAGATTTAAATACATGGGAGTCACAATCCCTGGGGTATCACACACAACGGATCTAAATTTATCTAAGTGTGACGGTAACAAGATCAGGGTAAGCCTTTTAGCCTTACCTAACCTAATCCTAACATTGGACGACAATATCTCCACGGTCCTTGAAAGTGTACAGCACAACCCGAGGTAGTTGATTCCTCGCCGTGCACAAGAACACGGCTTTTCGCAGACCCCAAAATGGCGAGTTTTGCATCATAACTTAGTCCTACACCCGTTCAAGTTCCAACTCACCCAGAAGCTCAAAACCCATGACCATAGACAACGCCCCGCACACTGGGGGCCACTTGTATGGGAGAGCGAAAAAATTTCCATAAGAACCGATCTATTTAACCGATTTAGATGAAATTTTCAGAAATGAAAGTAATTTTGAAAAAGAAGCACCACAATTAATTTTCACCCAGTGCCATGCCTACTAACAAAAAAATCGTGAAAATTGATAAAAATCCAAGAAGAAGAAGAAGAACGTTGGCCATTCAACTTTTCCATAAACTTTTTTGGCGGTTTTTACTATCTTTTTTTTGTAATAGGTGTTTGTTTTGTATGGAGGCAGTCTTTTTTAGTGCCTAATACAAATAAAATATTTTCAAATATTATAAAGGATAGTTTAAGAAATGACAACAACATATTTCTATTTACTGACACGCCCACACAGAAGTTTACCTATGTTCCAAAATTGGTTATACAAATTTGAATAATTAGAAAAAAATATTTTCTCGAAAAGGAAAATCAAATAAAATGCTTGATAAATGGAATAATTACGTATTATGTATTGTCCGCTCAGACGATGTTTGTTATAGCAAAAGTGAATACAATACAAATACAATACAAATACAATACAAATACAATACAAATACAATACAAATACAATACAAATACAAAACAAATACAATACAAATACAACACAAATACAATACAAATACAATACAAATACAAACAAATACAATACAATACAATACAAATACAATAACAAATACAAATACAATACAAATACAATACAAATACAATACAAATACAATACAAATACAATACAAATACAATACAAATACAATACAAATACAATACAAATACAATACAAATACAATACAAATACAATACAAATACAATACAAATACAATACAAATACAATACAAATACAATACAAATACAATACAAATACAATACAAATACAATACAAAATACAATACAAATACAATACAAATACAATACAAATACAATACAAATACAATACAAATACAATACAAATACAATACAAATACAATACAAATACAATACAAATACAATACAAATACAATACAAATACAATACAAATACAATACAAATACAATACAAATACAATACAAATACAATACAAATACAATACAAATACAATACAAATACAATACAAATACAATACAAATACAACAATACAATACAAATACAATACAACAATACAATACAAATACAATACAAATACAATACAAATACAATACAAATACAATACAAATACAATACAAATACAATACAAATACAATACAAATACAATACAAATACAATACAAATACAATACAATACAATACAAATACAATACAAATACAATACAAATACAATACAAATACAATACAAATACAAATACAATACAAATACAATACAATACAAATACAATACAAATACAATACAAATACAATACAAATACAATACAAATACAATACAATACAAATACATACAAATACAATACAAATACAATACAAATACAATACAAATACAATACAAATACAATACAAATACATAAAATACAATACAAATACAATACAAATACAATACAAATACAATACAAATACAATACAAATACAATACAAATACAATACAAATACAATACAAATACAATACAAATACAATACAAATACAATACAAATACAATACAAATACAATACAAATACAAATACAAATACAATACAAATACAATACAAATACAATACAAATACAATACAAATACAATACAAATACAATACAAATACAATACAAATACAATACAAATACAATACAAATACAATACAAATACAATACAAATACAATACAAATACAATACAAATACAATACAAATACAATACAAATACAATACAAATACAATACAAATACAATACAAATACAATACAAATACAATACAAATACAATACAAATACAATACAAATACAATACAAATACAATACAAATACAATACAAATACAATACAAATACAATACAAATACAATACAAATACAATACAAATACAATACAAATACAATACAAATACAATACAAATACAATACAAATACAATACAAATACAATACAAATACAATACAAATACAAATACAATACAAATACAATACAAATACAATACAAATACAATACAAATACAATACAAATACAATACAAATATTTGTATTGTATTTGTATTGTATTTGTATTGTATTTGTATTTGTATTGTATTTGTATTGTATTTGTATTGTATTTGTATTGTATTTGTATTGTATTTGTATTGTATTTGTATTGTATTTGTATTGTATTTGTATTGTATTTGTATTGTATTTGTATTGTATTTGTATTGTATTTGTATTGTATTTGTATTGTTTTTGTATTGTATTTGTATTGTATTTGTATTGTATTTGTATTGTATTTGTATTGTATTTGTATTGTATTTGTATTGTATTTGTATTGTATTTGTATTGTATTTGTATTGTATTTGTATTGTATTTGTATTGTATTTGTATTGTATTTGTATTGTATTTGTATTGTATTTGTATTGTATTTGTATTGTATTTGTATTGTATTTGTATTGTATTGTATTTGTATTGTAT
>OU426989.1:211847067-212041145 GCA_911387755.1 Chrysotoxum bicinctum | reverse complement strand
TTTGTATTGTATTTGTATTGTATTTGTATTGTATTTGTATTGTATTTGTATTGTATTTGTATTGTATTTGTATTGTATTTGTATTGTATTTGTATTGTATTTGTATTGTATTTGTATTGTATTTGTATTGTATTTGTATTGTATTTGTATTGTATTTGTATTGTATTTGTATTGTATTTGTATTGTATTTGTATTGTATTTGTATTGTATTTGTATTGTATTTGTATTGTATTTGTATTGTATTTGTATTGTATTTGTATTGTATTTGTATTGTATTTGTATTGTATTTGTATTGTATTTGTATTGTATTTGTATTGTATTTGTATTGTATTTGTATTGTATTTGTATTGTATTTGTATTGTATTTGTATTGTATTTGTATTGTATTTGTATTGTATTTCTATTGTATTTGTATTGTATTTGTATTGTATTTGTATTGTATTTGTATTGTATTTGTATTGTATTTGTATTGTATTTGTATTGTATTTGTATTGTATTTGTATTGTATTTGTATTGTATTTGTATTGTATTTGTATTGTATTTGTATTGTATTTGTATTGTATTTGTATTGTATTTGTATTGTATTTGTATTGTATTTGTATTGTATTTGTATTGTATTTGTATTGTATTTGTATTGTATTTGTATTGTATTTGTATTGTATTTGTATTGTATTTGTATTGTATTTGTATTGTATTTGTATTGTATTTGTATTGTATTTGTATTGTATTTGTATTGTATTTGTATTGTATTTGTATTGTATTTGTATTGTATTTGTATTGTATTTGTATTGTATTTGTATTGTATTTGTATTGTATTTGTATTGTATTTGTATTGTATTTGTATTGTATTTGTATTGTATTTGTATTGTATTTGTATTGTATTTGTATTGTATTTGTATTGTATTTGTATTGTATTTGTATTGTATTTGTATTGTATTTGTATTGTATTTGTATTGTATTTGTATTGTATTTGTATTGTATTTGTATTGTATTTGTATTGTATTTGTATTGTATTTGTATTGTATTTGTATTGTATTTGTATTGTATTTGTATTGTATTTGTATTGTATTTGTATTGTATTTGTATTGTATTTGTATTGTATTTGTATTGTATTTGTATTGTATTTGTATTGTATTTGTATTGTATTTGTATTGTATTTGTATTGTATTTGTATTGTATTTGTATTGTATTTGTATTGTATTTGTATTGTATTTGTATTGTATTTGTATTGTATTTGTATTGTATTTGTATTGTATTTGTATTGTATTTGTATTGTATTTGTATTGTATTTGTATTGTATTTGTATTGTATTTGTATTGTATTTGTATTGTATTTGTATTGTATTTGTATTGTATTTGTATTGTATTTGTATTGTATTTGTATTGTATTTGTATTGTATTTGTATTGTATTTGTATTGTATTTGTATTGTATTTGTATTGTATTTGTATTGTATTTGTATTGTATTTGTATTGTATTTGTATTGTATTTGTATTGTATTTGTATTGTATTTGTATTGTATTTGTATTGTATTTGTATTGTATTTGTATTGTATTTGTATTGTATTTGTATTGTATTTGTATTGTATTTGTATTGTATTTGTATTGTATTTGTATTGTATTTGTATTGTATTTGTATTGTATTTGTATTGTATTTGTATTGTATTTGTATTGTATTTGTATTGTATTTGTATTGTATTTGTATTGTATTTGTATTGTATTTGTATTGTATTTGTATTGTATTTGTATTGTATTTGTATTGTATTTGTATTGTATTTGTATTGTATTTGTATTGTATTTGTATTGTATTTGTATTGTATTTGTATTGTATTTGTATTGTATTTGTATTGTATTTGTATTGTATTTGTATTGTATTTGTATTGTATTTGTATTGTATTTGTATTGTATTTGTATTGTATTTGTATTGTATTTGTATTGTATTTGTATTGTATTTGTATTGTATTTGTATTGTATTTGTATTGTATTTGTATTGTATTTGTATTGTATTTGTATTGTATTTGTATTGTATTTGTATTGTATTTGTATTGTATTTGTATTGTATTTGTATTGTATTTGTATTGTATTTGTATTGTATTTGTATTGTATTTGTATTGTATTTGTATTGTATTTGTATTGTATTTGTATTGTATTTGTATTGTATTTGTATTGTATTTGTATTGTATTTGTATTGTATTTGTATTGTATTTGTATTGTATTTGTATTGTATTTGTATTGTATTTGTATTGTATTTGTATTGTATTTGTATTGTATTTGTATTGTATTTGTATTGTATTTGTATTGTATTTGTATTGTATTTGTATTGTATTTGTATTGTATTTGTATTGTATTTGTATTGTATTTGTATTGTATTTGTATTGTATTTGTATTGTATTTGTATTGTATTTGTATTGTATTTGTATTGTATTTGTATTGTATTTGTATTGTATTTGTATTGTATTTGTATTGTATTTGTATTGTATTTGTATTGTATTTGTATTGTATTTGTATTGTATTTGTATTGTATTTGTATTGTATTTGTATTGTATTTGTATTGTATTTGTATTGTATTTGTATTGTATTTGTATTGTATTTGTATTGTATTTGTATTGTATTTGTATTGTATTTGTATTGTATTTGTATTGTATTTGTATTGTATTTGTATTGTATTTGTATTGTATTTGTATTGTATTTGTATTGTATTTGTATTGTATTTGTATTGTATTTGTATTGTATTTGTATTGTATTTGTATTGTATTTGTATTGTATTTGTATTGTATTTGTATTGTATTTGTATTGTATTTGTATTGTATTTGTATTGTATTTGTATTGTATTTGTATTGTATTTGTATTGTATTTGTATTGTATTTGTATTGTATTTGTATTGTATTTGTATTGTATTTGTATTGTATTTGTATTGTATTTGTATTGTATTTGTATTGTATTTGTATTGTATTTGTATTGTATTTGTATTGTATTTGTATTGTATTTGTATTGTATTTGTATTGTATTTGTATTGTATTTGTATTGTATTTGTATTGTATTTGTATTGTATTTGTATTGTATTTGTATTGTATTTGTATTGTATTTGTATTGTATTTGTATTGTATTTGTATTGTATTTGTATTGTATTTGTATTGTATTTGTATTGTATTTGTATTGTATTTGTATTGTATTTGTATTGTATTTGTATTGTATTTGTATTGTATTTGTATTGTATTTGTATTGTATTTGTATTGTATTTGTATTGTATTTGTATTGTATTTGTATTGTATTTGTATTGTATTTGTATTGTATTTGTATTGTATTTGTATTGTATTTGTATTGTATTTGTATTGTATTTGTATTGTATTTGTATTGTATTTGTATTGTATTTGTATTGTATTTGTATTGTATTATATTGTATTGTATTTGTATTGTATTTGTATTGTATTTGTATTGTATTTGTATTGTATTTGTATTGTATTTGTATTGTATTTGTATTGTATTTGTATTGTATTTGTATTGTATTTGTATTGTATTTGTATTGTATTTGTATTGTATTTGTATTGTATTTGTATTGTATTTGTATTGTATTTGTATTGTATTTGTATTTGTATTGTATTGTATTGTATTTGTATTGTATTGTTGTATTGTATTTGTATTGTATTGTATTGTATTGTATTTGTATTGTATTTGTATTGTATTTGTATTGTATTTGTATTGTATTTGTATTGTATTTGTATTGTATTTGTATTGTATTTGTATTGTATTTGTATTGTATTTGTATTGTATTTGTATTGTATTTGTATTGTATTTGTATTGTATTTGTATTGTTATTTGTATTTGTATTTGTATTGTATTTGTATTGTATTTGTATTGTATTTGTATTGTATTTGTATTGTATTTGTATTGTATTTGTATTGTATTTGTATTGTATTTGTATTGTATTTGTATTTGTATTGTATTTGTATTGTATTTGTATTGTATTTGTATTGTATTTGTATTGTATTTGTATTGTATTTGTTGTATTTGTATTGTATTTGTATTGTATTTGTATTGTATTTGTATTGTATTTGTATTGTATTTGTATTGTATTTGTATTGTATTTGTATTGTATTTTGTATTGTATTTGTATTGTATTTGTATTGTATTTGTATTGTATTTGTATTGTATTGTATGTATTTGTATTGTATTTGTATTGTATTTGTATTGTATTGTTTGTATTGTATTTGTATTGTATTTGTATTGTATTTGTATTGTATTTGTATTGTATTTGTATTGTATTGTATTTGTATTGTATTGTATGTATTTGTATTGTATTTGTATTGTATTTGTATTGTATTTGTATTGTATTTGTATTGTATTTGTATTGTATTGTATTGTATTTGTATGTATTGTATTGTATTTGTATTGTATTTGTATTATTTGTATTGATTAGTATGTATTTGTATTGTATTTGTATTGTATTGTATTGTATTTGTATTGTATTTGTATTGTATTTGTATTGTATTTGTATTGTATTTGTATTGTATTTGTATTGTATTGTATTGTATTTGTATTGTATTGTATTGTATTTGTATTGTATTTGTATTGTATTTGTATTGTATTTGTATTGTATTTGTATTGTATTTGTATTGTATTTGTATTGTATTTGTATTGTATTTGTATTGTATTTGTATTGTATTTGTATTGTATTTGTATTGTATTTGTATTGTATTTGTATTGTATTTGTATTGTATTTGGTATCCAAACCAAATTCGAAAATATTTGCAGATAGATTAAGCTTAACATAAGCTTTCATTTGGTACTAATCTCGTTAGTGTACGTTCTGGGCCCAACCTCCATAGAAAAATGGGTCATCTCCTTTAGTCACAATAGCCCGAATAGCCTCCTCAGTAGGTCTTTTAAACTGACCATAAAATGGAAGAAGCGCGCGATGAACTTTCTTAACAGAGCACGCATTTTGATAATAAAATTCAATATTTTGCAAGCGTTGGTTGTTCGTTTGTAAGACGATTCATGGTTAAATTATAGACCAAACTAAAGATAAATTTAATTTTAAGTTAAAGAAATTAATTTTTTTTTATATAAACAATTTTAAATATTTTTATTTTTACAAATTTTAACAACATATAATATTAATTTAAACGTAGAAAGCGACGCGTTTCGGAATTTTATTCCATCATCGGGCTTATCAAATTTTTTTTGTTATTAACGTCTTGTTTCATTGCTGTTGTGTCATTAGGTTTTTTTATGTAGTTATGTTTGTCCTTTTTTTGCGTTATAGTAAATTGCGGTGTCGAATAGTGTGTTTGTTTTTATTGTCAATTTATCGTTCATTATTTATTGTCTTGATCTCTTTTGCACGCTTTGTAAATTTCATATTCTGCCAGTGCATCGAGCTTTGTGCCTTTCTTACAGAAGTGTATTGGCGTTAAGTTCTTGTCAAAGTTTGTGTAATTGTGGTTCTTGTCTATTAGGTGTAAGGCGTATGTGGATTTTGTGTTTTGTTTTGGTTTGTGTTCAGTGAATCTTTCGTAAAAAGTTCTCCCTGTCTGTCCTATGTAGAATTTGTCGCAGTCGTCGCAATTAATTTTGTAAACGCCGGAGCTGGTTTTTTTGTCTTTTATTGTTTTGGGTTTTAATATTTTTTGTATATTGTTGTTAGTTTTGAATGATATATTAATGTTGATCTTTTTGAATTCGTTTTTTAAAATTTGTGGTAGTAGGTTTGTGTATTCAATTGCTATGTATTTATTAATGTTATGTGGATTATTGTTGATATTGTCGTTTTTGTTTTTTATTTTCTTTAACCTTTTCTTGATTAGTTTGTATATCATTTCTGGTGTGTATCCGTTCGCTATTGTTATGTGTTTTATTGTGTTAACTTCATCATCATAGTCTTTTTTGGTCATTGGTACTTTTAGCAACCTATTTATGAATGCATTATAAGCTGCAGATTTTTGTGTAAAAGGGTGGTGGGATTCGTTGTGTATTGTGATGTCTGTTGTTGTTGGTTTCCTGTATATTTTGAATTGGAGTTTGTTGTTGTTTTTACTTATGTTTAAATCTAAGTAGTTTATTGAATTGTTTTGTTCAAATTCATATGTAAATTTTATTTTTTCTTTAATGTTGTTGATGTATTTGTTCATGATGTCTATTTGTCTGTTCGTACCGTTGAATATGATGAAAGTGTCATCTACATATCTTATGTAAAAAATTATGTTTTTTTGTTGTTGATTTTGTTTGGATAGTATATATGTGTTTTATTCTTTGATGAAAATGATCATCACTTTACAGTTAATGGAAACCGGTAAATAGATAAGTTATAAAGTTATTTCTTTGGTCAATTACATGAACTAGACATTAATGATGTGTCGATTTAATGAGACGGTGTGTCAATGCAAATAGCGAGTGTTGCAATCGACTTACTGAAATCTTAAGTCGATGAAAGTGTTGTATACCTTAAAACTTAAATCATTGGTTATTGCCAATAAGCCGACGTCGTTAGAGCTTAGAGTCAATATTGAACAAGAGATAGCGGACGTTTCAGTCGAAATGTGAGTCATCGACAATTGGGTTCAACGAATCGGCCGCTGCAAATGTTCTTGTGGTAGACATTTGAACGACGACGTCAAATCGGCATACATACATGTTTTGAGCGGTCTGCAAACCAAGAACGAAATTTTGGAGATATCAGAAATTTCTTGTTCTTTACAAAAAAAGTTGCTATAAAAACATTTGGAAAACTACACAAACAGAATTCAATAACACATTAGAAAAATAAATTATTTTAATGAAATCCTTTCTTGAACAATTGAGTCTTATTTTAAAAGCCCCTCGGTGCTCAATTTAAAAAAAGAAACTAAAAAAAAAAACAAAAATGCACATCCAATAGATATGTTTTAGTATTTTAAAGCAAAAACCAATTGTCATTATTCTAAAAAGCTTTTAAATATAAATTTTAAAATTCAATTTAAGCTATGAAAATATTTTAAATAATTTCTAAAACCAAATTAACAACTACTACCTAGGTACATACCAAGCTGACGGATTTATTGAGTAGGTATTGGCAAAATGAGATTAATAATATGCATCCATTACATTATGTTGTCGCTAAAATACTCGCATGTCTGCCTTCATTTCATTTAAAGGGGTCGTGGAGCTTAGAATGGATTTTCCAGTAATCCAACAAGAGAAATGAGTTTGTGGTTTACTGAATTTTCATATGAGACTAAACACAAATATTTACCTATACAAGCCTGATAAAAGGGTAAAATTCCAGTAGGTAGCACCTGTTGTTTGGGTTAGATATTCTGATGCTGTTTTCCTGTACCTATTTGTGTAAATATATGACATGAATGATTAAGAGATTGTGGTAAAGGTACAACTGTACACACTTTTGTGGATTTTTTTTTCAATTTTAGGTACACAAAATATAGGTTTTGGGCTTACACAGATTACTAGACCTGACCCTTAAAATTTTAATATTTTTCACTAGTCTTCTCGTATGTACTAGTGTTTTCCTTTCAAATATAGATTGAAATATGAAGTTCTAAAATATGAAGTGGGTTTCATTTGTATTTACATACATTTATTTTTAAATTACCAAAATCTAGAACACAATTTGCAAATGTTCTGCAAAGGACGAGAAATAACACAAAACTTCAAAGAGATCCTAATGAAAACTTATTTAGCATAAATAGGTCAAGGAAATCAGATAAAAAGTCCAAAAATGCTGAATGTTGTTGGCAACCACATACATATATTCTTATTCATGCATATATTTACATACATACATATGTACATATGCCATCTTATATAAGGAGTGAGGCGCTGGTAAAAGTGTGTGATTTTTGTTTGTAAATTCCTCGGAGTTTACAATTTTTTTTAAAAATTTGCTATAATACACATTACCTACATTCACCTACAATAAAACTATTAAAAAAACTTTAATAAAATTGTGTTTATTAATGGATACAATATGATTGCCCTATGAATTGCTGTGTAGGTAAAAATTATGGAAGAACATAATGTACCCATAATAAAAAGCTTACAGACCGCCAGGAGCGCCTGATACCCAATTAAATAGGCAGAAATCAACTGCGCTTTTTTTCGAAATAAAGACCAAACTTAACTTAAAAAAACGAACCTTAGCGGGGCTTACAAAATTTCCATTCTTTGTGAATTGAATGAGCCACACCTACACCGTATCCGCAAACCATATCATAGTTTTCTGTACATTGGGTCTAAGAGCTTGGTAAACCCAAGCACCCTTAAATGCATTTCGTACAGCAACGAGACTTAGTTTCGCTAAAAGTCACATTGGGTGGACCTATGAATGGAAAAAAGAGTTCTTTTGTGACGAAAAAAGGTTCAATCAATCTGATATGACAAACGACATCAAAGAGAGGTGAGAATGAGTCGTGACTCCCATGGATGCCACCTTATGATTTCGCAGCTTTTTCTGTAAATAGAAAGACTGACATTGAATGTGTGCCTGGTAGAATGAATTGTGAAAGTTATACGCAACTCTTGGAAAAAATGATGATTGAAGAGTTATGCTGAATGGACTTCGTATTCCAGCAGGATAACGCTCCTATCAATGTCTCCCGACATCTAAAAAACAGCTTCGAGGAGAAACAATTGAGAACTCTCGATTGAACGTATCAAATTTCTGATACAATAGAAAATAAGTGGGAAATCCATGGGAGTCGTATTTATGCCAACGGACGACAATTCAATATGGCTTAAAAGCTTTGAAATTCCTTAATGGAGCAATAGACTTCGATTAATATAGCAGAACTAGGAAAGATTGTTGAATCAATGCCGAGAATATGGTTGGTAAGAGTAAATGGTGGTTTTGAAATTTAAACTAGTTTTTAAGAAGTACAAACAAAATATTGACAAGAATGCTTGTGTTCTTGATGTAGGTTTTTCTCCAAAACCATATATTTTCGTATTTTGGGTTTAGTTTTGAAGAACTATTAACCCATGCAGTACAGTCATTTTTGCTTAAAAAATAACTTCTTCCGAGACTTATTGAAGTAAAACTTCTTTTCGGGCGTTGGGGATAGACAATTTTCTATACAGTTGTCAATGACATGTCAAAACGACACGTTATCAGTCAAAGACAGCGACATGTTTTTAGAATACAATATACTTGTACATTTATAGGTTAGAATCTTACAGAGGCTTTGCTTGAGGGAAAAGAATTTAACTTCTACCACGCGTACGTCAGTACACCAGTGGCGTGGCGTCCATATAACACGATTCCTATCGTCTTCCCTTTTAGAAAAACCACAAATAACACAATCTACCAAATAAACATCGAATAAGTTTAAGTTTTCCATTCTGCCTCTCGTTTGTATCTTATACTCGTACTTTATCCAAACACATTCCACAATCCACAACCAACATTAATCAAGAGAGTCACAAAAATACTCTGACGTAAACTTTTCAATCACCGTCTTATTTATTTGTTTTATATCCCTTTCTTTCCCAAGCATTGTGTTTCGGATCCTCTTTGTTCAACATCCGCAAAAAATAAGACGCTACATTCCGTCTTATAAAATTTTCGATGTATACCACTAGGAGTTGGAATTATTTGTATTTTATTCTCCCTTTAGTAATTAGCATTGCATTTCAATACATTGCAGGAGTTCAGGTGCTTGCCTTTTTTCAACCTTGTGTAAGAAATAAGACGGTATTCTTCGACTTATTTGTTTTTTTTTTTTTAATATGTCATATATGTAAATATAAATATGGCATGTGGGTATTGATGATTCTTGATTTTGAATTTGATGTTGATTTGCATGCTAATGTAAAATGCTTTCATTTTTCTCTCTCGTGATAGTTTGTAATAAATACACGATTGATATTTTTGCAAATTTACTGTGATAATTTTAAATTATGAAATAAATCATGGTAGAATATATGGCACTTTGTCAGCAGTGTAAATTTAGCATATCGCTGAAGAACACTTCTGGTCAAATAAAATGCATTTGTTTTTTTTAATAGGAATTTAAATTTAGATTCAATTGGCGTTCAATAAAAGACTGTGTTGCTGAGGTTCAATAACTTCAAATAAATTGAAAAGCCAATTTGAACTTCATTAAAAATAGTGAAAAGTTAGATGTTAAAGTGAAGATTTAATTCCTTTTATTATCCACTATATTGATAAAAAAAAAATTGGCTTCTTAATTTTAGTGCAGTTCTAGATTTTGTTTTTTGTCTTTTATAAAATGCTGTTTAACAGATTACCTATCGGAGAAACCTAATAATTTTAGTAAGGATAGTTGATAGTTTATATTTTATCTTTTTTTCCTTTACACACCAGGGATTTCGATCCCAGATCGAAATTTTTTGTTAAGTGTGCGTGTTTCATGAATAAATGTAAATCCCTCTTGATACAGTATCCAGTATCGCGGCTGTTATTAAATCTGAAATTAAAACAGAAATCATAGAAGCCCGGTTCGTGTCGATTATGATCGACGAAACATCAGATTTGACTCATAGGGGACAACTGAGTGCCATATTTCGGTTCTTGTCAGAGAATGGAATACAAGAAAGATATCTTGTATTTTTTGACGTTAGGGCGAGTCTTAACGCAGATAAGTTGTCCCATCATATATTTAATATTCTTGACACATATGATTGCAAGGAAAAATTAATAGAAAATTCCTAGGAAGGTGCCGCAGTAATGTCCGATGAAAGGGTGGTGTCTAAAAGGAGGTCCTTTTTTATTATGTTTTAAGCTCATTGTTGATTGAAATATTAATGTCTTGAAGTATAAAAAATATAGCTACACATTTTTTGCTAAGTCAATGTGGAATGCATTTGTAGATACCATATCACTACTAGAAATTTTACAGGTGACAAAATTTTATAACGTCTTCCCATTTAAAATTATCCACGCCACGCCACTGCAGTACACACAACCTTTTTTTTTGTTCTAGTATTTCAATCGCATTTTTTAGATTCACCTCCACATTGAGAGTAAATTCATGCGACGTAGGAACTGCAGTGTCATTAGTAAACGCAACTGCTTCTCATTACGGTAAAAAAAAAAAATCTGAAGTATAGAGATTGTATAATGCTGGCTCAAGGACGGAGCCTTGTGGCACACCATAAAGCATAAGCAAGTTAGAAACACTGGCTTGAATGTTTAATGTTAAGATATTAGTGTGATGTCGGAAACTTCTAATACAATCAATTTTTTGGCTGACCGCAGTACTTTTAGCTTTTCATATTCGTTTTCAGACTCACATCCCTCCTCTTCGGATGTGGAACTGCAACGACAAAATATGAAGTGCTCATTAAATTATGACCTTTTAGCAGCATTGTTCAATAGGGAATAATAAACCGCTTGGAATTTAATGCTTCGAAAATCGAGACTATGCTCTAGTGAAATTGACAGCCGTAATACTCGTGCTTCTAGGAATGCCCCTCAGTTTATCCATGAGCTTTCGGGCGTACTGTGAAGTACAGAGATCCGTTCTTAAGCCGTACTACACGAATATGGAATGCCTTACCACGTTCTGTATTTCCCTGTCATTGCAATGTTTAAGAATTCAAAACCAATTCCCACCGACAACTGCTTTTTACTTGTGACTTATAGGTACTATAAGGCAAGTTATGCATTCTTAAAAAAATCAAACTCGAGATTTTGATCAAAGTTGACATTACGATGATTGCGAAGACGAAAAAAGTTGGTCTCGAAATTCTGTCTGTCTGTCTGTTCGACTCCATCCAAAACGGCTCGGCCGATTTAATTTCGGTTTTAAGATTTTTACCGCCACACGTTTTTTTCTTTTTTTTAAGGCTAAATATAACGGTATCTGCAATACGAAATTTTTAAATTTTAGAAAAAAAAATTAAATTGTTTTGGAAAATTCAATACCTACTCCAAAAGGCCTCAGGGAAGCGTACGAAATGTCGACAAAAAAAATTTCGACTGGACAAATATAAATTTCATCGACTGTTAAAATGTCGACTGAAGTTTGATCGACAAAAAAAAAGTCGACAGTTTAAAATCTCGACTATTAAAATGTCGATTGAAAACTTGTCGGTGAAAATGTCGACTTTTATCCAATTATTAATTCAATTTTATAAATTAAAAAAAAGGGGAGCGTATCGATTCTTTAAATGCTAAGGAAACCTTGCATACACCCAACCTCGCACCTACCCCAAATCCTATAGTGTGCCCAAGCAGGGGTTTTGCAGGGGGGCAGCATGCCCCCCCTTACATAGCTCACTGCTTACGCGTCGACATTTTTCGAGTCGGCATTTTTAAAATCGAATTTTTAATAGTCGACATTTTGATCAGTCGACATTTTGAAGATCGATTTTTTTAAATCGACATTTAAAAAATCGGTTAATCGTACGCAACCCAAGGCCTCAATATTTTTTTGGAAATTTATTTTTATTAGACAATAATAAAAACTTAAAGTTGGCGTACCAAAATTTTGTCTTAAAATTTTTAAGAAAATTTTTATATAAAAACTTATTTTTTTAAGAAACCATTATAACGACTTATAATTAAACTAATATGTGCTTGAATCACATGGCACCCTGTTGTTATCTGAAGTTACTAAAGGAGTTGTTTTAGTCATTTAAAAAATTAATTTAATGCTTATGAACAGTTTTTCTCTAATATCATTCATTTTTGAAAATCTTAGTCTGTTACATAGGAGCAAGTTCGTGCGACCCAGCCGTGCCTTATATCTTAATGCTCACACTGTGTCCCTAGCATATTAACTAAATTACCTGTTGGGATGAGCTTTGAAAGCGTCGAAAACTTGATTGTATTTAAGGGAAAAGATTTTTATTTGAAGCTGTTTTTTGAAGTATATGTCCATAAGTTGATTCAGGCTTTTTAGAAAAACCTTACTTTTTTTATAATTTTTACGCACTTAAGGGATTATGGCTACCCTTAAAATATTTAAGCACAGTGCGAGCGTTTTAGAAAAGTTGGAAAAGACTTAAAAGGAGATACCGATGCACATTGGTTTTAAATGTAAAATGTAAAGCATTCAACATTCGTGAAGTGTGGCTAAGGAAAGAATCGCTTAATTTAACTGTTCGTCCGAAATTGGGCTTAGGGGTAAACTGATGGGCATTCTCTGAAGTGCTAGTATTACGGTTAAATTGTTAAAAGGAAGAAATGAAACTGGCTATATCACTAGAACAGTGTTTATAAAACTATCGGTAAAATAATGAAAGACATGAAACATTGCGCCGGTACTCGAAAGATTCAAATGATTTTTTATGTTACTATCACCTATCATTTTTGAAGCTCTTTTTTCAATTATGTTCAAGAGACTCAAGTGAGTTATTGGAGCACCTGCCCAAATATATGAATTGTACTTTGGACGAATATAAGCTCTATAGATTACTGCCAGATCAGAAGGGGTAAAAAATGTTTTACAACGTCCAAGGAAACATAAGCACTTAGCAGGGTTTTTGGCGTCGTTGAATATGTGGCCAGTCCACACAAGGTGGTCTGTGATGCACATATCGAGAACTGAGAGCTGTTCAGTTTTTTCGATGCAAGTGCCGCTCATGGATAGCGCCATGGGGAATGGTTTACCCTTTACCGATACAAGACAGCTTTGAGTTTTTATAGCTTTAAATTCTACCATTTGACAATGCTATCGAGATCAGAATTTAATGAGCTTATCATACGCTGCCGTTCTAGATCCACATCCGAAGAACAAGGACATGTAAAAAAACAATTTAATGGATTAGAAGTTGCAGACAAAAGATCATTGTTGAATATAGAAAGAGAGTCGAAGTCAAAACGGAGCCCTGTGGCACACCAGCATTTATTTTATGGACTTCAGATTTAAAACCATCCAATACAACTTGTATTGAGCGGTTCGAAAGGTAGTTTCTAATCCATCGAAGAAGCGATTCATCAATTCCAAATGCACGCATTTTTGATAAAAGAGGTTCGTGCCAAAATCTATTAAATGCTTTTGAATGCTTATGTTTCTTAGTTATCTAACTGGATATAGCTTTCAGATTTATTTGAGATTTATTCTTCTTTAAGCACTGGAATGACCATTGCTTATTTCCAACTTTGAGAAGGAATGTTAGCTTAAGTTTTGGCTCTCGCTACGAAGTTATGTGTACATTTCGCTAATTTTGGTCTACATGTGTAGACTATTTTCTCTAATGGAATTAACTAGGCTAAACGAGCTATCGCTCAGCAAATCTAAGATCGGTGAAAAATTACTGATTTAAAAATGCGGGAAATCACTCAAAAACGGTTTTAGCAATAAATTGGAAAGTTGGGGGAACATACAAATTTTAAAGTACATGTCCGTGATGTGGCAAATTAAGCGTCGTTTATAGAAAGTTTGAAATACAACACGAAAACTACAGTAAAAAGAAGGTAGTAAAAAGAAGGTAGTATATTTCCCACTCAGTGGACGTAATTTATTACGCTTAATCGAATAAATTCGTAGTCAGGAAATCATGAAATTCAGCATGTGGTGTTTCTTTTTTTTGAAGATTGCTGAGTGTAGAAGGTATGAGTTTATTTATTACCTAAGGCGATATTGGATCAAGTCTCGCATCTCTTTTAATATAGGATATTTATTTTATAAAATAGAACGAAATTTAGAATTCATTCGAATATTTCTCTCAATAAATTCTCTCCCTTTATCAAAATCCCATTGATCCAATCGTGAATCGTATTTTGTTTCTTAGTTGGAGACTGAATGTCCAAACGAGAAAGTGGAACAAATGTTAAACATTTCTTGTTTTAAATAACTTAGAAGTAAGTCCGAAAAAAAAGAACCCTAAAAAATAAAAGAAAGAAAAAAAGAAACGTTAACTTTTCTGTATCTATGTGTTGAATATTTCGTAAACAATAATTTGTTTTTTCACTTTTTGTTTTTCAATTTGTATTCACAGGCTTTAGTGATCCTTATTGTATGCTGGGAATTCAACCAGATGGAGGACCACCAGTATCACCACAACCTCTACCACCCACCCCAAGGACTCTATCCTCAGACATCAATCTGGGCAGTGGAATGGGTGGTTTCGATAACAATACAGATTCGCCCACTCACCGCAAACACAGTTTCCGCCTGAGTTTCAAGCGGAAGGAGGCTACGGCCAGGAGAGAACAAAGGGACTCATTAGGTGGACCGGTACCTGCAAAATTTATAAGAGCAACATCAATCAAACCGCACACATTATGCCCCAAATGGAACGAGAAATTTAAATTGTAAGTCCTTGTTCATTTCATGTATATTTATGTGTGTGTGTGTGTGTGTGTGTCTGGTTTCTTTTTATGTCGACACAGGATATGTGGTCTATGATCTGAGGGAGGTTTTTTTTTAATGGGATTTGCTTCTGAGGATTCTGTGTGCACATGTTAAAATGCTCTCCCCAGATATTGGAGCGATTTCATATCATGCAAATCCACTGGAAGCAAACAAAAAGGAAGTAGTAAATGTATACAGAAAGAAAGAGGGAAAATTGCTACAAGCCAATTTCCAAATATTGAAAAAAACCTAGAAAGCCTTAGCACACATCTCCTACCCTTCGAAGTTGCATGTCTTTCAGGACATTATTCAAAGATTTTGCTCAGTCCCATCACACAACCAAAAGGACATCTATATTGCTTTACATTTAGAAATAGAAATGCGATGTCCTGAAAACCAAACAAATCACTCCGTTTTCGGAATACATATCGAACTTCAAGTTAATTTGTTATCCTTGCTGGACTGGATGAATATTGTATCAGAGACGTGATTGCATTTCAGTATTAGGGGTCATAAGAGGGGAGATCACAGATAATACCGATGATTTAATGAGATAAAGGTAGCCATCTGGTCACTTGTTTTATTTTATTGTCCCTCGCATTTATTTAAATTCGAAATCAATTGGCCTTGCACTGGTCCTGTTGCTGTCAGTAACATCAAATTACCTGAGCATCAAGCTTATGTATCTCTTGAACTCGATAGAATTTAATCTCGAATTAGAAATTCCAAAGGGTGACGAGGAGAAGACTCGGGGTAGATGCGAGCACTGAATGGAAACCAATTGAAATTGAACCAATTTCTATATCTATTCAACACATTGATGTGCCAGAAGACTTAATTGGATTACATCAATTGATTGGAATAAAATACTCTTTTCATCAAGATGCGGATCAGTATTTGAGATTCTGGTTTGTGTAGAAAAGAACAAAACAGATACCTAACCTACCTATGTATAAAAACAAGACTCTATTGAATGCGAATTTAATTTCAATTGAGCTCGTGTAGGTGGCAATTCTTACCTAATGAAAAAAGACCAGGCGAAGGATGTTTTGTTTTTGTTTAAAATTAAAAAAACTAATTTCAACAGATAGCGGATGGAAAATAGTCTTTTTGTTGTGATTAATTAAAATGAAGTGTCACTATAAATGTATTGATTTTCTAGTCGAGTATTAAAAAAGTACTCTAATAGGTAATGAAATTAACACTGAAACTTTCTCTCTACTACAATACCCGAAAGGCAGGGATGGGAATTCAACTCACTAATTAGTGAACAAGGTATCTCCTTCTACACCGATGGGTCAAAAATGGAAGAGGGAACAGGAGCTGGGGTGTTCTGTGAAGCTCTAAATATTAAAGAATCATTCAAACTCCCAGATGAGTGTAGTGTCTTTCAGGCTGAGATCTATGCTATTGAAAAGGCGGCAGAATTGGTACGCACGAAAGGATTGAACTCGTCTGAGATCACATTTTTCGTGGACAGCCAAGCTGCCATCAATGCTTTAGCCAGTGAGACTATAAGATCCAAGTCAGTAACAAAATGTCGAGACATGCTGAACAATATTTGTAACACTAACCAAGTCAACCTCTGCTGGGTGCCCGGACATAGTAATATAGAAGGGAATGAAATAGCAGATGAACTGGCAAGGAAAGGATCACTATCAAATAAAAACAGCAGTAGCCATTTAAATTTAGGACCAAAAATCCCGATTGGTGTGATTAAAAGGAAAATAGACCTAATAACGAAAGAGCAAATCAATAACTCCTGGTCCTCCAGGGACGACTGCGTTATCTCTAGAAGTTTATGGCCTAGAATTAATGAAAAAGAAACTCGGTATATCTTATCGCTGAGTAAAAAGAACATCAGAATCCTTATAGGTGTACTAACGGGTCACTGCGCCATTGGCACAATGGCCGCTAGAATGGGTGCATTTGCACCCGATTTCTGTAGGAGCTGTCAGGATGTCGAGGAGATTGAAACCATTAAACACCTACTCTGTGACTGTCCGAACCTCCAAACAAATCGCCTTCGTTACTTCGGAAACAGGTTTGTTGGAGAACTAGACGATCTAACGCAGGTCTCAATGGCAAATATGAGAAAATTCATTGTAAGCACAGGCTGGTTCGAAAATGAACCAATCTACATAAGGCATTAGTTAGGAGCATCTCTGCTTTTATTAATAGGGGATCACAATGGACCAATAGGCCCCCGTGTACGCAACAGCCCTTGGGCTGTGCACGCCCCTCCTAACCTAACCTAACCTAACCTTCCACCTGGAGCATTGTTTCTATGTACATATAATCATTTCATATACAAAGTCTAGACACAATGACACGACACTTTTATGGAACTAAGGTCTTACATAAAGCAACATAATTAATACGGTCTGATGTTTACTGAATCATGCTCTGATTTTTACTTGCGACTTATAGGTACTATAAGGCAAGTTATGCATTCGTAAAAAAAATTGAACTCGAGATTTTGATCAAAGTTGACATTACGATGATAGCGAAGACCAAAAAAGTGGGTCTCGCAATTCTGTCTGTCTGTCTGTCTGTCTGTCTGTCGGTTCGACGACAGCCTAAACAGCTCGGCCGATTTTCTTCAAACTTGGTAGATATGGGTTTTAATTTTTTCCCCCCGGACGTTTTTTTCTGTTTTTTTTTAAGACCAAAAATAACGGTACCTGCCATACGATTTTTTTTTCGAAATTTTATAAATATTTTTTTTTCTCAAAAACTGTCCCACAGAATTTTTTTAAAAAATTTTGAAAAATTTCATTTGGTTAAAACTAACTAATGGTTGAAAAAAAATTTACAAAAAATTGTTATTTCTGGTAGCCCCCCTGGGTCCATTTTTTTTGTTTTTGATTTTCTCAAAAAGCTCCTCCAAAGTTTAAATATTATTACATATTCAAATTTTCATTCTTTTATTTTTTGGATTTAAAAAAAAAAAATTCAAATTTTTTTTTTGGAAACTAAATATTTCGAAAACCCCATGCTCGATTTTTTTCAAACTTGACAAATAAAAGTTTCTTAATATAATCTACAAGATTTGAGAAAAAAAAGTTGTTTTATCTAAAAATAACGGTACCTTCAATACAAATTTTAAAAAATGGTTTTCGAAAATCGTATTTTTCTCGAAAACGGTTCCGAGAATTTTGCTAAAATTTTTTTTGTTTTGATCAATCTTTACGATCTATAATTTAATAAAAAAAAATTTGAAATCTAGATATTACTGACTGTACCTACCATAGAACGATTTTTTCGAATTTTGAATTACTCATTATCGGCATAACGGATTTTAACGAAATTTTTTATAAAGAAGCTCCTAAAAAGTTTAAAAAATATTGCATTTAAAAACTTAAGAAAAAATATTTTTTCAATTTTTAGAAAAAAAAGTAATTTTTTTTTTTTTGAAAAATTCGATATCTCAAGAACGGCTTAGTATTTTTTTTTGAAAATTAGACTTTTATTCGTACAATAATAAAAACTTAAGGTTGGTGTACCGAAATTTTTTCTTAAAAATGTTTTAAAATTTTTTTACATAAAAGCTTATTTTTTTAAGGAACCACTACAACGACTTATAATTTTTGTTCCTGCATAAATTCATATTTGCATAGCATTCTGTTTTTATCTCTTACTGCTAAAAGAATTTAAAAAATTCATTTTATCCTTATGAACTGTTTTCTTTAATAACATCCGTTTTTAAAATTCCTAGTCTATTACATAGGAGCAAGTTCGTGCGACCCAGTCGTGCATTTTATTTCTTTCAGTTCAGTTGCGCAAATCACAAACTTACATACGTATCTTAGAAAGAGAGAACGTCAGTCTTAAAAGAAATAACCACAAAATCAAAGAAAAATTTTTGGTAAAAGTTAAACAAGTGTCTTGTTAAATTGGCTACAGTCAGAGAGAAATAATAAAAAATTTGGTCTAAATTTAGCTTAAAACTTTACACGATTTCAATAAAAGTATGCCGTGGTTAAATAAACGTTATACTATTTATGTTAACGTTACATGTAGTTAATTTTAGAAGCTACCTTTATATTTACATATATATCAACGTAAGATTCTAAAAAATTTACACAAAATTGCTAAGATGTTGAAATGACCACAGATTTAATTTTGAAAAAGTTTATGCTACTTTTTAACGGTCTACTTTCATTTAAGTTGTACTACATAACCTTAATTTATGATTACAAATATTTGTTTTATGTATTTTGCGGGCACTTAGAGTATATGACTACACCTAAAAGGAATATCTGAACATCGCACATTCGTGCAGTGTGGCTAAGGAAAGAATTTAACATTACAATAGGTCGTAAGTTGGCCGCAAGAGTCACCTGCTGGACACTCCCTGAAGCATAAGTATTACAGTTAAATTCTTTAAGGAGAGGTATGCAACTGGCTATTTCACTTTAACAATGGATATAAAAATAAAAAAAGACAAAAAACGTTGCAGCGGTGTAATAGCTCTATCACCTATCATATTTAAGGCTCTTTTTTGGGCTCCATCACACAGTCTCAAGTCCGCTAGTGGAGCACTTGCAAAATATGAGAGTTGTACTGAATGTAGGCATAATAGATTATATCCAGGGATGAAGAATTTCTGGCACGTCGAATGTGTGATCACTCCACATACGCCGCACCTCCATTAGCAATATTTATTTCTGACATTATATCAGACACTATATCTGAAGTTTATATTTCTTTAACTCTGTGGGCAAATTATGTCATGATTATTCATTCCTCGCCATAATCTCACCAGGTTAGTCACGTCGTTTGATTTTAGCGATAAACGTAGTGGAAAAACTGGAAGAGGCAAAACGGGAAGAATACAAAAGGAAGCACAGGTTTTGGGTCAATCCATTTTTGAGCAAAAGAGATTTGCACGACCTTGAAGAACATTTGCTCCAAAACATAATTGAGTAGTCCCACAAGCATGAAAAGTCTCTGACTGCCCTAACTAATTTAAAAAAAAAAAAAATCAAAATACTTACTATCTTCAATGTTTAATTCTTTTAATGTTAATTTTGGCCTGCAAACAACCAAACAACATTATGTATATACTTCAACAGACAGTAAATGGTAGAAAAATTACATCTTGGCTTAACAGGACATAATTTCTATACAAAGTGAAAACATAACATAAGTTTGTCAATGAAATGAAGGAATGTTACATGAAAATGTGGGAATTGGTGTCAAGACTCGACGTCTTGTGAGAAATTTGTGTCTAGTGAAGTCATAAGTCACGAAACGTCAAAATTTATATCTGCATTTATTTCTTCTACGAAGACAAGAAATAAATAGAAAAAATTATGTCTAAAAATAACAAAAATCGAGACATAAGGGGGCTCCTCAAGAAATATTGGCTACATGACACATTTCTTGCAATCATTTATTTCAAGTGGAGGCTCAGTGTAAGGTGGTCTGTGATGCACATGCCGAAAACTAAAAGCTGTTCTGTTTCTGGGGAAACCTTACAACTGTTGTTTACTTGTCTACTTGATTAACTTAACCTGATGTTGAATTAATGAGTAATTGTGTATTTTTATTGGAAAAAATGGATAATAATGGATAATAACAAGTGTATAAACTTGGACTTCATACAACCTGATGTCTCATTGTTATCAATAGGAGCAATCAAACAATCAAACTATCGTTTTAATACTAAGTGGTGTTTGAATTTTCATTCTACCTGAGAGCATGTTGATTTTACAGTAAACAAACAAGACAGTCTTAGTTGAAATTACATGTTTTATACTAATTCTATTGTAAGCACAACATGAACACTGGCGTAATATGATAGAAAAAAAGTAAACTATAGTGGTGAGGATTCTAAAAATTAAAGATCACAATATTAATTCATTCTTGTTGCCAAGAAAACTTTACACGGCTGCTAGTTTATTTAAAGGTGAATTTAGGTAAATTACTAAAGCAAAGTTCCATTAGTTAATTTACCCAGATTTTCTTGTTGATTCTACAAGATTTTTTATTAAAGTTAATGTAAATTTGATGAATGTTTAACATGTTGCTTAAATAACAAGCTGGATCCGCAATATATATTTCGTTAACTGCAAGAATTATGCACATTATTGGAATAACATAAAATGTAAAATTTTCTCAGTCAGTTCGCATTTGACAGTCGTAGAAGTCGATAACAACTTCCAAAATTATTAAAACTTTTCGTTTAAATAATATTGTGCAATTGTAAACACTCGAGAAAAATCACGTGACTTTTTTCATCTTAATCATGTGCTGAGTAAGTCAAGTGTCGACTGGCCCTCACCATCCCCTGATTTGAGACATCCCATTTCTTTTTATGAGGGTATTCGAAGGAAAAAGTGTAGGTCATCAAACCAACTTCGACTTCGGTGCTTAAGGAAAACAAATAACAACAGAAGTCTGCGAATTGTTATGCACTTAAAAGAGCCAGCGGCACCCACTTGACCGACATCATATTCCATACATATGTACATAATACTAAAGACCATATTATCAATCAATTAAATATAAAATTGTATTTGTTTAAAAGTTATTGAAAAAAAACAATGTTGACTTGGAACATAAAACGCAATCAGAAGTTGGGATATGGACTGGTATTTCTTTTTTTTTTTAAGTGAAGACAACTTTTAGTAAAGACTAAAATTATAAAAATTTAAAACAGTACTAAAAATTGAAAAGTGGCACTTGTGACTGGCAAAAATTAAAAAGTACAATACTAAGGCTTTTCTTATGAGTGGTATAAAATATTTAAAATTTCAAGCAACTTGAACTGAGCTGCTTCGTCGGTCGTGCGATTCAGTTTTTTAGTGTTCCTTAAACGAACACAAGGTTTATCTGGAGTTTGATCTGGCCGGATAAATTTGAATCGATGAACGTTTGCAAAAAATGACCAAAAACAGGCAGCTATTATCTCTAGGAACATACATAGATTGCGAATGCTTTGACATGGCCTGTATTTACCAGATTTGACTCTTAGTCATGTTTATATTTTTCGCAACATAAATTTATGTTAGGGGCCTAGGGAGATAAGGATCTGCTGGCATCAGCTAATCAAGTTAAAGTTCTGACGAACGCTTACGGATTTGCTATAATCCTAAAAATGATACCCGGAAATATTGATTTTTGACATTAGCCAATCAGAAAAACAACTTTTTAAAATTTAAAACAATCAAAAGCTTACACGGAATTCACTCAGAATAAATGCTCAAGAAGTTTAAGGGGTATCCGAAAGGATTTTTTGATCACAAAAAATTTCAAAGTTTGAAAATCACGTTAGGTGTTTCGTTTAAAGAGCTCGATTTGTATGTATTTATTTTTTAGTTTGGTAAGCACATACTCCCCATTTAAATTAACTAATCCCTCAAAATTCTAAGCCACTAGACACATAGATGTGGACTATAAGAGCATACGTGTCTATCAGCCGGAAAATAAGTGTATTTTTTATGACCGAGAGTATACGTGTATTATATAATTTTCATTTGAACTCAATGTGCACCGAAGTTTGGTCAGAGTGAGAAAATAATAAATTAAAAAAAGACAATCGCATGCTTCGAATAATTCCATAATCCATATTCAATACACTTTTCACATTCACAATCGTGAAAACTGCAGACTAACATTTTTTTTAAATCAATTTGCAGTGACATCGACGACATAAACACCGACACATTCCATCTGGACATATGGGACCACGACGACGAGAGCTGTGTCATGGATGCTGTGTCCCGTCTGAACGAGGTGCGCGGCGTACGTGGCCTGGGGCGATTCTTCAAACAGGTATGTCAGTCAGCACGTCAAGGCTCCCAGGATGATTTCCTGGGGGCAGTAAATATTCCCATAGCAGACATTCCCTCGACCGGCCTTGATGGTTGGTTTAAATTGGAAGCACGTAGTCAACGGAGCACGGTCCAGGGGCGAATACGTTTAAAACTGTGGCTATCCACCCGCGAGGATCATGGCACCTCGGAGGAGGACAACGAAATCGAAATTAGCAAAATTGAAAAGCTACAAATGGTCTTCATGGCACACGAAGTGTCCACACACGAGCCCACGTGGACGTGGAGTGGTGAATTACCCGGCCCGGCTCTGACCATCCTACATCAGATGGCAGTGCAGGCGGATCTGGTGGAACTGCACTGTGCACTGGCGAGGTAAGTTGATGATGGCGTCCTTCGGTCTCGTTTGTCATAATTATATCGAGTGGTTTCTTTCATTGTGCTAAAATTTGTATATAGGTTTGTGGCAGCTGTGAAACTAAACCGCACCACACCCATCGATCCGAAGTTTATCCATCGGTTACTGATAGATGTGGACAAGTTGTGGAACCAACCCAATCAAGAGGCACTTACAAGGGAGCTGGAACAGTGGTTGGCCGAAGCAATGACAAGCATGGTGGAGCGGTCACTCAACCAAATCCGGCGACACCGAGACATCTTCCCGTCGCTGCATCCACCCTCGTTGATACGATTGGAATTCCTGTTGCGATGCCTCGGTCTGTTGGGCTCAATGAAGGCATTCCGGCAGGTCTGCCCGTTCAATAAGGGTGTGCGTGGCGAGATTGTGGGCTCGTTGCGGAAGGGGTCCATTCAATGGGGAAAAATGGTTTTGCTGGACTCACAGCGTTCGCCAAATCCGCTAGTCAATTTCACAACCACCCTCATAGCTGACATACAACTGGGACTTACCTACTATCATTCGCTGTTCGATACGTGAGTACATAAATAAAGTAGATATAGCTTAATGGTATGAATACCTTAACTGGGAACACTGTTATGGTCTGTTCTTGTGGTTTGGTTTTTGTGGAAGAAGACATTATTGTGCTTGGGCTTTAATTAATCGTCGTCGGTATCCTAGCACGTAAGCCCAACGTATCTCGCTCAGTTCTATATTCCATGGGAAATATGGAGCTTTGAGTTATAATGCATTCGGTAGTAGGATGGGATTATTTTCACGTAAACTGATGAACACGTGAATGCAAGGCCACATTGTTGCACTAGGGATTTCCATTCCTATGAAAGTGTAGGTACATAAAATAGAACACAAATTTAAAAGTAGGATAGTTAAGACCGTTCATTCCATGATGCAAGTATTTTTTGTATTAAAAAGAAGTGTCTAGAGAAGTGTCTGCATTTTCACCAAAAGTGACATTTTCTGTTCAAAAGGAATTTAAGCTGACTTCCTATACCCTTTTCAAATGAAGAAACAAGTTATTGGAACTTTTTGACATTTCCTTTTAAAATCCCTTGCTTTAATGCACACAACGTGAAGTGTTAAAAGGAATGTCAAACAAATCTCTTGAAATGTTTGAGCGGGTAGATATTATTCACTCCTGGTACTTCTTGCCTTAGAAAACTGAAAATTCCTGGGAACTAAGTTAGAAGTTTATTTAAGCTTTAAATTTCAAAACTGAAAAAATATAAATAAAAGGTATTAGGAAATTTTCACAGAAACCAGTTGAAAGGTTAGAATTTCACTTTCTGAATTTGGGAGTAGTTTTTGAGATTTTTAAAACTTTTCAAGGAAATTTGATGATCAAAATTGCAGACCGTAAAAGAAAATAATGAATGTTAAAGAATGTGTGAATAATTTTTATACTGTACACATACCTTCATAAGGGACACTTAAGCTTCTTAAATTGGGCATTAAATGGACAATAACTTACTTTGAATCATGGAGTTTCAAGACATTTTTGTTAAATATTTTGAACTACATATTGATTTGAAATGACCAGCTAAGAATATTTAAGTCTCTAAACAGGTTTGTGACGAATATATTTAAGATGATTAGAAAGAGTTCAATCCCTTATATTCAACAGACCAGGAACCCAGCTTGCCGCGAGATCAAATTACAGATGTTATCTGGGAATGAAGAAAACGCCGGAAATTTTTTTTTGAAAAACAAAAGTTATTGATGAGGGAAAAGTAACGTTTTTAATCCTCCTTGACTTTTTAAAGGCATTTCACGCAGCCAATTACTCCAAACTATGCATAAAACTCTTTCCATTCAACAAATTTTCTTCAATTGCAGCCAAACTAATAGACAGGGTTGTCAGGTTTAAAATATCGCAATATTAGGGTATATCGTATAAGGTACAACCAATTTCCGTGTAGCCAAATCTGATAAGCCTTCTTAAAGATCGAAAACAAGCGATTGAGTTTAATAAATGTGTATTATATTTTTCCCACTTATAAGCGGAGTTCCTCAGGAATCAATTTTAGGACCGTTTTTAGTTTCGTACATAAATGAACTGCTCAAAATTATCCAACAGGATTTTCAGATGAACTAAGCTGTCCTTTCGGATTTAGGGAACGCTGTCCAACGTAAATGAAATTAATATTAAAAATTTGCCTTACTGTTTATTGGAAACATTTGAGACAGTCACCTTTCCATATAAATGCTCAATTTTGAGACGATGTGGCTCGTCGTAGATTGAAACTTTTGCGAACCCAGTGGCTTTCAATGGAAAACAAATAAAATCGCGATTGAGGTTAAGAAGGGCTTAACTTGCATAAGCGTTGGGAGTACAGTTAGCTTAAAGCATAACAAAAAGGCTAACAAGGTATTTCTTAGGAGTCAGAATAATCTTAAGAAAATTCATAAAAATTGTATTCAATTAGAAAGAAATCAGAAGGCATGTTATGGAAAAGTAAACACTTTTTCTTAAGTTCTATTACTTAAGACAAGAATGCATAACCTTTTTTTCTTTCTTTTTGTAACCTTTACCAGAGTTTTGTTTTTCTAAATTAAATGACTACAGAGTTCTATTATATCTTGCGAAATTATTCTCAAGCATTAAACTCTCCACAACTCACACAATTTCAAATGAGTATTATGGAAAAATGTTTGTGGTACAAAAATTTGAATAGTTATTTATATGTTAGTACGAATAATTTGTACGTACATAAAAATGTAGCTTATTTTTACTTGCGACTTATAGGTACTATAAGGCAAGTTATGCATTCCGAAAAAAATTGAACTCGGCTCAGCCGATTTTCGTTAAACTTGGTAGATATCGTTTTGAATTTTCGCCCTTACACGTTTTTTTCTTTTTTTTTAAGACCAAAAATAACGGTAGCATACGATTTTTTTTTCGAAATTTTATAAATATTTTTTTTTCTCAAAAACTGTCCCACAGATTTTTTAAAACAAAATTCAAAAAATTTCATTTATTTAAAGCTATAGGTAATGGTTGAAGAAAGTTTTCCAAGAAATTGTTATTTTTGTTACCCCCTTTGGAACCATTTTTTTTGGTTTTTGACTTTCTCAAAAACGGAACGACGGATTTCGATCATTGTTTTTCTGCTCAAGGTCCCCAATATTTCAAATATTATTGTGGATTCAAATTTTCCAAAAAATTATTTTTGGATTTTGATTTGATGGGTTCACTTGTCAAGTTTTTAAAACCTTTCGAATTTGGGCATAAAAAAAACTTGCCAAGTAAGCCCATCAAATTTTAGTCAGTAATCATTAAATAATAAAATTTCTCTATTACATTGTAGCTGTTTCAATATTATTCTACTTTAAATATTCGGTATTAAACCTTCATGAAGTAAGAACTTGGCGTACTTTTAGATCTCAGTACTTTTCACGGCTGACTTGTTACACAAAGGTTTTTGTATAGAAGAAATTGGCTCTTTTTTTAACATTTATGTTTTTGGTCTGATCCCACTCCTTTTTGCAAAGATTTTAATATTTTGCCATGTCAGAATCTCGAAAGATACGGGAAGATAGAAGGATGTACTCAACTTAGTTTAAAGCTTCCTATTTCTTTTGGTATATTTTCTTTTTGTTATTGGTTGTTTTGACTTGCGCTTCAATTATTTCTTCTTGTCCTGGCAAGATACCTAACACTAACATACCTACCTTAATTAGCTGCCAGAACTTGGCTGGGCACTACCGTGCCCTTTGATTTTTATTCATACATTAAACACTTTAAATTGGCGTCCCTAATTTTTTTTTCTTAAAAATGTTTTAACAATTTTGTATATAAAAGCTAGGTTTTTTTAAGAAACCACTACAACGAATTATAATTTTGTTCTTGGCTAAGCTAATTTTTGCTTAAGACACATGGCATCCTGTGCTTCATTCAAAAAATGAATTTTATTCTTGTGAACAGTTTTCTCTAATAACATTCATTTTTAAAATTCCTAGTCTATTACGTGGGAGCAAGTTCGTGCGACCGAGTAGTGCATTTTATTTTCATCTCGCTTTATATTTACGATCTATAATAATTCAATAAAAAACGATTTGAAATTAAGACATTACTGACAAATACAGAAACTTTTTAAATCATCACAGGAAGAATAATTTTGACAAAAATTTTGTGAATTCCATCAAAACTAAAAGCATTCGATTTAACAGACAATAAATGCCTATGTATCTACACAGAAAATTTCAAAGTTGCTACTAGTTCAATTTGGTGGAAGAACATTTAAGGAAGAGAAAGTATCAACATTTTCGTCTAAATTTAACCACTCCAATTCTCCAAAGGTTGTGCTAAAGCTGATTGCTTTTCATTGACGGATTTATTTTAACTATGCAGACTTTCATTTTGACAATCTTATTTCTATAATTTGTGTAGATTGTGTAAGCTACGAACGGCTCGGAAATGAACAACCAACCTATAACGCTCCCAGCCAATATATGCTCTATTTCATCTTTCCATGATCTGTTGATATTCAGAAGTGATCCATGGACATTAGCCTTAAACGAATAAACTTTAGGGCACATGTCTGTCAAAATGAGAAAATTTGGGTTTAAAAATTAACCTTGATCACAGACAAAGTCCTTCTACGAGTATATGTATTTCGAATATTACAACATATTACCCTAAATCAATTCTTAGAAAATCTCTGTATTCAATATTTAAGACAGGAAAGCTAATGAAAAACATAAAAAATCAGGTATATACTACCAAGTCTAGAAAAGACGGTTGCTGACAACTGGTGTAAAAAAAATGTGTCAGTAACAAATAGCATATCTAATAAATAACTCGATTTGTCAATCAAATTTGTTTCAGTAATTGTGGTCACTGGAAACAAATCAAGAGAACTAATGGCGTCGATCACGTTTACGAGTACCTCCGTTAAAATGTTTCTGTTCAAGTCGTGAATTACAATAATTTGTTTTGATAATTTTTCTATATATGTATCTTCACAATTTCCCAAAAGAGCAAATTTTTTGCAGCACTGCAGTCGTTTTCCATTTATTTTGAGATATGACGCTCTTGCAGCAAATCAAATCATTAAAGAAATAAGGTCCGATAATGCCGCCTTTGTAGTTGCATTGATACTTGGTCAAATACTTGTGGGTTCTGTTTGCTCTAATAATGGCAATTTTGCTCGTTGACATAGTCGCTGAGCCAAAAATGATCCTCGTCCGTAGTGAACTCACGGCGGCGTTGTCTGTGGTAGTCCGGACGGTATGCAATGATAAACTTTCTAAATATTTTGCAAGCAGGATATCATTGGTAACTTTGGCAACTACTGAAACATAATAATTGGAAAAAGTATTATTGCTATATCTGGTCGAATTTTTCATAATTTTCGAGCATCAATATACCTTTAAAGACATTCTTTACAACTCCAAAATTCTTCTTCATCTCACAAACTGGCCTGAAGCCTATTACTAACATCTGGTGAAGATAAAGTGAATAAGTTAAACAAGCTTTCTCAATTCAACAACATGATGCGACAACATAGATTCTAAGAGCAATACCTAAAGTAGATGGAAAATTTAGCAATATGTCAATCCACTTATATACTCTCCTTGTAGATAGAAGCTGATAAAATTTATGCGTGTTTTTAAATTTGACACTAACACCAACGACGACTTTTTCCATTTTGAATTTTGAACAAAAAAGTTGGAAATTGCTCAATGGAAAAGTAACACATGGGGTTAAATATGTCACCTTTATTTATTATCTCACCCAATTCCCCACATAAAAATAAGTCTGCAAAAAATATGAAAATATCGACTTTTCTAGAACCCCCACTGCTAATGTTATGCAGACTAAAGATACGAGTTGTAAAAGGAAATATTTTATCCTTCTTCTTGAACAGAAAAAAAAAACATATAAACATATACCTCTCGTCTTTGATCTATGGCAACTGGTGAACTGCTGTTGGGTTTTGAAGACGACGAGAATGTTCATTTAAAATTCCTAATTTAAAATTTAAATTTACAAGCCTGTATCTCAATCCCAAGAAAACTCATGAGGGAGCATTGCAATAAAGTTTAGCAAAGCTCCTAAAATTGAGTTTCCTTGAGGAAAAATAAATAAAATTAAAAATAAAACAAGGGGTAGACAGAGACACTTTACTTTGTGTGTTCTTAAAATTCCCTTAGGGCTGTTAGAACACGTAAATATGTGTGAGAAGCAAAACCCAATTTAATGCCTTTTTAACTTAAATTTTCCATTTGCCGTAAATCCATCACAATTTATTCGTCACTTTGCACACACAGACAATCTTTTACCAAGAAAACATATTTTTTTATTGATAACACAAGCAAAGTTTAATTATTGACAATAATTAAATCCCGGCCTTTGTATATGTTGCGGGATTTTATCATTAAGTTTTGGATACCTATCCCTTTGCCCTGAGGATAATAGCTTCATCTGTGGCAAGGTGTCTCATTCCGAAATATGTGAATAATAAAGTTGGTGCAACCTAACCTATACAACTTTCAGATTTCTATCTCCTTGTTTCGTTTTGGCTTCGGGACTTTGGCCTTCAAAAATTTTCATTGACTGCCCTGTGCCTGTGAGAGGGTAAAACATATTTCTATAGTTTCAAATTGTATGTCGGCATAATGCCCGCCCATCCTATGCCATGTTATGAAACCTGTCATCGGCTCGTGTCTGGGAAATCAAATCAAGAAAGTTTCAGCCTTCTACCCATGGGCTCTAGGTGAGCTTAAAAGACTCTTTAGCTGGATAGGGGGTGTGCGTGTATGAAACATTTAATCGAAAAGGGTTAAATGTGACATAAGGTGAGACCAGAAGCAGCTGAAGAGCTAAACACCAAGAACTGAGAGAAGGGGATGAAACTTTTGACAGCCCCTGCCCTCCTAAGCTATTAGGAAATGCTTAGTTCTGTTAACTTTATAAATTGCCAAATCACGCCAATGGGCAGGTTTCATTGTACCTAGAGGTAACTACCCGACATTCTATAACAACACCTTTGTGGCACTTTAATTAGATTCATGATGGCAATTTTCATGGACCAACAATTCCAGGCCTGGGTGCGGATTATGAGTGAATAATAAATGAAGGTCTCCTCCGATAAAACCTAGCATGCCCGCAACCAACGTAAGTAGCTTTTGGTAACTTTGAAAGAAAAAAATGTTGAAAGAGCATTTAATTTGGAATTTCATTGGTCTTCTAACGGTTATGATAATAGATTGTTTGAGAGTTTTAATGTTATTGAACTTTGTTAGTCTCAAGTTAGGTTTTAGAAGAACTCATGATGTTTCAGGCTTTTTTTCGGATAGCTTCTAACCGTTTAAGAGGCCGATTAAGTAGGCCTTATGATAATTATTCTGGATTACCGAAGTCTCTATACTGATTGTTTTGAGAGTTCGAGAATTCTAAAAGAAATTCCTTAGGATCTTTTAAGCTTAACACCTCATCAAATGTGTAGCATGTTATGAATCGGAATCTGAGTGCCATGGGTATTTGATTGACTTTTGAGGATTTTGACCAAAATGAGAACTCTTCTATAGATATCTACCATTATCAAACCTCATGAACGACCAAGCTACCATTCTTACCATTAACCAATAGCACTTAATCTCCTGTTCTCTTCATGATAAACCTTCTTCCAGGACCAATGGAATCCAATACTTTAGCATCATCTACAAACAATTCGATGCGATGCTAGCTGAGGAAGTACTTAGCCGCATGGAAACGGGCCAAGTACCGGGTGTACCAAGTCTCAACCAGTACACAATTATGGAAGGCGATAAGGAACCAGTCGATATACGACCCTTCGAACTATTCCTAGCCCTACAGGAATTTTCAGCTCTGAAGCAGCATCTTTCTGTGATGCCACAGCCTCCCGAGAAGCCTCTAGCACTCCAAATGTACCACGAATGGTTCATTCCGATTGTTGAACGTTGGATGATGGTGAGTAAGGCAAGGGCATTGCAAAGAGTTCGGGCAGCTATATCGATGGCCCAAATCTGCGAGGGTGAACGAATAGTTCGATATAGTACATCATCAATCGACACAGCATCATGCTTCTATCAGATCAAGGAGTTCTGGAAAATGCTCCAATGGCCGGACTATAATTCAGCCCCGCACTTTGAGGCGCAGCTCATAGATGTTGTTTGTTCGGCGGCCATGCACTATAGCGATCTAATACATCAGGCTCTTGCTGATAGCGGGTACTACGAGCAGCAGGGACCATTTCGGTGCTCGGATGATATGTGCGTGACGGTGAATAATCTGGAATACGTTCGTCGATCCTTGTCTGAATTTCGACCCGATGGACAACTGCTTCATGATAACGCCGAAGCACTTTTAGAATCTAGCTTAGCTCAACTGGAGACCCGTGCTGAAAGGGTCCTTTCCAAACTAGCTCCTCTTATGCAAGTTCCCCTCCAAAAAGCTGTGTTTCATTTAGCCTGGTCACCGGACTCTCTTCCCGCCAATCAGGCTATAGTCCCGCTCCTCGAATATCTTGATGTCCACCTTTCTGCCTTAAATAGCGCTTTGCTAACCAAAAACTTCAATCGATCCTTGAATCTCATCTGGAGCACCGTATTGAGTGAGCTTTCCCGTCAAATGGATACCGGTGCCGAGGGCGACAAGCCATCAAACTTTCACAACAGACTGTACGAAGCCCTACAATTACTTGTCGAATTCTTCCATGCCGAGGGATTGGGACTCTCAATGGAAAATTTGCATTCGGGTGAATTCTGGAGGGTGGAGCAACGTCTGCAATACCATAAGACCGAAACGGAAAAACTAATCGATATGTTCTACATGCAAAGATTGCAGGAGCAGCTGATGACTATGCCACCGGGGCCATATGGAATGTTATCGGTTCGGGCGTACTTCAATCATGATTCGCTGTGTGTGGAAGTGCTGCACGCGAGGGATATCATTCCGTTGGATCCAAATGGTTTCAGTGATCCTTTTGTCATAATTGAATTGCTTCCAAGGAGGGTATTTGCTCACTGCACGGAACAGCAGACAAATGTTCATAAGGTGGGTGGCTGTGTGGGTTTGTGTGTAGATATTGGCGGAATTGAAGAAAGGATTTCCATTGATTTATAAAATTCATATTTTTCGTATCACTGTTTTTTATCTATATTTCCCTGTAGAAAACTCTGAATCCAGTTTTTGATGAGTGTTTTGAGTTTTCGGTAACACTGGAGCAATGTCGGACGGAAGGTGCTATGATTGCATTTACCGCTATGGACCATGATGTTCTCACGGCTAATGATTTTGCCGGAGAGGCATTTTTGGCATTGGGAACAATACCTGGAGTTGCTGAATACACAACGAGCGTTGAGAATTTCCATGGACTGAAACAGATGGATATAGCATTGATGCAACAATATGATAAAAGTAAGTTTTGTTTTTGTCTCGTTCTTTTTGAGAGAGAGGATGTTCAAATTTCGCTTCACAAAAAAAGAGATGTATATGAAGCTTATTGAAAGGAGTTTTTAACCATTTCTTGAAATTCAAGTTTTCATAGGCTTTTTGTTCGGTTTCGAAATCTACTATTGTTTTCCGACAAAGAACTGTCATTCAAAAGCCTTCAAAAATCTCATACGTAAATTAAGGTCGAAACTGTCGAAAATGTCAAGATTAAGTTGAAGACTATTAGAATCATAAAATTTGGTATCGTCGGCGTACAGTGAGATATGAGATTATTTGAGGCTGTCAGTGCAATAGTGGCGTAACCCATAAAATTCACTTTAGAGGTACGAGAAGTTTACGCCACTATTGCACTCAAACTATTATCAAATTATAAAATGCAATAACACCTTTTTGAGTGCCATCTAGTTTTGAGTGTAGATAGCTGCATAAAACTATTTTTGTATTAAAATAGATATATATTAAGAGATCCATTTTTATGACAACCTCATTTTTTGATAAAAGTGGGTTACGCCACTATTGCACTCATAGCCTCATTTGATGGTCAATTTTTTATCGTTAAGAATAAAAAGGAGAGGTCCTAGGGTGCTTACTTGTGGGACCTCAGATGTAGCTAAGAAATCATCAGGGAAGGTAGGAAGTTTGAATACCATGAGCTTATGTCAAATTTTGTCAAAGGCCTTACTAAAATCGGTTGAGACAATGTCGACTTCCTTTCCGTTCCCTCAGTTTGGGAGACTAAACGATACGAATTCAACGAGATTAGTCGACATGGGAAAATGAGAAACTTACAACGAGAACTTAAAATTTCGTTCAAAATGCTTTTAAAGATTTAGGCCAAATGTGAATGTTTAGAAATCGGACAATTGTTTGTAACTTCACATTTTGGGTCCTTTTTATGTATTGGAGTTATCAAAGAGGTCTTCCATAACTGAGATAATTCTCCTTGAGATAGGGATAACTTGAAGACTTTTTGAAAGGGAAAGAGAGAGTGTGAAAGAGCATTTTTTTAAGAAATATGGCGGGAATACATATATTCATCGTTAAGTTCATATTTCGATGAGAAAAGGGTCAAATGTATGAGGTAGAAATGGACTAAGAGAGAAATTCTGGAATACAATCAGGTATAAAGGAGTCGTCGGTAAAAAAAATTGTTTAAAAAGCAAGCAAAAAATTGGAGATAGCTTATGGTTCGTGTTTCGTTATTGAAAGAGATAGAAGGAGACTAACCATGGTATTTTCGTTTAAAGTTGACAAACTGGAAAAAGGATTTAGGGCCTTTAATGAAGTTGCTCTGGGTTTGAATTAAATAGCGTTGATAGAGGTAGTTGTAAAGTTCGTTAAAGCGAAGAGCGAGAAAACGGTACATGAAAAGAAATAGAATTGAATATATCTTGATATATTCATTAATTTGGTAAAATTTAGCTTTACGTAAATCATGAGAAGATAGATCTGGGGAGGGAGGGGTATAAGTCTGTATAGGAGAATCGTGATATAAATTTAGAAGGAGTGGTAGTTAGATTGAGTCTAGTGCCTATCGATACAATTTGGAACTAACTTGACAGAGGCTTGAATCTAAGGTCCATTTAAGAGTAGAGAAGTTACAATCACCGAATAGTAGGATATCATCATTGGGGTTACTTTGACCCTTATCATATGATCAATTGCAATTATGGAAAGTTCATAGGGCTTAGTATGTTGTGAAAGCAAATTGTAGCAACATTATAACATTAAGTGACTGACGAGCTAAGGTTATTATAAGGATATTGTAATTAGGGATAATAAGTTTAATGTGTGTGGCTAGCTAGTATTCCTCAAAAAGGGGAATCACCAGTAAGTCGGTTATGATCGTCATTGCATTAAAGGTTGTACAGCGAAAACCTCTCATATTTTGGCAATAGAAAGAAAGGGGGAGGTTTTGACAATGTGTAGCAGATGATAGAGGAAGAACCAGATTAGGAACGAAAAAAAAACCTGCCAACTAAATCAGAAAAAGTTTTCGGTTGGTGCGCTTTCGCTTTTTCCGCGGAGCCTTTCCACATGTTTATTAAAATGATGATGGTCGAAAAATTAAAGTCAACTGTGATTACAGTGACAAGATTACTCTGTTTTTCGTTCTTCAACTGGGGGGCATAAAGGTTACAGAGAGCGCGTGGTACAATTAATTTACATATTGAGCACTTGGATGCCAACATTCGACGAGTCATTGCCGAAATACATCCTGATCTTATTGCTAAAAGTATAACATATATTCAGTCAAAATCTGTTTTAAGGCTTTTAACCTAAGTAATGACCATTTGTTATTTCATTCCTCTGATGGCAAGTCATTCATTCATTCACAATTTTGTAAACATTTAAAGGATCTGGAATCTTAGTATCTCATATATGAATAGGATATTGGTAAGGAAAATATGCCATCTTATTGCTCAGTAATTGATCAAAAATGTTCAACAAGTTGTAGAAATTGGCGAGCAACAGAAAATTTGCAATCAAGGATTAAAATTTTTCAAAGTCATGCAAGTAAGTCACTTTACTTATTGGATATTCGCAAAAAATTTGTACCATCTGACAGATCGCTAGACCATGATAAAAGGTCAGCTTTTCCCAGTAATTGTTCAGCCATATACTTTCTTAATGAATTTGTTCTGTGATTTTGAAAAAAAATTAAAAACTCCGGAAAAATCTATGGCTGACCAATTAGGAATATGCCATATATGCAGAGCCAAGATACCAGATTTACGTTTAAATTCATCTTTTCTAAATCATATTTGTTTTTATTTTTATTCTTTTTATAAAGGCTTTATAATTCGTTTATTAATGATCACTTAACAAAACTTCAATTTATTTGCAGATCATCCAATTCTGCAGATTTTGGAATCGAGAGCCTTGGACAAACAAGCGTTAGATTTTGTGCGAAAGCAAAAAGCACGACTTTCATCATAATCAAATCAAAAAATCAAATCATAAAATAAATCAGGCTAATCTGCGCCAACTTATTATTTCTATAAACAAAAAACTGCTGTTTTTTGCAATGATAATGCATCTATTGTGTAAGAACTTCAATAATATAAATGTGCGGTGAGTCAAACAAATATTAAATATTTATTTTAAATTAGTTTTACAATCTGGCTTAAAAAAAAAACAAAACTGTGAGAAATAACTATTTTAAAAAATTATTAATCTCTCTATCGAATTTCAGACTTATAATTTTAAATATTAATTTTCAATTTTTCTATAACAAAAACACAAAAAAAAAAAACAACTAAACTTAAAGAATTAAAGACTATCAAAATTGTATATTTATATTGTGTAACTTAAAATTAAATACATTAATGTGGCTAAATTTAAAAATTTAACTAAATAAGATTATAACTAAATAAATGTAAAAAATATTATAATTATCATAGATATTTTTACCATAAATAGATAAATATATATTAATGTACATTTATTAATGTATTTTTGTGAATAAATCGCCGTCAATTTTTCTCACTAGTGCACATCTTTTTATTGGAAAAAAAAAAATAATAAAATTATACACAAAATAATGATCGATTGACAAAAAAAAAAAAAAAAAAAAAAAAACTATTTTTGTAAAAGCATGAAATATTTCTTCTCCATCAATCATTGCTTTTTATACTTTCTTATCTATATGAAATAATAATACAAAATATAAAACTATTATGTGTAAAAAGTATCAATATAACTAATCAAAATATACCATAAATTTCCATGTTTGTGTTGAGTTTTCTATGCAAAAGCTATTTTCACGGCAAGTGTTGGTGTAAAAAATAACAAAAAGTATGCCTGGTAAAGAATTTACTTCCGTATGCAACTTATTGGCATCACGTACTTTGGTGCTTAATCTTACTAAAATTTTAATACAATGTGATCTTTTTTTAAAACACAATGCAGACTCTATGCAAAACTAATCAATAGACTTTAATGGGGTAAGCACATACCAGTTGATAAAATTAGCCCTTTATTTATTATTTATTTTACATCTGGACCTACGCATATTCGTTGAAACAAGGCTGCATCTGATCTTATCCAAGAAAAATCGTTAAGACACGTCTAAATCGAGAACCACACTTGCCTCGTGTGGTGTGTTGTGAAGTGGTGTATTCAGTATTGTGTCTTCGACTGCGCACATTAGTCAAGATTTATGTGTTGCAAACGCTCCTTATTTATTGAACAGAGTTGTTTCTCTTTTCGATAGCACTGTCTGTCATTGACTGAGCATGGTATGGCGCAATCGGAATCTAAGGAATTTCGACACAATCCATCACATTAATATATTTTTCTTTTATGTAAATTAAAATGAGTAGGTAATCTGGAAATGCTTTATTAAATGATTTGATATTTTGGTTAACATGTACACCGAGAACAATCAGATTTTGGTGGCTCGGTCACCCTTTTAAAATGCTCTATATTACACCTTCATGCGAAGTTGACTGTGTATTATCCTCTCACTTCTGTTCTATAAAAGAAAACGGTCCCTAAAATTGGTTCCATAAATTATAAATAATACACTATGTAACGTTTTTATAAATGTGACTAGTTTGTTCTTGTATTTAACCAAAACACTTTAGAACTTTGGATGAGTTTTGTTGTACGTGTATTCACCTACTTTCACACTTAGACCTTCGGTGAGCTAAGTGAAAGAGAGCACAACCCGACGCTCTTAAATTTTTTGTCTTTGTAGTCACCTTTCGCCTCACCTCTTGTCTAAATATTGGTAAAAAGGAGAATCTCATGAATGACCCGCTGCAAAAGAAAACACAAGCCATACCGACTACCACATCGATAGAGGCTCAAAAACGACCCCAAAATTCATGCAAACCGGATATAATTCATTAAGATTCTACCGCTCCCACAAAGTTCTTCCCTAACGACTTTCCCTACCTTTAGGACCGATGTCTACAGACCCATCGGCCCGTCCAGGCAGGAGCCGAAAGGTGTGTCCCATAGCGTTATTAGCTGAAGGCCTGCTGGTTGCCATGCTTAGCTCGTCGATGGGGGGGATCTTGCTAATCGCTTCAGGACGGAGTTACTTTTTTCCAGGCCTAAATCTGAGATATTATTTGATTGTAAATATTTCCATCTTTTTAAAGACGTAGGGCCCGAATATTTGTGACCGATATCGCATCTAACCTTTCTTTCTGCTTCTGACTTCTTCTAAGAGGAGGACATAGGTTGTCGTGTCCTCGGAGCTTTTCTTACCCACCCTTAATAATAATCCAAAAATAATCATAAATATTTTCGGACTATTCCAATACCATTACAATTGCTCCCAAATCAAAATTAGTAACGGCCCTGTTTTGAAAACGGGAAGTCAATGACTCCCATTCACCTCCTCATTTGGAAACACATCCTACACCTTCCACACATCCACCACATCCACTTCCCAAAAATTATCTACTAACACTTCATTGTAGAATTTCTTACTTCGATACACAAAAGGATTGAAAACAACTCAAATTATTTTTCATCCTAAATTCCAAAATAAAATCAGCATCCTGAAAACTTCGACAAATCTAATCTCTCGAAAGGTACCGATCAAAAAGTAATTGCTCGACAAATATGTTTTCTCTTTTTTTTTTTTTTTTTTTGAATTCATAATACATTTATTACTTCTGGTTTCACAAAAAAAAAAAAATCTTAAAACTATCAACATTGAAAAAAAAACTTGTATCTTAATCTAATCTACTCTTATCAACATTCTTCTTTTTTTTTTTTTTTTTTTTCATCACCATACATCGGGGTAATCAACACGAATTATATTCAAAAAAAAAATAAAATGACCATAAGTCTTTTGAAAGAAATTAAAATTTAATTTAAATCAAATAATCGCGAATCATCTTTTTTTTGTAAACCGAAGTCTCTTCTCGCATAACCTTAACGATCAACCAAATTTTACCAGCATTATTGCTCTTTTCTCTTCAAGAATATTCATATTCAAGAAAAATCAGATAGATATAAATATAGATTTAAATATAGGTATGTATGTACAAAATTTACCAAAAAAAATTCACTTACCAGTGATCCATAAATGTTGTGCACAGCATCTAGACGCGACCTGGTGAAGTTTTTAAAGTACATTCATGTAAATGTTAATAAACACTGAAGGTTATTATGAGTAGCAAACGATTGGAACTTATTTCGCTTTATCCTTACTCTTATCAATAAAAAAAAACTGTATATGTGTCGTAAATCTCACTATGGATGGGATGTTACATCTATTTAATATATCTACTTACTACTTAGAACTATACAAAATTTCTTTCTTACCCTAATCTATCTTTCTTAATTTATCAAACTAAACCTATCTTAATCTATACAATAATCTATTATTTTACCCTTCTAAGTAACATTTTTCTTTGGATATATTCATATATCCATATAAACTTCTTTTTATCTTCTATCAAACTTTCTTTGATTTAAGCTACATACCTATTCAATTATTTCATTCATATTTTTACTTTGTTTTTAAATTATTTAGTTTTCTTATTCCAATCAATCAATAATTTTTATTCTGTTTATATTTCGATCTTCTTTTTTGAATAAGTAAAACTTCCGCTTTGAAAAACAAAGTCGATAATAAATTGCCATTAAATTAAAATTTTTTTTTCTTAGTCCTAATCCTCTATATGTATCTCGTTTGTAAGTATGTACTTTCTTTTCTGTTCTAACTTTTTTCTTTAAACCAAATATTTCTAGCTTTAAACTATATACTTATTAACACTATTTCTTCTTCCGCCATATTATGTACATTATGTACATGTTTATTTACTTTTCTCTTTTCTTTCAGTCTAATCCTTACTATTTATCAAATCTTTTTTTTCTCCTTTCCTAATCTATTTAAACTTTTTTTCAGTTTTTACTTTCTTTTTCTTTTCTTTCCTTTTAATTATATTTCTTAAAATTTTTGTTTCTTTTCTATAGCTTTGTTTTCCTATCTACCTATGTACATATGTATATATGTAAGTTAATTTATTTGAAATTCACTTTTCTTGTTTTAGTATTTTTGCACTTTCACTTTTCTTCGATTTGTATGTACTTATTCCTTTTTCCTTTTCAGCTTGTTGGACTTTTATGAAAATTCTTGAATTCTGGTGACACGTTTCTTCGGCGCTTGTGCCACTTGGTGACATGAAGAGTTGTTAGTTCTCGAACGAATCCCCGTTCGTTCTTGAATTTTCTTTTCTTGAATTTTCTGGATTCAAGATTCCGAATCCCGAATCTTTATGAGAGGACACTGTTTCCTTTTCTTGGGGATTTGGAAGTGGCCTTAAGCCGTCAGCTCAAGAAGTTGGTCGGCCTGAGCCTACCACTTGATGGATTACAATGCCCTCTCTCAAAACGATGGGAACTCCACCCAGACTTCAAAAAGTCTTGAAGAAGAAATCGTAATTCTCACGTGGCTGACGTTAATATTGTTGGCCAGGAGGGCCACTGGTCGATCAATGGTTGTTTTATGACGACCTAATCAAGATAACAACAACAAAAATTAATCTCCTGTACCCTTTGTCAGATCGTGCGTATATGTAGACTTACCGATTCTTGTACAAAATGGTGCTTCGCTTGAATTTTAATCCTAGAGTTTCCGAAAAGGATTTATTTCTTTGACCGGAGCGTCGCCGATCTACCAAAAATGTTAACGCTGTTTCTATGTGGAAGACTTTATGTTTAGCAAGAAAAACTTACGGCTAAAACCAATATTTAATCTTACCAGGTATATATTTTTTTTTTTATCCTTTTTTCAATAACCTGCTGGGAAATGTGAAGAATTCTGTTTTCTTCGGCACGGAATCTATGCCCAGAGAACTTATTCTCACGTTAGCTTACTTTTGCGTTGCACTTTTATTGTTTTAACTTGCGTGAAGCACCAATGGGGGATGAAAGTAACTCAACCTTCTTTGCTGACGACTCGTGGTGAAAAGAAAGAAGATTCGCAAAAATACTTTTAAGCAAAAGAATATGGAATGCGGTACTGAAACGGATCTTGCAAATTTGGTACGGGACGGCTCGAAACGCATGCCGTAGATTCCGCACGTACCACCCATCGAAACTTTTATTCTCCGCCACATTGGTTTAAGCTGAGTGCGCAAGCTGGTTTGACTGATGCAATGATTGATGTTATTAAGCAAATAGTTATTTTTGTTTGTGTTTATGTTGGATAAGCAGAGATATTTTTTTTTTGTAATAAAGCTACTTTTTTTCTTTGACTTGTATGGATTATCTTTTTCGGAAAGATGGAACTTGAAAGTTTTACTCGTTGCTTAGGATAAGAATTTTTCTTATTTTATTCCCAAATAAGTTTTGAACATTATCTACATACATATAACTGTTTCCTACAAAACATATCCTTTTTTGTTACATATTCCAAGGAAAAAAAAAAAAGGATATGAAAAGAAACTGAAATTTTTGCTATTTGAAATAAAGCAGAGTCTCATGAACAGCTGAGTGAGCCGGGCAATGACTTTTAAATCTCGATGAAAACATTGTAGGTTTTATTTTTTTAGATCTTTCGAATGAGTGACAGTTTTGTGGCCTTTGGCGTCTATAACTTCATACAAATTATTACCCACTATTTTCACGACTGTAACTTTAACGAATTTCGGACAGAGTTTTGCATTAAGGTGTTTTGCTGCATCACTTAAAATGAAATTTCTCTTATACAGAACGTTTCCCACCTCGTATGACACTATCCTACTTCGCAAATTATAAGTTTTTCTATAGGACTCATGAGTTCGTTCTAAAGCCGACTTCAGATAGGTATGTAACACATTCATTCTGGCAGTTTTAGGCAGCCAATCTATCTCGGAGTGATTCAAACCACCAAGTCCACGTAACAACCTATAGTCCGCCCCGTGCTCAATGATTCGATGCCCGAACAAGGCTTCGTAAGGCGACATACCAATCGCCGAATGTACTGTCGAACGTAATGCGCTTCCTATAGAGGACAAGTTTGCGTCCCAATTCGTTTGTTTAGGGTCAACGTAAGCTCTAATGGCCGCAAAAATTGAGCGGTTTACTCGCTCACTCGCATTTGCCTGGGGTGAATATACTGCCGTCCTGTAGTGAGTGATACCAAAAGTTTTCATCGTTTTAGCAAATTCGTGGCCTATAAATTGGCTGCCGTTATCTGACAGGATGCTTTCCGGTACCCCAAATATTAGGAAGATATCCTCTTGCAAAAATTGTATAACTGATTTGGCATTAGCTTTTCGCAGTGGTTTTATTAGGATGAATTTCGTCAGCTGATCTAAGACTATGAATATCTGGGTGTTTCCAACTTTCGATCTAGGGTAAGGACCTAGAAAGTCTATGTATAGATGTTGAAATGGCCTATCTACTACGAAAGATTTTTCCATTTCTGCCCTCAGTACGCAGTTAGAAGCTTTGGTGGTTTTGCAAACCTCACAATTTTCGATAAACAGTTTTACATGAGATGCCATATTTGGCCAGAAAAATTGTTGTCTCAACTTATAGAGCGTCTTAGTAATGCCTCCGTGTGAAGCTCTGGGTGGGCAATGAGCCAACGAGATCAAACGGTTTGTCAGCGCCGCTGGAACCCATAGTTTCCAAACCAAATCGTCTTGGAGTGGATCCCCTGTGCAATGCCTGACCTTCTTGTATACGAAACCGTCCGAAACTTGAAGGTCAGGAAGCTGGTCTTTATTTTGTCCGATGTGCTGAATGATTTGAAGATATTCGTCCGACTTAAAGCTTGGATCCTCCAAATCAATATGAAGAACATCGGTAAGGTTCGTTGACATAGACTCCGGTGGACATACCGTTGAACATAGTGCATCTACCTCATATACTCGAGATAGAGCATCGGGCACTACATTCAAGGTACCCTTCCGGTGTTCTATCCCAAAATCGAACCCCTGTAGTTTGAGACTCCAGCGTGCTAACCTACCCGTGGGATCTCGCAGGCTCATCAGCCACTTAAGGCTTGAATGGTCAGTTATTACCTTGAATCTATACCCTTCGACGTACGGGCGAAATTTTTGAATGCCTCGCACTGCCGCTAAACATTCCCTCTCCGTAACCGAATAGTTGCGTTGAGCCGAGTTCAATTTTTGTGAATAATAATAAATGGGCCGTTCAGTTCCATTTTCATCTTTCTGACATAGCACACACCCTATACCAGATGCTGACGCATCACACAGAATAATGAACTCTTTTGAAAAGTCGGGGTTAATGAGCACCAGATCCGATGTTAGAGCCGACTTAATTGCTTCAAAAGCTAATTCTGCCTCTTTGCCAAATTCAAATTTTTTGCTTTTCTTTAAAGTGTCTGTCATAGGACTAGCCAGTGTTGAAAAATTACCTACGAATCTACGGTACCAACCGGCCATACCGAGAAATCTTCTTACTTGTTTGGGTGTCTTTGGTTTAGGGAAATCGAGAATTGCCGCGACTTTTGCTGGATCTATCTTCAAACATCCCTGCCCAACTATGTATCCAAGGTACTGGAGTTCCTTGAAGCAGAACTTCGACTTTTCGACATTTATCGTCAAGCCTGCTTCAAGTAACCTTTTCCCTACTATGCCCAGTATTCGGATGTGTTCCTGGAAGTTCTTTGAAATGACTAGTAAATCGTCTAGATAGATGAAGACCTGTTCACGTAACTCTGAAGGTATAACTAAATTCATTAAATAGGTAAGACTTTGGGCCGCGTTGGATAACCCAAAAGGCATGACTTTAAATTGATAGAGTGGCCTACCGGGCACCGTAAAAGCCGTCTTCTCCCGTGAAGTTTTCTCCAGCGGTATCTGCCAGTACGCATCTTTCAGGTCCATACTCGAGATAAAGTGTGTCTCTGAAAGTCGTGCTAACAGTCCCTCTATATGAGCAATTGGGCTCGCATTCTTCTTTGTTACTTGGTTCACCTTCCGAAAGTCCAAGCACAGACGGTTTTTCCCAGGTTTTCGTACAAGTACGACTGGAGAAGACCATGCGCTGGAACTTTCTTCGATGACCCCCAAAGCAAGCATGCGATCCAATTCCTCATACACAAGGGCTTGTATCGCTGGAGAAATGGGATAATGACGTTGCTTTATAGGTGTTGCATCTCCCGTGTCAATAAAGTGTTCTATCAAATGGGTTTTTCCTAGGCCCTTCGTCGTAAACGATGGAAATTCTTGTATCGTTTTGCGAAGTAAATCTCGCTCTTGATCGTTCAGATCGCATTCGGTAGTACTTTCTAAAGTTTTTGCTGTGTCGTTGTTTAGGGAAATTTCTGAAATGATTTGTGGAGCTAACTGGAAAATTCTCCAGAAATCCACACCTAGGTATAGCTGTTGAGTCAGCGATGGCACAACAAACAAATTCATTACGTTGGCTTTACCTCGGTAATGAATTTCAGTTGTTACCATGCCAACTATAGAGTGTTTTTGACCTGCTGCGGTAGAGATAGACGAATTGAAGTTTTTAAGCGGTATTTGGTTTTCCTTTAGGAAATCTGTAGAACCAGCTCCTAGACAGCTGACACTTGCGCCCGAATCCAGCAAACCCAGAATTTTTCTACCAGAAATTTCAACTGTAACGTATGGACGGGGATCGTCCGCTGAACAATTTAAGGTTGTGGCTGCAACAGATTTATACTGTGCTTTTTTGTTCTTCATCCGCTCTCTTAATTTTTTGACCTTTTCTGAAGTTGATGGAAAGGTAACTATTCTTTTTCGCGCTTCATAATACTCTTTCATTGATGAAACGATTTTCTTGGAGGATAGGACTTCGTTTCTCTTGTTTTCTCAAAGTTATTCTGAGACTCTTCCCTACTGTTTAACTCTTCAGGTGTACGTTGGAGCAAGGTAACTTTGACTGAATTAGGTTCGGCAATTTCTACTTTTCCGGGTATTCCACCTTCGAGCACTTCCCCCCGGTCGAAGGATTGCTCGATGGCCGGTTTCCCGAACATTTGTCACAATTGGGTGTTATTACATTTTCGCGACCACATCTAAAACAAAACAGGCTCCGCTTAGGATTGTCGCATTCTCTAAACGTGTGTCCTTCTGCTTTACAATTCCAACATTTAAGTATATTGGCTTCCCTTTGGTAGGCCTCAACTTTCGCGGGAATTGCAAAGTCAGAGTCTTCTGATGAATTTGCTAATTCACTAACTTGGCGCTGCGGTGGCTGTCTGGTATTATTACTTGGATACTTTGATCGAAATGATTCATTTCCATTCAAAAACTTTTCAATGGTCCGGCAAACATAAACCATTTCTGGTAAACTGTGGGTACTGAAAGTCACCAGTAACTCTCCCATTCTTCGCCGGACATTCTGCTTAATAAGCTCTATGATCTCTTTCACAGGTTTTGGAATTCGCAATCTTGAATTAAACTTAATGAGGTCGTCATAAAAATCATCAAAACTTTCGTTTGGCATTTGCTTTCGCTCTGCCATTTTTCGAGACAATTCGATATCTGTCTCTAAACTTCGGTACTGCTCGATTAGAGCTAAACGCAAAGTTGCCCAATCAGCACGTGGATTGTTCTTCAAAAACATCCAGTACCAATCTTCGACACGACCACTCACAAAGTGGTGAAAATTCTGTACAATTTCAACCCACGAAGCCCTGTTACTGTCTTTTACTCGTTCGAGTCGGAACAAAAAATCATCGATAGACATATCCTTTGTATTAAATTTAACTCCCCATTTGTGATAATGTGGGAAGCGTGATCCGGAATCGGATGGGGATGGAGTTGGATTTTGGTTGTTTTGGTTCGAGGTCATAGGTGAAACATTAAAGTTTAGATTGCTCAGTTGAGCTAAAAAGTTATCGACATTCGAAGCCCGAGCCATGTCGACTGGATGAACGCCTTGTTCATTCGTTGGGGGAGCGTCGAATGTCTGATTTGTTACGTTACGTTCCTGGGGACGGTAATGAGTGGATTGTTCTACAACAGGGGTGGTAACGTTATGTAACCTTCGAGCATCTGGAGGGTTTGGGAGGGGAGCTGGAGTGACACTGGCAAGAGTTTCTCTCACTATAGCCCTTACCTGCCCCAATAACTCTGTATGGCTTCGTTCTAATTCCTCGCGTATAAAACGTTGGTCTTCAGTTCGTTTGAGCCCTACGGTGGCTGTTACAACCTCTTGTATGTAATTCTCAAACTGTTCACCATCTTTAGAAATATTACCATCCCTAGGACTAGACGATGCTCTATTATCACATGTTTCTTGATTATCAGTCCTGTTAATACCTACTATACCATTAGCACCTGATCCTGTTGCTAATTCCTCCCCCTCATCATGCAACTGATTTTCTCTACTCCTGTTATTCGAAGGGGACAGCTGCCTATTACTCCCACCTTTCTCTCGGGAATTCTTACGGCGCCCTCTTCCAGCCATTGCTACCAGCTAATATATAATGTACTATTATACTTTAACAAAAAAAAATTAATACTTTTTTAACTTAACTTGTTTTCTAAACACTGGGGATCTTCTTTTCTGTTTCTTTAAAGAAGACCAATAAACTTTTAAGATTCTCCTGTTTCACAAAAAAAAATACGTATAAGTAATGCTTAAAAAAAAACTAAAAGGTTCTCTATATAAAAAAAACCAATTCTCAAAATCAACTTGAAAAAAAATTTGGTTCTCAATCAAACTAAAAGAATAAATTTCTAATCTTATTTCATACATTTTTCTGGGAAGTGAATGTGAGGTATGACGGCTGCGTTTCCAAATATATTTTTCCATATTTCCTTCCTTAAAAGAAAACTAGGTTCAAAATAAAAATTATAAAAAAAATATACTTTAGTATATTGAAACTCTAAGAAGGAAGTCAAATCAAAACTTCGTCCATAAACATTTACTCGCTCTTAATGTCACATCGTTGAAGACAGAACTATCGTAGCCTTAGTCTTCCGGATAACGATTTGAGTTCTTCGATGTTATTTTGGACAAGAATTTACGAAAAATTGTAAGCTCATCATAAGATGTTAATGAAGGTAAATTGGAAGGAATTTTGTTGTTCCATATCTGGTTTCAAGCTTTAGCAGCAGTCGTAGATCTGGGAATGTATACCTTAATCTACCGGACAAAAGTCTTGATTTCCAAATAAAAAAAAATAAAACCGAAATGAATTATATTCATAAATATGTCTACTTACGCCTCAATGCTATCGGCTACTCAAGAATAAGATTATCCTAAGTACGGACACTGAGCGACGTACGGTAAAACTAAATATTGTGCATTACAGTATGTCACGTTGCGACGACTGAAGTACAAAACCAACTTACTCATCGGACAACGGTGCCTACATGTAACGCAATTACAACATACATCTAAATTTCCAACCAACAAAATTTTCAACAAGACAAAATTTTTGCCGAAAATAAAATTTTAAAAATCAGAGCTTCAAAATAAAACATCGGTCACTAAATTTTCGGGCCCCACGTTGGGCGCCATCTGTAACGTTTTTATAAATGTGACTAGTTTGTTCTTGTATTTAACCAAAACACTTTAGAACTTTGGATGAGTTTTGTTGTACGTGTATTCACCTACTTTCACACTTAGACCTTCGGTGAGCTAAGTGAAAGAGAGCACAACCCGACGCTCTTAAATTTTTTGTCTTTGTAGTCACCTTTCGCCTCACCTCTTGTCTAAATATTGGTAAAAAGGAGAATCTCATGAATGACCCGCTGCAAAAGAAAACACAAGCCATACCGACTACCACATCGATAGAGGCTCAAAAACGACCCCAAAATTCATGCAAACCGGATATAATTCATTAAGATTCTACCGCTCCCACAAAGTTCTTCCCTAACGACTTTCCCTACCTTTAGGACCGATGTCTACAGACCCATCGGCCCGTCCAGGCAGGAGCCGAAAGGTGTGTCCCATAGCGTTATTAGCTGAAGGCCTGCTGGTTGCCATGCTTAGCTCGTCGATGGGGGGGATCTTGCTAATCGCTTCAGGACGGAGTTACTTTTTTCCAGGCCTAAATCTGAGATATTATTTGATTGTAAATATTTCCATCTTTTTAAAGACGTAGGGCCCGAATATTTGTGACCGATATCGCATCTAACCTTTCTTTCTGCTTCTGACTTCTTCTAAGAGGAGGACATAGGTTGTCGTGTCCTCGGAGCTTTTCTTACCCACCCTTAATAATAATCCAAAAATAATCATAAATATTTTCGGACTATTCCAATACCATTACAATTGCTCCCAAATCAAAATTAGTAACGGCCCTGTTTTGAAAACGGGAAGTCAATGACTCCCATTCACCTCCTCATTTGGAAACACATCCTACACCTTCCACACATCCACCACATCCACTTCCCAAAAATTATCTACTAACACTTCATTGTAGAATTTCTTACTTCGATACACAAAAGGATTGAAAACAACTCAAATTATTTTTCATCCTAAATTCCAAAATAAAATCAGCATCCTGAAAACTTCGACAAATCTAATCTCTCGAAAGGTACCGATCAAAAAGTAATTGCTCGACAAATATGTTTTCTCTTTTTTTTTTTTTTTTTTGAATTCATAATACATTTATTACTTCTGGTTTCACAAAAAAAAAAAAATCTTAAAACTATCAACATTGAAAAAAAAACTTGTATCTTAATCTAATCTACTCTTATCAACATTCTTCTTTTTTTTTTTTTTTTTTTCATCACCATACATCGGGGTAATCAACACGAATTATATTCAAAAAAAAAATAAAATGACCATAAGTCTTTTGAAAGAAATTAAAATTTAATTTAAATCAAATAATCGCGAATCATCTTTTTTTTGTAAACCGAAGTCTCTTCTCGCATAACCTTAACGATCAACCAAATTTTACCAGCATTATTGCTCTTTTCTCTTCAAGAATATTCATATTCAAGAAAAATCAGATAGATATAAATATAGATTTAAATATAGGTATGTATGTACAAAATTTACCAAAAAAAATTCACTTACCAGTGATCCATAAATGTTGTGCACAGCATCTAGACGCGACCTGGTGAAGTTTTTAAAGTACATTCATGTAAATGTTAATAAACACTGAAGGTTATTATGAGTAGCAAACGATTGGAACTTATTTCGCTTTATCCTTACTCTTATCAATAAAAAAAACTGTATATGTGTCGTAAATCTCACTATGGATGGGATGTTACATCTATTTAATATATCTACTTACTACTTAGAACTATACAAAATTTCTTTCTTACCCTAATCTATCTTTCTTAATTTATCAAACTAAACCTATCTTAATCTATACAATAATCTATTATTTTACCCTTCTAAGTAACATTTTTCTTTGGATATATTCATATATCCATATAAACTTCTTTTTATCTTCTATCAAACTTTCTTTGATTTAAGCTACATACCTATTCAATTATTTCATTCATATTTTTACTTTGTTTTTAAATTATTTAGTTTTCTTATTCCAATCAATCAATAATTTTTATTCTGTTTATATTTCGATCTTCTTTTTTGAATAAGTAAAACTTCCGCTTTGAAAAACAAAGTCGATAATAAATTGCCATTAAATTAAAATTTTTTTTTCTTAGTCCTAATCCTCTATATGTATCTCGTTTGTAAGTATGTACTTTCTTTTCTGTTCTAACTTTTTTCTTTAAACCAAATATTTCTAGCTTTAAACTATATACTTATTAACACTATTTCTTCTTCCGCCATATTATGTACATTATGTACATGTTTATTTACTTTTCTCTTTTCTTTCAGTCTAATCCTTACTATTTATCAAATCTTTTTTTTCTCCTTTCCTAATCTATTTAAACTTTTTTTCAGTTTTTACTTTCTTTTTCTTTTCTTTCCTTTTAATTATATTTCTTAAAATTTTTGTTTCTTTTCTATAGCTTTGTTTTCCTATCTACCTATGTACATATGTATATATGTAAGTTAATTTATTTGAAATTCACTTTTCTTGTTTTAGTATTTTTGCACTTTCACTTTTCTTCGATTTGTATGTACTTATTCCTTTTTCCTTTTCAGCTTGTTGGACTTTTATGAAAATTCTTGAATTCTGGTGACACGTTTCTTCGGCGCTTGTGCCACTTGGTGACATGAAGAGTTGTTAGTTCTCGAACGAATCCCCGTTCGTTCTTGAATTTTCTTTTCTTGAATTTTCTGGATTCAAGATTCCGAATCCCGAATCTTTATGAGAGGACACTGTTTCCTTTTCTTGGGGATTTGGAAGTGGCCTTAAGCCGTCAGCTCAAGAAGTTGGTCGGCCTGAGCCTACCACTTGATGGATTACAATGCCCTCTCTCAAAACGATGGGAACTCCACCCAGACTTCAAAAAGTCTTGAAGAAGAAATCGTAATTCTCACGTGGCTGACGTTAATATTGTTGGCCAGGAGGGCCACTGGTCGATCAATGGTTGTTTTATGACGACCTAATCAAGATAACAACAACAAAAATTAATCTCCTGTACCCTTTGTCAGATCGTGCGTATATGTAGACTTACCGATTCTTGTACAAAATGGTGCTTCGCTTGAATTTTAATCCTAGAGTTTCCGAAAAGGATTTATTTCTTTGACCGGAGCGTCGCCGATCTACCAAAAATGTTAACGCTGTTTCTATGTGGAAGACTTTATGTTTAGCAAGAAAAACTTACGGCTAAAACCAATATTTAATCTTACCAGGTATATATGTTTTTTTTATCCTTTTTTCAATAACCTGCTGGGAAATGTGAAGAATTCTGTTTTCTTCGGCACGGAATCTATGCTTAGAGAACTTATTCTCACGTTAGCTTACTTTTGCGTTGCACTTTTATTGTTTTAACTTGCGTGAAGCACCAATGGGGGATGAAAGTAACTCAACCTTCTTTGCTGACGACTCGTGGTGAAAAGAAAGAAGATTCGCAAAAATACTTTTAAGCAAAAGAATATGGAATGCGGTACTGAAACGGATCTTGCAAATTTGGTACGGGACGGCTCGAAACGCATGCCGTAGATTCCGCACGTACCACCCATCGAAACTTTTATTCTCCGCCACATTGGTTTAAGCTGAGTGCGCAAGCTGGTTTGACTGATGCAATGATTGATGTTATTAAGCAAATAGTTATTTTTGTTTGTGTTTATGTTGGATAAGCAGAGATATTTTTTTTTTGTAATAAAGCTACTTTTTTTCTTTGACTTGTATGGATTATCTTTTTCGGAAAGATGGAACTTGAAAGTTTTACTCGTTGCTTAGGATAAGAATTTTTCTTATTTTATTCCCAAATAAGTTTTGAACATTATCTACATACATATAACTGTTTCCTACAACTATTTGTGGGAATCAGCATTTAATGATTAAAAATTATCAACCATTTCTGTGTACAAGCTTGTAGACAAAAATGAAGGGAGCCTTAATGATCTACTACATCTCAACAGCTACAGTGAGAGGCACTTTTACAAGACAAGATATACTTAAGGGAGTTTATTAATATAATTGTTTGTTGTTTGAATAGGTTTGCATTCGAAATCCAAACTCCAGCGTAACAGTCCAAGTGGCACTACTTAACTTTATTAGTGATCAATAACTACATATCGAAACAGTTTGTTAAACTTATTTTATTTGAACTTAGGTGTTTTTATAAAATTATGTATCATTCCTTGAACTCAAGAGTAATAAGGGTGTAGTTCTTTAAGGTGTTATATACAGGCTTAAAGCATACATCGATCTTTCAACTCTTAAAACGCTTTTATTAGAGGTCTCGCTGAGTTCCCCTAATATAATATTATATCGCGATTTCAACTTAAATTCAGTTCTATTCTTCTTGTAAAAAATATGAGTAGGTACTTTTAATTTGCTTATTAGTACACCAACTCATTGTTCCTGAATACCAACGCTATTGGATTTGTATTTGTGTGTATTATTTATGTTTTTTTAGCGGTCGACAGCGCTGAGCATTTTTTTTTTTTCAATAGAATCGTAACAAATGGGACTAGACGATGCATATCCTGCATTTAAAAAAAAATTATCTTACATGTTCTTATGACAAATCAATTTCCTGATCTGGTGTAAGATTGCTAAAGTATTGACCTAACCTATATATGCATAAGCTAAAGAATACAGCCCTAAATTTTGCCATTTATATCAAAAGTACTCGAAAGGGTTCTTCAAAACGAAATAAGAGCTTTTTTGTTGCAAATAACATGCTTACTCCGAAACAACCACGTTTTTGAAAAAAAAAATCATCGGTAACACAGCTTACTCAAATGTAACTGACAATATTAAACAGGCGTTTGATGGGGATAAAGGGGATAAATTCACTTTTCTAGTACTGCTTGGTTTTTCAAAAGCATTTGACACAGTTAATCACATATATGTAAACCTCTGCACGAAGCTTAAATATCACTTTAAATTCTCAACTACTGGGACAAAATTGATCATTGGTCCTGGTAAGCGATAACCTACTATCTCACTTCCTTCCTAACGTTCCGGTGTTCCTCAAGGTTCTAAACTGGGTCCCCTTCTGTTTTTATTGTATGTTAGTGAGCTTCCATCTATTATTGAGAATTGCGCGTCCCACATGTATGCAGATGACCTTCAAAAGCACGTGAATGAAGGCCTAAAAAGGGTAGTACGTATTTTCGTCCGAATTTCATGGTCTAACCTTAAATCTATTGTGTTTAATTAAATTAATAATGCAACCACATATTAACAAACTAATTTATTATAATAATTAATATTAAGAATGGTTTACAATTGATGTGATTAGTTAAAGCAACTATATTCAAGTGAAGTGCTGACTGAGAATCAGACACCATGAAATGTATGTATATAAACATAATGTAGTAGTATGTGACATGTGTATATGAATGCAAATATATATTGACTATATGTGTTCTGTACACACTACAAAATCCAAAAACGGACAAATTGCTTGGCTATTTGAAGAAAACGATTATAAATAAGAGTATATTTCCTACTTTCCTTTGATTTACTCAAGCAATGTTCCTATCGAATATATCGAAAATCAAAAAATCTTGGCATGTCATTTAATCGCTATTTAACTTGGGATAGCCATATTAATTTAAACGACGCACGGTAAAACTTATGGCTTCTGTGGGTTTATAGCAAAATAGCCCGCATGCTTAATATGCCTTTCGAAACTATCTTTAAATAATTTCTGTGAATCCTCAATCAAATTACTGCTTTGCAAGAATATGATTAGCTTCCTTGCAAAGGTCTCATCAGTTGATTCATCCCTGTTATTCCTTTTTAACACCTGTAAAATTCCTCACCGCGTGATATAAAAGATGTAAGAAACAACAAGCATGAGTAAAGCGTTAAAAATATATTTTTCATAAAACTTTAATTAAATAATTTCGAATCCTTAAATTCACTTTACAAATACTTAAAGTATAACATCAACTAATTGAATATTACATTATTAATTAATTAACTAAGCATTTTCATGTAAATAAGTAAATCTTAATGTTAAATCTAAAGTCTGCCTTACTAAGAACTGCATTATCCCTGTTCATTAAGTCAGTACCTGACTGTTTATAATGAACGAAATTTTGTCAGGCGGATTGGGCAGCCATAATTTTTTGGCTACGGAATGAACAAATGAATGCTTGCAAGAAATATTTTATTAATTTGTAAGTACAAGAAGAAGAGACAAGAAGTTCTATTGTACCAGATCAGGTTTTCGACGTTTATGAAAATAACCCTTATCTGGTAGTTATATTGATTTAAGCTAAAATTATTAAAAATGTCGAATTTAATGTACTTCAAAATTTTCATAACTTCTTCCAGTTTTATCAATTTTGTTTTCATTGTGCGATTCTCTTAAGTCTTATACGAAAGACAGGGAAAATAAGACAAAAAACTGCTCCAAACTTGGAAAAACTTGGCCATTCATCGCCATAATTATGTTTTTTTGTGTTTCACAAATATTGTTCGCAGTGTCAGAAAATATATCAACTAGCCCAGAAAAGTTAGACTTTCAGTTCGAAAAAAAATTCTCACAAAGCAGACTGTTGGTGGAGGGCTTTACTTGTATGTCTTAAGCATTTACTAAAATGTTCCCTAAATTTGGACAGGGCTAAAGTTGTGTGGGGAGTAATAAGTAATATTGTAGTTTTAAATTAAGGGTACCTTTTTAAGAAATTTTTAAAACATGCAAATACAGCTTCATTTGAAAATACTCGTATCATTTATACAAAATATTAGGAAACAAAATTTATTAGATATTACAATTGATTGATTCAAAGAGCTACATATATGCAGCATAATTAAATCTACTGAACATTGGACGCAAAGGCTGCTGATATCTTACGCTTGCCCTTTCTTATATTTTAAAAGACTTTGCACTATTCCCTAAATCTAGCAAGATAGTTTTGTAAAATATACAGTAATTGGGAGATTTTATTCTTTTTTAAGGTTTTATGTCATCATCGTAGATAAGAATATAGGTATAATAATGATCGAAACCAAATCATTTATAATTAAAATAAATAATACTGGACCCAAATGGCTACCTTGAGGAACGCCTGAGTTAATGTAGAACTTAGCTGAATTCTCATTTCTAAAAGAAATACTATAAGATCTTTTATTTAAATATGAAAAAATCCAATTTAAGAAAACATCACCCCTGGTTCTTGAGTTTCATCAAAAGTGTTTTATGGCACAACTTATCGAATGCTCTACTGAAATCCGTAGAAACACAGTCGACTTGTTTACTATCTTCAAAAGCTTGACAAAAGGACGTACATTTTTTGACCAACCCATGTTGATTATCGCAAATTATTGAATTACAATTCAAAGAAAGAACGTTAGATATAATAATTGACTCAAACAGTCTTGAAACCACAGAATGCTTCGCAGTAGTTTGATAGTTTATTACTTCATTTTTCGATTCATTCTTGTGAATTGGTATAATACATAAATGCAGTTTTAGAAGTAAAAGTCTAATTTTTCTGGACTAGTTGATATATTTTCTGACAATTTACAAAAAATATTTATCCAAAAAAAAGATGAATTGAAAAGTATGCCCGAAATAATTGCATTTGGTCAGTTGTTGTATTTATTTAGTTTTAGGGAGAATTTGTGTTATTGTGTCTACCATTAAATTGAGAGTGACAACTGATTTCGAACTAGTGATTTTCCATATTCTTTAACCTGTTTTCTAAAAAGTCAGAGTGATTTCTTCGACTTCGTGTGTAAATACATATTTATACAAATACATTTAGGGCCCATTTCTCAATGTCCATTTACCATTTATAGTGACATTTTAGTCTCCCAATTTTGTCTCTTAAGAGCCACGTATTCTGAATTCTAAACTTGAGCGTTTTTATTATTCTAATTTGTTCGTCGTCAGCGTTAATATTAAATGTTCAAAAAACGTTGTTTAGTTTTTCATAGATTTTGCATTTATTTATTATGCTGGAATTAAACAGACTGACAAAAAATCGCCATACTTTCTGTCATTTATTATTACTATAGAAATATGAATGCAGAAATGATGACATTTTGTCATAACTGTGATTTTAGCCCAACGCAGAATTAATTTAACAAAAATATATTTAAAAAAAAAAGTGTTTCACCATCCTAGAACAATCTATGCATTATATTAATTAAATTTAAAAAAAACACACACCTTTTTATACCTTTCTTATGGGCGAATATTATATAAATACTCGTAAATATTCAATGAACATACATACATGCTTACAGGCTTACTATACAAAACAAACATAACTACTTATATAATTATGTGTATAATATATAAAAAAAAATTAAAAATAGATAATCAATAAACTAATTAATCTGTCGCTTCTTCAGCTCAGAAGAAACAAAAAAATAAAACATTAAACACAAATTTAAATAGAATATAAAATAAATGTACCAAAACAAACAGCAAAACTATGAATCAAAACAAAATACCACCACAAAAATATATTTTATGAAAATATAAAATCAAAAACTAACCATCCAAAACAAGGTGTTTTTTTAGGAAGTTATAGTGAGCATTTTTTGGAGGACGATTTTCTGGACATTTCGTTTGACCATGCACTTATTGAAATTTTGAAGAAAACAATAACACTCCCCAATATTTTGACTTCTTTTCATTTGGAATTCAAAAGAAAATTGAAAATTATATCAATACTTGTTAGTCTGGCAACAACTGTGTCCATTTACATTGTCAGCCATTTAGACTGTCCTTAAAAGGTCTAAGAAAACAATTTATTTCCAGAAACATCCTCCAAAATATCTACTCATTTTAAACCCCAAAACACACACACTAAATACATTTTTTGAAGCTTTTTTAACTTCGTATTTTTTATTGCTTTACACAAAATACATTGAATTTTTTTACCAAAAACAAAAAACCACTAACTAAACATTGTTACCTACTCATTTGAGTAAAAAAAAAACTGAAACCCTCCTGAAATAAAAACATAATCACACTTAAAAAGAAAATTAAAAAACAAATCACAAAATGTTTATGAAAACAAACTAAAAATTTTATGAAATATATTTTTTAAAACAAAAATATTATTTTACATTCTTTTTTCCAACAACACTTTTATACGAATATATATTTATTTTTTGAATAAATCAAAATAAGGGAAATAAAACTTAAACTAAAAAATAAAATATATAATTATATATATTATATATAGATAAAATTTATTAGGGAAATTTAATCAAGATGTTTCTATACATGTACACACTACCTATCTAAAGTAAAACAATAACCAATAACTATAAAGAAAACAACTATTTAAATAAGTATTTGCAACAAAAGAAACAAAAAATGGTAAAATTTGTATGCTTCATGTTACCATTACAATTAAAATGGAAAACCTGCATTTTTATTTAATTGTGAAAATACAATGAAATGATAAATTTATTTACTACACATTACTTATTGTGAACCGAACAATTACCTATTAAATATATATATATATAAATCAATATACAAACATAAAAATATACAAGAGCCGAAGAAGCAAACAAAAAAATATATATTGAAGAAAATCATTGTTGTTTTGTTATAAAATTTATTGTTTAAACTGGCACACAGAAAAAATGAAGAACAAAACCAATTTATTTGTACATTATTATATATATTTGATGAATGTGAATATTATTAAAAAACTGAAAAACAAAGTATTATCAAATAAAAAAAAATAAAAAAAAAGAAAATATTCTGAAACCAAAAACGTGTTTTTTTCTACCAATTTCCATACGTCGAAAATCTAAGAATGGGATGACCTCAACAAAAGGGGTCTGTTCTTTTTAGCCCCGAGCGGGCACATAACGGATCTTGAGCAAATAGATTTCGGTCTAAGCCGAGCATGACCTGAGCACTCCGATCTATTTGAAAAACACAAATGAGCACTGAACTGTCATTGTATCGACTTTTTTCCTATTTAATTAATTTCTGGTTAATGCTAAATCGAACAAAAATTAAGCCATTTCAGGTTTTTACTCGCATTATTCTTACCGAGCTCATAGTAGGGAGCTCCGATGGAGCTCTGGTAGAAAAAGGAAATGTAAGTTAAGCTCTCAGAGCTAAAAAAGTAACATATGTAGTTCATTTTTGACAGCAGAGTGCCTTGCTCGGGGCTATGACATAACATACATACAACGCAATAATCTAAGTCTCAGCATGACTAACGTTACATAGCAGAGATACAATATATCTCTTTCAAAAACAGCTGAACGAGACATAACGTCAACGTCATTCTTTTTCCGAAGGTTTCCATTCCGTTTTTGCTTTGCATTTTTATATCGCAATTTTTATCTTGCCATTATTTTTTTTAAGTTTACGTATTACTTAATGCATTAACTTGAAAGGATCGCAATGTAAAAAGTTTAAAAATTAAGTTCAATGAGTGAGAAGGTGAAATTAGGTATTTGTTTGTTCTTCGAACTTATAAAATTTCAATGATTTCACATGTGCTAGGGGGCAGCAGATGGCGATATTTTATCTGGCTAATATCGGCGAGCCATCTAAATTGAAATAAGCCGTTAGCAAAATACATATACTGAGTTCTTTTTAAACCAAGAAATTATGTCTTATAAATAAATAAATTTGGTGGTGCAACAGCTCGGAGTGAACCAGGACCTAGTGACTTACAACTCTCAACCATTCCTGTGTGCGTGTTATGAGGAACGGAGGGGACCTACAATTTTCTGCCGATTCCGAACGGCTAATGAGCAGCACTTTCCATGACAAGTGATACTCTTGGAGAATTTGTCAATTCCTCGCAAGAGGCAGTACACCCCAGAAAAAAAACTTTCTTGCAGCGGCTGAGAATCGAACTCGAGACCTTCCGCATGACAGTTCAACGCACTAACCATTATGCCAAGGGGTACGGATACTACAGAAATTATGTCTTATGTACTTTTAAATTGAATAGAAATCGCAGTATAATTTTTACGAACTAAAATAAAGGCGGATTAAAACTTGCGAAATAACCATTGTAAGAAAAACAAAATTTATTTTGACAGTGTTAGTAGAACCTTTTGTTCATGCCATCCATTTTTGTTAAGCAGAGTTTTTTATGCTGTCGTGAACCTTATATTAAAAGATGAAGATGAAATGCGTTTAAGAGTTTTGCCGGTCTGGACATTACGCAGAGAAACTACGAATGACATGTTGAATTCCTGGGCTTGAAACTACAAAACATTATTTCATACTTAAATACAAGAAACTACAATTTTTTCTTTCGAACTGAAGTTGTTCATGTGTCTGAAAGTTTCTGTATATTATCTCAGTTTTTCTGGCGTTGGAAATCTTGTGGAAAGCAAGGAATGTTGTTTTTAGGTGTTTATTTTACTTTTTAGGAAAACGACATTACACTGAAGGGAGATTGCAGCCACACTATAAATACATAGAACAAACCTAGTTTCAAAACATAATTGAAAAGTTGAAGTGTTTATTTCGCGAACTCATTTTCATTGGAATAATAATAATATTTAATAAAAAGTTAAGTTTTTCATTAAAAGTACAATTCGCATAGTCTATAGAAAATTTGCTTTCTTTTGACACCTCATTTGTGTTGAAATTGGTTCAGTGTGAGAGCCGGAAAAGGGATACTTAATAACGAAATAATATGTATGATGATGATTGAACAAAATTAGAAAAAATCTGTGTTTGGCCGTTTTCCAAACGATGCGTTGAGGTTATGTTAACACATTCATCATTAAATGCCAAAGGTAAGATTAGTTAGAAGTGACTGTTGGCAGAGAACCGATTTTTTTTATTGCAATAACACATGGATCTATGGAAGCTCTACTCTAGTCGCCTGCCCCAAATCAACACCAAACAGGGGCTTTCTCTTGATGTATTGCAATTTGGTAGATCAGAGGCCACAAAAGTTTTCGAGAAATACGTGACTGAATTATGTGAGTTTGACATTACCGCTTACGTCATCGAGCAATCGAGTACCATAATTTGACATTTTCTCGTCAGTAATCGAACAGAATTTTATTCGTTAGATGAACAGCCATCTGAATTGATAGTGTGTAAGTATTTGTTTTGAATTCTGGGGTAAAACCTAAAAATTATGGTACCTATTTATTGTTTTTTCATTTTATTTTTACGAAATTTATCTTTTTTAAACCAAATTTATCAACAAGAAGACCGACTTCAAAACGTCTTGGACATCGATATTTACAATCAGGGCACTAAGCTCTTCATTTTGAGGTTATGGCAAATTTTGTATCACAATTTTTTAGACTTTGGAAAGAACTGCATATCTGATGCACTCTTATGCACTACTGCTCCCACTAGAGCATGCAAGACGTTCACATTTGTAAATAACTACCAAAGGCCTATCTAATTATTCTAATTATTTTTTGTTATCAATCACACTAAAAATTGCTGTGGACTCTTAGTCTATTACAATGATAGCAAAGACCAAAAAAGTGGGTCTCGCAATTCTGTCTGTCTGTCTGTCTGTCTGTCTGTCTGTTTGACTACAGCTAAACGGCCCGGCCGATTTTCTTTAAGCTTGGTAGATGTCATTTTGAATTTTTTCCCCCCACACATTTTTTTCTTTTTTTTTAAGACCAGAAATAACGGTACCTGCCATAGGATTTTTTTTTCGAAATTTTATAAATATTTTTTTTCTCAAAAACTGTCCGTCCAACAGATTTAAAAAAAATTCAAAAAATTTCATTGAGTTAAAGCTAGCTAATGGTTGAAACAAATTTTACAAAAAATTGTTAGTTTTGGTACCCCCTTTGGAAACATTTTTTTTGTTTTTGATTTTCTCAAAGCCCCTGCTCGATTTTTTTAAAACTTTATAAATAAAAGTTTCTTAATATAATCTACAAGATATGAGAAAAAAATGTATTTTACCTAAAAATAACGGCACCCTACATACAAAAGTTAATGGTTTTCGAAAATCGTATTTTTATCGAAAACGGTTCCGAGAATTTTGCTAAAAATTTTTTCTTTTTATTAATTACATATAACGATATTACTGATTTTATCTACAATAGAACGATTTTTTCGAATTTTGAATTTCTCACTATCGGCATAACGACAATGACAAGCTTCTAAAAACTTAAAAAAAAAATTGCATTTCAAAACTTAAAAAAAATATATTTTTGAATTTTTAAAAAAAATCTAGTTTTTTTTTGTGGAAAATTCGATATCTCACAAACGGATCAATATTTTTTTTTGTAAATTTAATTTTTACTCGTACATTAATAAACACTTTAAATTGGCGTTCCAAAAATTTCTTAAAAATGTTTTAAGAATTTTGTATATAAAAGCTTATTTTTTAAAGAAAGGACTACAACAAATTATAATTTTGTTCTTGCATAAGCTAATTTTTGCTCAAAGCACATGGCATCCTGTGCTTAGCTCCAACTGCTAAAGGAGTTGTTTTAGTTATTTAAAGATGAATTTTATCCTTAAGAACAGTTTTTTTTTAAATTCTTAGTCGTTTACATAGGAGCAAGTTCGTGCGACCCAGTCGTGGATTTTATTTTTAACACTCTAGCTCTTCATGTTAATTTGGTAAAAAAGATTAACAAATGACAGAAATTCTTATTGGAAAACAATTTATTTTATTTTTTTTTTTATTATTTTTATATCTTAAAAAGAAATGAAAGATTTTTTGTTAATGATAAATGAAAAGTTTAAAAAAAAAATGTTATCTAAAAAATTATTTAGTAATAAAATTCCTCCAACGATTTTTCTAATTTTGTTTGCATTATTATTTATTTTTATTTACTTTAAATATGTAGTTGTTTCAGTTAAAGGGTTCAGGGAAACGGTTAAATTGCATGCTCTTGTTGGCCAACTCACGTCACTCACCTCTGCTGTAAATAAATCTTGCCCTTAAATCGTTCATGTAGAATGTGGCGTCCGCTTTTCGGTTCAATTAAACAATTAGTTATCATCGTTCTCTAGTGCTCGCCAATGATGCTAACCGCGTCACAAACGTCCTTTTCGTAAAAGTACGTACCAATGGTTCCGCCGCCGCCGCCGCGCCGCCGGCCCAAAATCACTAAAAAAAGGTAAATTTTTGAAGATGCATTGTCAATTGGTGAATCTCGCTTGGCTTAGTGTCGTAACATGTAGGACAATGTCGCTTGTTAACACAGCCATACATCCAAAAATTCGCCTCGTTCGTTAGGGATGATTTTTCGGATCCTCTTAAAAACACCAAGTCAGTGAATAATTGGCGCTTTTTATGATCATGTCATGAACTTTTAGCTCCTGGGTCAATTGGATCTTGTACGGACGGACGTAGGTAAAAGTCCCCACACAAAATTCGCCAAGTCTGCGAAAGGCCGAGTTCTTGTGCATGGGGAGGAATCGACTGATTGATTATCGAATGTGTGAAGGCTGTGAAAGGCATCCACGTCTACCATGAAATGGGCGTGACACGTGACAAGTTTACACTAACGAACACTCAATTTGACAATAAAGCTTTATCATTTGGACGTGTTGTTCAATCGTGTCCCTTCTCATGGTGATTTGGAATCAGTAACTGAATATCAAATAATAATATTTGGCAGATGTCACGCAACAAGCCGCCAAAATCTAAGCCACTCCCCCCACCCCCAGTATAAAACTGATTTTTTTACGAGTCTTTTTTAGAAAATTGGCCATTCTGCTTACTGGGGGATAATAGACCACGCCTCTACTTATTTGGACACAACCAGGGCCGGATTAACAAGTAGGCAGAATAGACAGTTGCCTGGGGCCCCCCATTTTAGGGGGCCCCCGAAAAATGAAAAAGACTTCTAAAATTTTCTTACAAACATAAAATTCTAGTAACACTTTTTTTTATTGCAAAATTTTGTTGTCAAGTCCGGCAGCAATGGAGTAGGTCTTTCAGTCGCTATAATTGCAGATTTGTCTACTGAATTCCACTTGTAAAAGGGTTTGCTTATAAGTTTTTCAATAACACAATCACAACGGTTTTTAATAACAACTTTTTCACTGCTTGATGCCAGTTTCTAGTTAAATTTTACACGCAAATTATAAAAGCATTACTTTAATAAACAAAAACGACTTCCAAATTTTTATTTATAAGTCAAGGAAAATTCGTTTTCTTACCTCCACTAAAAAAGAACTCTATTCAGTGCAAAAATTCTAAACGAATTTCCCATTTTGCTCATATTCTTCCAGCACGAATAGAACAAAAAAAGTCAAGATACAACACTATTCATATCTGAGTGTAAGAACTTTAAGTACTGTTCGCCACTTTGGTTGGATCCGTTCACAGTTAATTCGAACGAACCGGTCGGTGGTACGATACGAGCTATACTTTTTTGTGTTTGTGTACACTTTCAGTGGATACATTTCGTTCTCAAACCACATGAATGTCGTTGGTTATGGGTGCTAAAACAATGTGAGTTGTGAGCTTTTTTATTTTTCAGTGAGCATCTGAGCATACTTCCAGTGGATACATTTCGCTCTCAAATCATGTATGAATGAGATTGAGAACGAGAACGAATTGATGTTGAAAGTTAAAAGTTGCTGTGCTATTGCTAGCAGTGTTTGTTTTTGTTGAGTGCATGAAAAGGTTGCACGAGCTGAAAACTGGGAAACAAAGTGCAAAATTAACTTTAATTAGGAGACAAGTATAACAATTTTGTAGGTGGTTAAGAAGACGAGAAAATTTGATTTATTTTATCGGAAAGTTAGGCGTTCATTAACGAAATGAACAATATGACGCCTCGCCTCTGCTTTTTATGAAAGATATAAGTTTGTATTTTTTAATCGAAAAAAGAAGGGAACGGACGTGAAAAAAGGGGCCCCAAATTGATGATTGCCTAGGGCCCCGTTGAGGGTTAATCCGGCCCTGGACACAACCTTCATGCTCTTGTGTTTAAATAAATCTTATCTAAAACAAAAACTTAAATTCTACTTAATTACGTCTAAATTAAAAAAAAAAAAAATTCCCAGAAAACTTAATTCAAAAATACATAAAATACAAAGAAAAAAAAAACAATTACTGTCAGAACTAACACACATTTCTTTTTGAAACACTTACAACAAAGGATCTTTAGATAATTTTGAATTTGCCTTGTTCAAAATTCAAAAGCAAAATTGTTCTGGGTACTTTTGGTAATTTTAAAGAAAAACAACAATAATTTTTATTACCTAAATGTAATTTAGTTATTTTTCTTTTGTAAACTATAACACATAGCACAATGAAAGAATACAACCAGCAAAACACAATATTTCCCAAACGGACTACACAGCTGACGTAAGTTATTATCTTCATAGTATATAGAAATAGAGAAGGCCAATTTCGACACAACTTTGTATGTTAAATTGTACGATACAAGGAACATAACTCCTTACAGCCCACATAATCCTTTTTAAAAATGTGCCATACGTGCCGGCTTCAGTTACAAGCCACCCGAGTTCTCTCAGGAAATTAGCCCCACTGTCATAAAGCAGCTATACAACTTTGTTATTCGAATCCCAGCCTTATGTATGTATGGTACTTTATTTTTCATATCCCGTAAATGTAGACTTGTGTAGGTAGAAGAGTATCTGGAAGTATTATACCAACAATTGGGAAGAAAATGAAAACTTTTTTCACTTCTTGTCAAAATCTGTAATCCCTTATAACGCTTTTGTTAACAAAGAGGGACTTAACAATGCTCTATTACCATGCAAAGTGGAAGCCGTAATTGCATGACTGAATTCACTTCGAAGATTCCGCTCATCCTCCCAAAGGTAGAGAGTGGCAAATGTTACTTGTAGCACTGACGTTTTTGTAACTCCCCATACCGGAAGAGCACCATTCCTTCGAATGCACCATTGAGCTATAGCTGTGGAATGGATTACCTGGGGCTGTTTGTCCTACCTCCTTACTCCCTGAATTGATGACGTGAGCGGAATTTTTGAAGAATCTCTAGAATGTTTTGAAGAATGTGTGTTATTTCGATATCGAGTGTCAGACATGTAAGATACGATTTTGTGTCGATGATGGAATTCATAAAACACAAATGCTCCCTTGTGCCGAAATTCGGGAGCAAGTAGCAATACTCCTACCACCTCATCCATATACCACAATTGCACAAGGGAATATTGATATTCACATCCCAATTCTATTGGCAATTCCTTGGTGAAATTGGAATAAGTTGTGATTGCATGTTGTACGAGTATACATAAGTTCCGTACAGCGTAAGTAGTCGAACACGATTTGGGGTGTTTTTGTATAGGCAGGAGGCGCGCGGGGCATGTGGAATTTATGCAAATTTATTTGATTGATATTTAATAATTCTGATATAAATCCTGTACGAATCGACAGCCTTGTTGGTGGGATGTCCTTTGCGTTTGTGTTACGGTAGTCAATTCAGGCAATATATGTTTATAAAATATACAAACATTATTATGTTCGTTGGAAGTTGACATCCGTTAAAATATGAGTTCATTAAGTTAATGTTTGCATAGGGATATGAGATTTTGATGGTTTGTTTGCTTCGGTAATTAATTAAGTTTGATGGAAGTTTAATTGAGTCGTTGACTATTGTGTGTGTTAAAATAATAGGATAAGTAAACACTGTGAAATATACATAGATTTCAAATATATGAAGGAAGGAAGATTGTCTTGTGATAAGATGGTGGATGTGTTAATAGATTGCTACAGCAAATAAAGCCGTAGTGTTGCGGTTAATTTCACCACAACAAGGTTCACCAGCCCATTCATTTCTCTTTTTCCTCAACACCCCTTCATTTGTTTTGCGGCTCAAAAATTCTGTCAGAGTTTAGTATGAACCTGGACCATCAGCCAAGAATCTTGAAAAAACAACACAAACAGGAATTCCACACTCAAGATGGCAAGACATGGGACAGACGGTCCATTTCCAACGACATGTGTAACAGGTGGTCAACATAACTTCCGTCCGTTTGACAGACAAATCAAAACTAGGAACGCCAGTTATCCAAACGAAAATGGCCAAGAGCCCAACACATAAAACAAACGACCGAGAGTCCACCATAGAGTGTCTGTACAAGTAAAACGAAGATGAATTTGTTAGGTGATTCCTTAAATCCTCCAAATCTGCAAGAAGGTCTACGGTTTTAAGGAATTGTAATTGGAATTGCATCCGCAAAAAATACTTTTCTCTATGTTAGACTGGTCAGTTCAGTATGGGATGGGGCGTTGCTCGTGTAAATATGATTTTTCGATTAACTTTAAACTATAGTAGAACTGGACGGAGGTGAGCTGAATTCGTTGATTGAGCTATCACCATTGGGAATGATCCTTTTCACTAGGAGCAAGCTGCCAGCCAATGGGCGAAGTTTTGCGTTATACCCGTGACCATATACTTTTGTTTATCGTTCAACACTTTGCATTATAAATCAGGACTAGTAGAATGAGGGTTCTGTAGAACGTGCATTTCGTTCGACGCGTGAGGAATTTTGAACTTGCTTAATTCGGATCACTGAAGTAAAAAGGTTTTTCAAAGTTCATTCTTCCTCTGATCTTCACTGAGGTGTCATATACGTGAAATTAATGCTTAATTACTTAAAGGTAAATAAATTCATTGACTACTTCGAAATTATTAATATATTGTCAACTTTAACGTTTTATCTAATCTAGTGGACACATGTTCGTTTGTTTGTTGATAGCATAAAATCGGTCTTCTTGATTTGTGTCTAGTTCAAAAGCCGTGAAAAACTGTATTACGAAACTTTGGAAACGAATTATGTCGATATCGTCCACATACCCCAATAGTGCACTCAGCTTTAAAACAACTATTGCAGAAATTAATTTGGGAATTCACTTGTTAGTTGATCTGCATATCTAAAACTTTGAAACATACAAGTTTCAAATAGTTTGGAGAATCTATTCCTTAGTTGCGCAATGCACCGCTTATCTTCTAATACTCGTAACATGCAATACAGCTTGATTCCGAGTTCAGACATTGCCCATAGAGCTTCGGCGATGAAAGAATAGTGAGTCTCTGCTTGATTTAAAGTTTTTAGATTCTTTTTTCAATATTTATATCATTTTGAAGATTTGGTCTACGGGGTCGTTCTGCCAGACCGGATATCACATAACTTGCTGGTTTAAGTGTTGTAGAACGGGTCAAGACGCTCACACAGTATACTTATGATCTCTTATGCGACGTTTAGCAGAGATTTTCTTTAAATTTCTTGTTGATCGCCTTTTTTGATATCATAATCCAGTCATTTGGGGATCCTTTCTTCCACCCATACTATGTTATTTATTTGCTGTTTTTAAAGAGTTTGGGTAGTTAGCTACAAGGCCCCGCACTTTATTGATTCTGCTTTTTTATATCTACATAAGCCTACACTTATACGGTGGATGGTCGAACTAAGTATTCATTGACTGGAAGTGAGTTAGCTATTATCCGTCTTACCCTATTTTCCTAAACTGGAAATTGTGAAGGCCTTCTCCGATCGTTCTCTTCAATTTTGTTGTCTCTTCTTTGTATGCTCCTTCTTCTTCTAACATCAGCCAGACCATGGGCTTTTTTTTCTAAGTGTCTGAATTTGACCAAATTTCCTGAAACCATCCCTTTAACAGTTCACCCGTGATACCCGCTTCGCTTGGAATGCTCATCAGTTCACCCTCGGGGCTAACTTTGGTCGTACCGTCAAATATAGAGACTCGGTTTTTAGTCATACAACACGATTATGGAATAACTTACCCGGCACGGTTTTCCCTTTTCATTTCAATTTGCAAATATTCAAAACCAATGTTAATTGACACCTCCTTTCTCTCCCCACCCTAATTTCTCCATCGCCCGTGATGTGTTTAACGTTATAAGAGCCTTTTAACATACCCTTGAGCGCGTGTGAATTATAAACAAAAAAAAATCATCGTGTTGGGAAAAGAGATCAAATCTTTGATTTTTATTTTCAAAACTTCGTCATTGTCGTCAAAAAACACCCTTACTAATATTGTGCTCTAAATTTGAGTAGAAAAGGGCATTTGTGGAGAAAATGGAGGACTGTTTCCTTTTCCCGCTGATCTCCACAGCTATGACAGATAGTGTTGTGGCTAATACCTAACTTCGCAGCATGCTCTCCTATTGGCGAGTGTCCGCTACAGGTAGCTACGATTATGACTATGCCTTGGCTGGTTCTTCACACAAGATCAAGCGATCAGGATTTAATATAAGTGAGCCAAATCTTTCAAGATATAATGCACTTAGTTAAACTGCTCTAATTCCCTCCGGTTTGAAAATGCCCAAACATGATGTCGAATATTAACACAAAGACTGAGAAAAAGTCTGCCAATTTTTGGCATTTGATAACAGAATTTCTATATTAACTAAAGTCTTAAGTTAACGTACTTGGTGCACGTATTTTAGTTATTCATTCAATCCTAAATTTGCTATCAGTTCGTTAACTTACAACTTGTTTACTTAGAACTTTACTTTTTATTACATTCATGTTGTGTCTAGTTTAATCATTTTCATTTTAAATTTATAGTTCTTGAAACATATTATTTATTTTCTTGTAAAAAAACACAAAACAAAAGAAGCTAAAAAAAATTCAAAATCACCCTGCAACAAAACTTCTCTTGGTATTAATCTACGAATGAACCAAGCAAGCGTACAGCAGTAGCAACCATCCCAAGCTTTGAAGCAGTACCAATGGAATTTGTTAGGGCCAAAATTCGAAAACTGCTTTACGGCAGTAGAAAAGATACATTTCACCGAAAACGAACCCCGGAAAATAGCGACAAGAACTCTTCTCCATCGCTACACAAGTATAGGCGAGTGGATAAGAAAAGCCTGAAAATCTCTAAGGAACGCAGCACAATGAAGAGCTATTTGCCATTAACAGAAGCTCGGTTGACTATTGCTAAGGCAAAACTGTTAAAATCTCAGAAGGAGTACCAAAATCTTTTGAAGAAGTTAATGCCCAACCCTTATTGCATTTCGTCTATTCCCACGAAGTCACGGCTACCAACAATTCGAAAAAACGAACCACATCCAGTTGCTGTGGAGAATCATGAAGTGGCGGTTGGAGAAAATGCCTTGACGGTTGACGATGATGTTTGCAAAAATATTGACCTCACTGATGATGATGCCGAATGCATCTATGATATTATTATGTGAGCTGCTGATAATAAGACAATGAGAGGGAAAACCAACAACAACTAAAACTGAAAGAGAATTGGAATTACGATCTGCTGAAACCCGTCACAAAGAGAACAAATAAGAAATCTGTCAATATGACCCCTCCGACGAGGGCTCATATTTGCACATTTCAAAATCTCGTCAATGTCAACGTGCCATCTCTTTAAATGAGCCAACTCCTCTTAAAAATCCAACACTCATCTCAATTTATGTTCAAAATTCATCTAGATAGTACTCCTTATATACATTCATCCGTACAAATAAGGGATGGTGGAAAATTTTTAACTTAAAAATGCAGGAAGCTGTCTTCACCTTCGAGCACTTACTCATCACGGTGCGTTGTCGTGGAGCCATCATCGTCGTCGTTGTCATTGTTGTTGTTGTTGTTGTCTGCAGCAACCAAAACTGAAAGAAGCAAAAGATGTCAATTGAGTTATGGAAAAATCAATGAGTTTTGATGACGACACTACAAGAGAGTGATGGGAGTTTTCCTGAGAAGCTACGGTGATAAATTGTGTTAGCCAGGTGGAAAATGAAAGAATACATATCCATAACTATGTATGTATAAAGGTGATAATCTAGTTAAGGGTATGTGGAACGAATAACAAGTACAATTCGATAAGGTTGCATAGATGTTCATTTGGAATGTGTATGAGCTACTCAATCAAATGCCATCAACTTGAGTCTGACCACAAATCTTGGGTTCTTGATTTTAGATGAACGAGCTTCAGTTACCTATTGGACGGATGTTTAATTTGAAATATTCTGACAATGTTAAAATATATTTGTTTGACGAAAATAGAAAACAATTTGATTTCATTTTTTTTTTTGTAAAATAATGAAACCGGGTGTTTTTAATGAGAAAAATTTATTTGAAAAACAAATATACAGGTATACGTGGCTGAAAATTGATTGTTCATGATTTACGGAGGATTTAACATCGATATCATTTGTTTAAAGAGATGTAATTGTAAACCAATTGTTCTTTCGTATATGTAAGGGAAACCAAGGGATACTTGGTCGGTCTCTTTCTTTTGCACTTGACTTGCTAAACTTATAATCGGAAGTGTTGAGCAGAAGACAAGATTAACAACATTTACTCCGTTTACATGAGTCGATTGTGAGATCGAAAGTGGTGTATACATAGATTTCAGTTCTGATACGATAACAGCCATTATTCTTAAAGGAATGAAAACTTTTACCCCTAATTGGACAAAAAGAGTTAATTTCAAAAAAAATTTTGGTACGACTATAGGTGTAAAAAGGTTATCAAGTTAGAGATTTAAGCTGCCAATACCACAAAACAAACCCTACTGATGAAAACTGGAAAAAGTACAGCCAAGTGAGGAATACTTGCAATGCTCACATTGGAAGAACAAAGTTCTCTCATGACCAAAACCTACGTCAAAAAATACTACAATATCTTCAATGCATTTAAAACCTTTTCATTTTCTGTAAAAAAAAATAATAAAAGCTCTTCAATTCATCTGTTTCTAAAGTCGTTCAAAATAATACTTACTTTGTCAGCTCGCATTTAAAAGCTAATGAGGTTGCAACACAGTTTGTTGCAAATTCGACTTTGTCAAACAGTATTTCGACTCTTTGGGACAAATCTTCTTTCGCACTCATATAGTCGCAAGAGTTCTCAAAGATCTTGAAATACTTGTAGATTGTACATATAGCATTTAAATCTGATGAGCTGTTCTTCTACGCTGACAAACCCATTACGTGTGTAAGCTTTTCGATATTTTTTAATCTCTGGGTATCTTCCTCTCCTTCCAATAACCGAGCAATTGCATTAACGCCACTTCTGTCCAAAGTCATGGAAACGCTGATTAACAATCAAATTAAGAAATATTTCAAAGAATGAAAGCTTTCAAATGACCGACAGTACGGCTTTCGTATAGCAAGAGGTCCACTGGTAACCTAATGGCATATCTCAACGAAAAGTTGAATCAATCCTTATATCTTTTGGAGAAACAAAGGTAATTCCACTTGATATTTTTAGAGCATTTAATAAAGTTTGGCACCAAGCTCTATCGATCAGTATCTTCTTCGTTGGATTAGAAATTACCTTTCGGTATTTTTAATACAATTTGTGTTGGACGGTTTTATGTCTAATATTTATAATGCCCCAAGGCATTGTTTCGACAGAACTCTCAAATTTGCATATTCGTGTCCAGATTAACAACCTATAGTTCCTATTTTCAGGAACTGTAGGCAGAAAGATGAAAAATAGATTGTGGCACCATCAGATGTTCACCTTATTGGGTGAACAGCGGCTCTCATATTCCCACAGTCGGTTACTGGCATCCAACTCTTCGGCATGCTGTATAAGCTTAACGCAGCTTGAAGTTTTGCTATGTGAAACACAGTATATACATATTACATACGATAAGGCTTTGAACGAGGTAATTAACAAAAACTTCAATACTAAGGTTGGATCTTTTACTAATTAGTTGATAAGCCAGTGTCAACGCCTAAGGAATGCATCAGCGAGAACGGAACGCAATCAACACTAACTCCCAGGCGGTTTTGAGCAAACTCAGACGTGCGATCATCATTTAAAGGAACTCAAACACCACAGCGACAACAAATTAAGCCCAAGCCAAAAAAAAAGTCCCCTGATGACAGATGTCCTCACAAAAACTCTTGGGAAAGTTACTTCAAACGAAGAAAAAACAAAAGTTAATATTTCTGTAGAACGTGAAAAACAGACCAGAAGAGCGTACAATTCAGAAACACTAATACCGCTAGCGACTCCATTGATCGATCACCTTGAATTAAATAATCTGGAAAAAATCGAGTAAATTATTCAAATAAGACACTCAAGGAAATAAACAGGGCTGGCATACATATACAACTTCTTCCTTAAGAGACTGCTTTAGTATTTTATGAACTTCCTGGCAATTGTCCTCAATAACTACTACTTTTAAAGCAAATGGAAATTGTTAAACCAATAAAAACGACGTTTTTAATACAGTAATATCTCTCATTGCGGCTTAAATTCTTCTGCAGCGACAACTGCATAATTCCTGATATGCAGTTTAGGTTCCGAGAAAAATATTCAATGTTTTATCCACTTCTAAAATTCCAACACGGTTTCGTCTTTTAATTAAACTTGCGGATGTTTTTTCCACATCGAAGCAAAAATTGACAGAGTGTGAATTCAGGGATTTGTTCACAAACTTTTCCAACTAAGATTTTTACAGTCATTAATCAAAATTATTTACAACTTCCTTCATTTTAGAATATTTTACGTTCGATGACAACCAGAGGTGACGTTCCATAAGGGTCTAAACTGGGATCAAACAACCAAAGCCAGAAAATGTACAGGCTGTACTGTTGGCTAATGACAATCTTCAGCAGGACAAGTCCATGTTTCTACTAAATGAATGTAGGTTAACATCAGCTGACTCAACGTGTACTATTAGCAGTTAGTCCCAAAAATCAACTAGGCTAAATCCGAACTGATTTGTATCAAAGTTGCAAGTGACTCAAGAAGCAAAATCACCAAGTTTACCCTCCCGGCAGAACCCAACCTAACAGTTGCAACTCTTCATTGAGTTATACCACACATTACCTGTACTTAAAAAAAAAAAAAAAAATTTATCCACTCTTGTTAAAGTGGCATAAAAGAGTTCTTAAGTGCAATTGAAGAACTGGCAAGACGTGTTCGTATTAAAGTAATCGAATGCATAACCAAGTACCTGAGATCAACGAACAAAAATCTGTCCACCAAGAACAAAACATGTGACCAAGATAAAAACGAAGACCTCAAGGTAAGTAAGGTGGTCATCTAACTCAAAGTAAACAGATTAGATTTAGATTAGATTTATAAATACATTTATTTCTTCAGAAGGTAAGATACATACAACAATTCATATTATAATAATGTATATAACTAATAGAAATAAAGTAGTGGCATTATATATTTTAAGAATAAAAACAGTGCTAAATGCCACTTCAACCTTAACAAATAAATCAAATAATAATAAGTTGGTTTGGTGACCCTTATTAAAGAAAATATGTACATTTCAAAATGAAAAGAAAAATAAGAAATGTTAAAAATTCAAATCAATTATACAAACCAAAAGATAAACCAAAAAGTTATAAAGAACAGAGAACAAGCTCTCTTTGAAAGACCAGAAATATTGAAGTCTTATATAACTGGAGACAACATTCTTTCCAACTCATCAAAGTGAAAAGTAAACAACCAGCCCTTTACAAGTTTCTCAAAACGATTTTGTAATATAAGTGATCTTATCATGATCGGAAGTTTATTAAATAAACGCGGAGACATAACAGAATAGAAATTACGGAAGGCAGTAGTGCGGAAGTTAGGAACAGGTACCATACATTGCATGTTACCACGGAGGTTATGTCTGTCCAAAACTCTGAAATTTAAATTACCTGAGCGCTTGAAAAAAGTTTTAAGGACTTTATAGCAATATAAGTGTCTTACTGGAAGAATCTTCAACCCCATGAATAATGGAAAACTATGATGCAGTCTATGTTTTCTGCTTAACTTTCTAATAACGTATTTTTGAAGTGTCAAACTCGGTTTTATTTTGTTAAAATGTATTCCACCCCAACATGCTACACCATATTGCAATTTCGATTGAAAAATTCCATAGTAAATTTTTTTAAGTAGATCAGGTGAGCATACTTTTTGGAGGTAAAAAAAATGCCGAAGTGTGGAACGGAAATACTTTTTTAAATTCTCAGAGTGATTACTAAAAGACATCTTAGAGTCAATTAAGAGACCAAGGTCAACTTTCTCAATTTTAAAACAATGATCACTGCATTTGAAGTTGTGAGAGTATGTGATCGAGGTTGGATAACAAATACAATCGCAACTTTTCAATTTGAATCTTAGGCATTCAGGCTCATGGAAGAAAATATCCGGTTCCAAGGAGTTCTGTTGGGAAAGACTAAAGAACATAATTTTAGTTTTTGCACTTATGACTAGCTTATGTTCAGCGAACCATGACCTAAGCATATGTAGATCCCAATTGATTTCACAGACGAGATCCAGGAGACTATCAGCACCAAATGCACAACCAATGTCATCAGCAAAAGCAGTAAAATTAGATTTCAGTTTTAAGCTGAATAAAGAATTAATATATATTAGGAACAAAATTGGTCCCAGCACTGAACCTTGTGGAACCCCTATGTTAGTAAATTTAGATCCACTCCTAAAATTGCCAATTTTAACTCTCAGTGGTCTATTATTAAGATAGGATCTAAACCAGTCCCTCATAAAACTTCTTAAACCCAAATTTTCTAGTTTAGTTACCATTATATCATGGTTCACCATATCAAAAGCTTTAGTGATATCAACGTAGAGCCCAGCTGTGAACTTTTGTTTATCTAGGTTATTGAAGATATCAGAGCAAAATTTCAGAAGAGCATCTTCCGTTGATTTTTTTTTTTCTGAAAACCAAATTGCAGGGGATTTAAAAATTGTTTTTTATTTAAAAAATCAATGAGTCTTTTTTTAATACTTTTTTCGAAAATTTTACTAATTGAAGAAAGAATCGAAATGGGTCTGTAATTACTTACTTCTTTCTCTGAACCTTTTTTAAAGATTGGAACAATATCAGCACATTTCAATGCTTCAGGAAAAATTCCTGAGAATATGCTTCTATTAAAAATATAAAAGCTAATACATCTACTACGAAGCACGCAATATTTTTAAGCACCTTAATTGAAATTCCATCAGGTCCACAAGAATCCGAATTTTTAAGACTGCCAATACATTTAAGGAGCTCTAAACCAGTTATGGGTTCAAAGAAAAACGAGTTTTGGGTTAAAGGATCACCACAAATAATTGCAGAACTGCAAGAAGTACAGTTAGAAGAAAAAGAACACTGTAAGGAGTTTGTCGCATTGACAAAATAATCAATAAACGTACTTGCAATAATGTTTTTATCAGATACTATATTTTCGCCTACTTTAATGCTAATATCCTTTTTGGAAGATGTATAGGCTTGTTAAGAATACAGTTTACCAATTTCCATTCATTTTTAATATCTCCTTTAGCAAGATCGAATTGGTTGCTATAAAAGCGGTCTCTACAAAGCGGAACTTCTTTTCTAAGTTTGGAACACATCTTTTCGTATCGTCTTTTTAAATTCTGGTTAAGTGGATGTTTTGCACATTTGATTCTTAACTTATTTTTCAGATTATTTTTTTTTTTTAACATATAGTTGTTTATCCACGGTTTTAATTTTATTTGCTTACATCTTTTATTTATAGTATAACTACATTGAATAATATATTTTTTTAAAGTTTCAATAAAAATATCATAGGCTTTCGAAATATTATCCTCCAAGTAAACTAACTGCCAACGTTCATGAGAAAGTTTTGTTTTCAATAAGGAAAAATCGATTTCAGTTTTTTCAACACTTAAAACAGGAGATGAAGTCTATTAACTCTATGGATGATAAATAAGTGGTATTCCGACCAGGAACTACCCCAGAAAACTTCTGCTACTTGGGTTTGGCGAAACAAATGGAAAAGCAAACTACTCACCCCGAAGCCGGAACTTTTGTTTTCCAGCCACGAATTTTGAGCCATAAGCATAAAAAGAAAGCTTATAGTTTGTTCTTCGAAAGAAAAATACTTCCACAGATATCTGGCCATTTGTGCAAAAACTCGAATGGAGAAGACCAACATGGAAAAATGTGGAATGTGTTAAAAAACCAAAACCAATTGACTAGATTGACTATGAGTATAACACAACAACCGAATGGACAAAAATGCTCAAACCGAAAGTGTTTTCGAATCAAAGCATCCATTTTCGACAAAAAGAATAATGAACTTGTAATTTGAGGACCAAGATAAAGCAGACACTATTATGACTGAAAGCCCGGGTTTGAGATCTTAGAAAGTATGGAAAACCACCCTTTCTAAGGCAGATACCTTCTCGAGAATGGCCGTAAGTAAGTTTAGTTACCAAAACAGTATTTCAATCTAAAATTTTCTTGCAGACTTTCTCTTACCAATCCCATAATTTATATATGTATGTATAACATATAAACTTTCGAAGAGAGTAAAAGTCTATAGTTCTTAGAAGCAACCCCTATCAATTGTTATCATCCAAGTTTGCCCAAACTTCTTGTGTGTCGGTCCTGCTTCAAACCAACTTAAACTTTCTAGCTAAGATGATCCCCATGAGTTTGATTTTATATTTTCAATGTTCCATTCCCCCATATCGAAAATAAGTTAATGAAAGTTTATTCCTTTTGACAACATTCCAAGAACCAAACAACAAACCAAAACTTATTCGATAAGTTTTGTTTCGAAAGTATCTTTGTGGTTGTCCTTAAATTGAATATTAAATGTCGAATATTTACATTTCGGCAAATATATTATAATATAGTAAAGTGATGACTTCATAACCTTACGCACACACAAACACGCACATGGTGAAATAATTTATAACCTAGAAATCAATATCCTGAAATATTGTAGCAGTAGTAGGAGTAGGAGTAGTTTTCAAAGCCTAATCATATAAATATCGTCATCCTCCACACTATATTCCAGACTCAAATCAATTCATCACCCATTCAGGCAGAAATATATTGGATACCTAGCCTCAAGGTGTAATGAAATCTATCTCGGATTTTAATTAACATGTTTATGGTGTGAGGATGCGATTACCGGGCTCCTGGCGGCTGATGGTGTATATTGGAAGATATACTCGTAGAATACAGAAACTCATCTGATGGCGTAAACAAATTTTGGCAGGTAATTTATTTGAAGGATGAAGTCTGCCACCGAAATTGTTATAACACAAAGTCTGCCAATTTCAGTATCAGCCCCTCGATTCGTATAGGGTTTGAGGGACATAATATTTTTGCCGAGTACATACGATCTGGGTCTAATAAAAACAAAACAGCACAATCGAGACGACTTGGCACAGAAACTCGCAGGTAAATACGAACAGAAAAATATACAAACAAAATTCTATTTTATATTTATGAAACACATTAACACTGTGAGAGGCCTTAAACATAAATATATGTGTAGGTGCCTTTATATTGCAAAGAATTTTATTCTATAAAACCTGCTGATTTGTTTCCCTGGGTTAAGACTTTTAGTGTTAAGCATTTTGAGTTTGAGTCGAGAGGTTATAAAGCGTAATATATTCAAGTATCTTGCTTATCAAGTTGGCGAGGAGTGTTGAAAGGATGTGCTTTATCCTTGCAAAATATTCTAATTGAAATATAAATTGAAGAGATGTTCACTTAAAGTGTTATGCACTTGAATATATCTTTTTGGAAGGCTTCATGGTTTCGCTGTTTTAATTAATTGTTGGAAAGCAAAAACATTGAAGTCTTTGTGATACTTCAGTGTTAGGAGATATCCTTGAAAGTTGCCAGGCTTGTGCAATGTATATGATCAAAGACATAATCTTACATTAATGGCCGATAACTCTTGACTTGAGAGGAAACTATCATGCGAGAATTGACAGTTATACGAGGAAACTGACAGTCATACAAGGAAACTATCATGCCAGAAAAATATCATGCGAGAAAACTATGATACGAGAAAACTTTCATGAGAAAAGCTCTTAGGAAGAATAATATTACCCGAGAAAATGTAATCAGAGAATACTATGATGCGAGAAATATATCATGCGAGAAAAAAATTATGTGAGAAAACTATCATGCGAGAAAGCTATCATGCTAGTAAATATATATCATGCTAGAAAACTTATATCGCAAAAAGAAACATGTGGAAAAAATATTATGCGAGATAACTATCATGCGAGGAAATTATCATACGAGGAAACTATCATACGAGAATAACATCATGCGAGAAAAATAGAAAAAGAATATCAGCGAGAAAACTGTCATACGAAAAAACTGTCATTTGAAAAAACTATCATGCGAGAAATATATCATAAGAAACAGCTGTATCACAGCTAGTGTCTTTCTGTTCATGTTTTTTGTTTGTGAAAAAGAGATAAAAGTGCTCGTGGAAAGAGATGCAACTCTGTTAAGTAAGGAGCGAAGACAAATAATGACAGTTTATAACACAGCAATCTTGATAAGCATGCACAGTTGAAGACACAACACATCACTTCACATCACACTTAACGTGATTAGTGTGGTTGTGGTTTCATGGATACCAAAAACTATGGATTACTACTTTAGATTGTCAATATCTCCAGAGCTAACATACATTAAACATAATTTGCAGTGATTTGTTGTAAGAAATTTTAAAGTTAATAAAATTAATTACAATAGACGGTGAATTAAATACTCACATTTTGGTTATAATTTGTAAAAGAGAATCACCCGTCATCAGAATGTTCTGTTCATTGTCCATCTCACGCACTGTCACTTCTCATCACTTCTCATAATATAATTAAATTCGAGAGCCTACCCTATTGTTTCTGACACACCCGATGAGACCTCCTGGTGCTTTCGACCAGCTCATCAACATCAACACTTTTGTTTGAGGTATTATTATGCCACACATAGATACACTTGCTAAATACTAATTGCACCGAGCCAGTAACAACGCAGTAGCCTACGGCACTATTGTAACAACATAGGCATATACCAAGCTGAAGCTTTATAATTTTCTAAAAGGGAATTCAGTCAGACACCATCAACTATTATCATCAGCATCCTTCGGCTGCGGAATAGAGTGTAGGAGCACTATAGCACTGATTGCGCTTCGCTAGCACTGGCTATGCCATAACATGCACCAAGAAACTAAAATTATTCCTAATGTGCATATCTGCAATTTGCCACTTGAGAGCCAACTGGATATGAGGCGTGAAATTACTAAAACTTCAAATGTATCCAGTTACAAGTAGAACAGAGAGTTATCTAAGTGCATGCACTTGACAGCGTTGTTATATTGTCACTTTTAATATCAGCTATTTCTGGAACTGTGATTCTAATTCTAGTAACTTAATATCGTTGATATTGGAATGGTAGCATTATTCGGAGAATGAATCGAAACATTTTTCTTAAGTATGTGATCTATAAAGTCCTTTAAAATGACTCCGCCACAAAATGCTGCCAACTAAGTACTACAATATTGATTTTGAAAATGCCAGAAACCTAAATCATCTTAAGTACCTTATTGCTGCATAATATTTTTAACTTCCCATAGGGAGTTAATGTAATCGGTCCGATTTGTCAAATTGGAATTTTTGACATTTCTCGACGTTTCAAGGTCCCTAGAGACTATATCAATCATTTTTAGAGAGATGTATGTGTGTGTGTGTTCGAACGTTCGTACGTCCGTACGTTCTTGTACCATTTTTCGTCGTCGATATCTCAAGAACGAGTAAAGATATCGACATCAAATAAGTTTTGTTTAATAGGTAATAACTTCGAAAGAGGCTGAAAGGGCGTTTATTAAAATTCAGTGAGTAGTTTTTTCACTATAACGGTTTAAAAAAAAAGTAAAAATTTTGGTTAGTTTCAAATATCTCAGGAAAAAATAATGCTATTGATTTAAAATAAAATTTAATGTACTCATTATAAGGTCATACAGATTTGGTATGAATTTGGAAAAAAATGAACATACCGTTATTTTTTTTAAATAAAAAAAACTGAAAAAAAAAATTTCATAACCCAGATATTCTAAGAACGGAAAACAATTTGAAACTCAAAATAATTTTATTTACGAAAAATAATGGTGAAAATTTCAAAAAAACTAGTTTACAGTTTTTTTACAAAAAATAAAAAGCTTATAAAATTCTATTGAAAATTGGTAAAAATTGTTTTTCGACTCAAAGTTCTCGAGAACTAGTAGCGATATTGACTTCTAATTTAGTTTATTTTATACATAGTATAATTTTGTACAATTGGTAAAATGTTGACAAATATTGAATTAATAGTTTTTTTTTTTAATAAAAAAACTATTAAAAATTCTAGTGAAAACTAGTTAAAATTGTATTTCAAGTCGAATTTCTTGGGAATGAACACCGATAGTGCCTTCTAAAGTATGTTGTTTTATACATCGATACCTTCCCCTAAGAATGTATGTATACTAAGCGACATTTCTAAAATTGTTCAGGAAACAAAAAAAACGAAGAAAGTTCTAGTTGAATCATAGTATGCTAAGAGACAATTTTGGTTAAACTAAGTGACATCTAACAAAATTTTTTGTTGCTCACAATCAACATCAACAATCTCAATTTCATATCTCTTTAAATAATTAAAATGCTTTTCAATCTTAAAATAATGTTTGTTTGAATTTTACAGCTAAAGTTTGTTTCGCTGAAAATTTGGTTATTTGAAAAAAAATAAATATAAAGTTTTTAAGACCACAAATGGGAAGTTATCAGTGTGGGTCGCACCCAGCCTCTTTTTTCGAATTTTCATTGTGGTGCCTCCATCTTCACAAGACCGTACCAAGAATACATCTGTGAGGAACACCAGCATTTGGATTCTTAAACATTCAAACATTCTGTTCTTAATTTATCCTGGAAAATTCTATTCTTAAAGAAGAATGTTACATAAACCTGGTTTCAAAAATGTGCCCCAGTTTAAACTTCAAGTTTTTAACGTCTTATTTTGCTTGCAAGGAAATATAACTTACAATTTTTAATATTGAAGAGTAATGGAGATGGCTTTGCAAAATGTTAAAGAGCCATAAATAGTGATACAAATTTTGGAAAATTAACAAATGTGAGGTTACATATTCTAACATTTCTACGAAGACCGAATATATATCTAGTAGCGGTGTTGTGTAAGCATTAAATTAACCGTATACTTCGCATCGGTAGGTCAAAATCGGACTATTCGAGTTTTAAACGGAGCGAAGTACTTAGATGCACATAAGGAGTAAAGAATGCCATAATATGTATATTATACTTTACCAACCTATAAACTTATGTACCAGCCCAAGTCAAGTTTTATTGAACATCATTTCCGGAACACATCGCTAGGAGCATTATTAAGAAATACCCTTAAACTTATTTGAATTAAGTAAAAGAAGATTCCTTTTTGCCTGTAAGCGATATTCTCTAGATCTGAATTAATAGGGCTTATACAAACTACAATAAGACCAAGAGGACAACTTATGTGCAACTGAGCATCATCAACATAAAGCTCAATAGTGGAGTTAGTAATAACAGAAGGCAGTTCGTTGATATATGGGGAAAACAGATGGTGTCCTAAGATTGAACCCTGTGGCACTCCGGAAGGCACAATAATAGAATTTGATAACATATTGTGAATATAAACAGTTTATTTCCTGAGAAATTAAATTTGTTCAGGATACTCTTGAAAGTGATCGATGGTATAAAATTCTTTTGAAAAATCAAGTAATAATCTTACTCGATCTTTATCAATATTTTGTCTTATTTCATCGACAACAACAAAATCTAGACAAACAGATCTCATACCGTAGAAACAAAATTTGAAAGTTTATCTCAGAAAAAAACTTGACAGTTCAAATGTCACTCAATTTTAAATTTGTGAACAAATTTAACAATCTTAGTAATAGATCAAAGGTCAATAAACAAATTATCTTCATATTTGAGTGTTTGAGTTTATAAAGAGTCTGTTTTGACTCAATTTCTAAAATAGAACTGTCATTAAACGAAGAAAAGTAACTTTCTGAATCGCAAGTAACAATCTACATATGTTTTTAGTCTCTGCCTTTTTCACCAAATGTCATTAACCAGCATCCAAAAACGTCACTTTTATTTTGGCATCACCGTTTTTATCGGGTCTTAAAAAATTATCTGTACTTAGTGGACTAAGTGTATATAGGCTTAAGTAGTTGTTGTTTTTACATGTAAATCGCTTAGTCCCGATGTCGTTTTTTTCTACAATTCCTTATGGACTTGCAAAACAACACGCCTAATATAAACAAGACGTCAAAGTGTTGCAACAAGAAAGTTAATCTCACATAACTCGATAACTCATGTCACTCAATTTTACATGTGTCAACAAATGTTAGGTTTTATTTATAATTTTCACGCACTAAGGGGATTATGACCACCCTTAAAATTTTTAAGCTCAATGAGAGGATTTTAAAGGATATTGCGATCCACTTTATGGTTTTAAATGTTTGAATAGGTGGGAATAATAGAGTACGGTGAAGCGCTCCACATTCGTCTGGTGCCGCTAAAGAAAGAATCTCAGAATTTAACCGTACGTCCGAATTTGAGCTCAAGGATGAACTGATGCGCACTCCCTAAAGCGCGAATATTAGGTGCGGTTAAATTTTTTAAGGGGAGGAATGCAATTCGCTATTTCACTAGAACACTGTTTATAAAATTCAATTGTTTCTGTTATACTTCTATGACCTTTAATTTTTAAGGCTCTTCAAGAGATTCGAGTGTGTTTTTGGAGCAGCTGTCCAAATATTGAAATCCTACTTGAGCTTTAGAAGAACGTAACCTTATAGATTACAGCCAGATCAAAAAAACAATTTAATAAATTAGAAGTTTCAGACAAAAGATCATTGATGAATATCAGAAAGAGAGTCGGAAATAAACCGGAGCCCTGTGGCACACCAGCATTAATTTTATGAACTCCAGACTTAAAACCATCAAATACAACTTGTATGGAACAATTTGAAAGGTTGTTTCTGATTCATGGAAAAAGAGAACCATTAATAACAAATGCAACATTTTGGTAACTCACTTACTTATGCGGAGCTTCAGTGCAGCGTCAACATGGGCTTCAAACAACATTCCTCTCCAGTTAGTTAGGTTCTTTTTTATAACTCCCTATAGTTACGTATTCTAAGTTTGTTAAGGTCCCCTTTAATTCAGTCGGACCACCAAGGCCAAGGCCTTCTTCTATTGCGTTGTACCTCCGGGTTAGATTCGACTAATTTATGCTCCTCCGCTTTTCATAAACCTCGAAAAATGCAGCTCACTTATTTCCGACTTTGCTTATTTAGATTTGGTTGTTTAATGGTTGTATTGAAAATAACTCCACTAATATTTATTAAACTTAGCAGCTGTTATAAATTATGAATAAGACAGTTGCTAGAAAACTAGGTTCCAGATTTTACAAAAATAGTCCAATATACGAAATATACGAGTATAATTTTGAAACTGAAATCTGAGATTTCATCTGAAAAATGTTAAGATTTCAAGTAAGTGCAGCAAGATTTCATTGAGATATCGTTAAAATCCCAAGTTTCGAGATATTGGTGAAATGTCCATGAAATCTTGTTCCATCAATTTGAAATACTTATCAAATTTATTTTTTTAGTTGTAAATTATTTTTCTTTTGGTTTTGATTGTATAACAACACTGACTTTGGTATGATTACATCAATTCGGTGCGCACTTGGATTCCGCATTTAGTGTCTTGGTAAAGTGATCGAGAAAAATCGTTACTTCTACACCTTCGCGGCGCGCGTTAAGCGATAGCCAAACCAACGGAACACGCGAGCCCAAGTGCCTTACAGCATAGACAATTCACATTCAGAACAAACGACCGGGCGGGCGGGCAGAACGCCCGTCGTATTTCTATGTTTCTAGGCAGCAATTTGAAGAATCATTTAACCATTCACAGAGAACTTGACTCCGCACGAAAGACACAAAGCCACGTTGTTTTACGATTATGTCCATGTCCAGAGCCGAGCCGAGGCAAGCCTCGCGTCACTATGAAGGAGCCGACCGACCGTGTTAAAGTGTTCATTGAACTGACAAAATTGTACCAGGATTCTGAAGCTGATGTAGCTGGGAGATGAGAATGAGAGAAGAACTAATGCTACGAGTGCCAACCGGGGATCGCTCATTATCGTCATCGTCAACCACTTGACCCAGTCGGGTGGAGGGGTACGCCGACTGGAAACGCCATTGCCGCGTAGACCGTCTTGAGGATTTCGCAATGAAATTATGCAAATTACTAGTAATCCATGTTGGGGTTGGGTCCTCGAGCAGTCTTTCTCTGCGTTTTATTGTTGGGTGATGATTGGATGGGATGGGATGGTATGGGATCGGATAGATATGATTCTGTTGAAATACCATAACGGGGCTTTGTTAAAAGAGGCCATTGTTAGTGCGGTAAGGCACACTGATTTAGACCCAAACTCAAGAGGAAGAACTTTCATAATTTCCCCAGAAGAACAAAAAATATAATGCCAAATGGGCTTTCCATTTGAAATTCCAAAAGATACCATAAAGGGGGTTGACGTCTTCGAATACAGAATATGGTTAGTCGGTAGGTGCCATATCAACACTCGTGGGGGTAATTGGAGCATTGTCAGTCATATAAAACAATATTATGCGGCAAATTAAAGCATTTCCTGTGGCTGTGCGATTTATTGTTGCATTAGATTTCCTGGAATGCCTTTGAAGATTTTATTTCGTTGCTGGCTGTTTTTGTTTTCGGTGCTGTTTTTGATTTGCTCTTATTTTAGGTGAAGCTGATTGAATTATAAATTAAATTCTTGTGGCGTACAGGCTGCGAATAGCAACACACATGTTTTGCGTATTTGGTTATTCACATATTTGCTTATACAACGCAAATATTTATTTTTGAATTCGCCCCCGAATGAGTTTGAATATGAATATGAACATAATTAAGAGAGATGTGTTTTATAAAATATTTTATGGGTGCATGTGAGAATAACACACAACCGACATAATAGAAAGCTCGGTAGGTAAAGTTTTTTAACACAAAAAACATTTTCTCTGAAAATTATGAGCTATTCATGTGCAATAAAAGTTATTTATTCAACAATTAAATAACACACAGTGAAATGAACTCTGATAGCAGATTTTGAAACAGCAGAAGCCTGTTTTTCAGATCATGCATTTCATACTTTAACACATTTAACATTTTCAAATATCATACAGTCTTTTGTTTATCAGATGGAATTGGAGGCGTTTACAAATTTTTCTGGTAAGTGGAAAAGATAATATCCGTCAAGTGGCTGCCACCAGTATTGATACACACTTGCACCCGTTTTATCGCGTTTTCCATGACTTTCCGTAAGATTTCCGGTGATAACTGTTCGCCTTCTTGTCGAATATTCTTTTTAAGGGCTGTGATTGTTTGAAGCTTTTTGGTATAAGCTCGCGACTTCAATTAACCCCAAAGAAAAAAGTCTGGGTTAGTTGAATTGGGCAATCTTGCTGGCCATGTCAAATTGCAGTAAGAATTCGTTTAACATGGCCATGTAGCATTCGCCAGTAACAGTAACCGTATTTCCAATAGCGTTCTCAAAAAAATCACTCCTCCCGCGTGAACGCCGCATGATACAGGGGCTTTGAATGGATGTAATGACTCTACGTACATTACACTCGGATTTTCAGTGCCCCAGAAACGAATATTTTGCTAAATCATCCTCTTCGTTGTTGAGATTGATAATGGCTTACAGTAATTCATACGTGACGGACGGTTAGTATGTATTAAATGATGCACTGGTCTGGTTGCACTTTGTACGAGAACATGTGTTAATTTTTCACCAAAATTCGCTGTAGGGTTCATCTGGTGTTGTCCAATAGCGTGACCCGTTGTCTGATTGATGTTTCTTCGTTCGGCAGCCACAGCCACGATATTCTCAGCTGAATTACCAGGCCGGTGGTGGCGGCCACGACCTGCATGGTCTCCTGTGGTCCAAGTCAGTTTGAGTAGAAAAGCTAAGCGCTGGAATTTTCTCCCAGTTGGTCCGACACGATTAAGAAATCGACCTCGAAATTCAGGCTGCGTTTACACTACCGACCGATTTTTGCTCAAAAATATCGACACAATTATTCCACGCTCTGGCGGAATATAGCACTCCATTGCCTGTCTGTTTTTATTCTGCAGCAGTCTAGTTCGAATATGATTGACGCTTTTGTTCGATATTGCAACTGTCTTGTTCACATATTCACAAATGTCAAATATGATTGACGTACGACTGCATTTGTGAAAATTATAACAACATCCGATAGGGTGACTAATTTTGCGCCACCTTGTATGATGTGTATGATTTTGACATTGCAATCTAATTCTTATAGTTCGGTTTTATCAAAAAATATATGGTATTAAGTATTAATGAGAAGCAAAAAGAGCTGTATAAAAATTTGAGATATATTTATCGTACGAGTATGGTGTGTGTAATACATTTCTGTCAAATAGAATCATTCAATATTCTAAAATTTCCTTAGATATTATATCTACCTACATTGTTGTAGACAACAAAAATTCTGAAAAATAGAAATCATACAGCAAAACTACAAAAATCATACAATGCATGATATGTAGAAGAAAATGATCCCATGGAAATTAAGTCTTTCAAAATTAAGTTTCAATAAAGTTTAATTGCACTCAGAAAAAACATTAGTTAAAATAAAAAGTGTTGTCATACATTTACAAACTGTTTTAGGTATTGTATTTCCTTTTGAAGACACTACTGGAGCCCATCAAACTATAAAAATGAAAATGCATTTGAACTTTCTTGGGAAAAAAAAAGTTTCCCCGGCAATATTGTTTCTGAGCTCCTATTTATCGAGACAGACTACACAATTATCGAACTTCTTCCTCAAAGATAAATTATTTGACAACTTGCTTGAAATGTGATATCATCTTCTGGGTACTAAAAAATCCTTGATGACAAGTTCATCCACTACTGTAGGGATATTCTGCTTCTATGATAAAACCGATGAACCAGGGACGCACTGTTAAAACTTCTAAAACCTACAAAATTAAACACATCGTTTGAAGTTTAATTGAATATCAACTTTTGAAGTGCATTTTATTAAAACAAATATGTAACAATTATTTAGTTTGGAATTCACTGTTGATGTTTGAATTCTTCCACCTTTAGATGAAAGTGATTTAAAAATTGTTGAATTTTAATTTATTTCGCTGTCATCTATCTCTTCTAACATATTCAGGCAGAAAAACTCGAGGATTCATCAAAATATTATGAAACTCTACAAATGCATTTATCGTTTCACTTTTTCAAAACTATAATGGATTTTGGTTGTCTCTCGTATTTGTTCGAAATATTCCCATTCTGCTGCCGAAGTGCCGATGCAAACAGTTCAGAGTTTTTACGCTCTTCATCTCACACAATATGAATAAAAATAGAACTCATTTCAAACTATTGTAAACCTATTTTAATATTATTGTGATTTAAAATTGCCTCCTGTCATTCATAGAAAATTTTAAGAAAATTGTTGAAGACGTGTTTTATCAAATATATTTGATTTTCCATTTGGTAAACGTTCAGCACACATTCACAGCAAAATCAACTAATTATATATTTTTAAAGGTGTAACCAGAATCAACTTTGTAGGTAAAATGAAATGATAATATGAAAATTGTGATGAAAATATTTTTTCATATCATTTTATCATAGAACCGGAATAGGCCCCATGGTCAAAAATAGTCTTTCAACATTGTACGAACTGTACAATAAGGTGGGTCGATTTTGTATGGGAAAAAATTAAAGTTATTTGGTCATATTGCAATAGTAATATTATGTTGTGTATGGTCCAAACAAATAATAATTGCCAAAAAAAAGTGAAATTAAATCATGTCTTTAGCCCGCGCATGGGCTTTGAAGTTTCGGAGATTTTTGAAAAAACAACGTTTGCTTCAATTTAAATATTTTATTGAAAAAATTAAAAATAATTCATAAACAAATTACATAGAACACAAATTTGGTAATTGAAATAATAAATTTAATGAAAACAAGATTTTTTTTTCTTATATTTTAGGCAAGAAATCTCGTTTGCTCTCAAAACGGGGCATTAGTTTTCTGGATGCAAGTTTCGCTTGTATCGAGCCTTCTCTGGAATTTTTGTCGCATAAGGTCATAGATGCTTCCGTAACTATCTTCACAGAACGTTCGACTGCCTGCGTGTGACATGGTAGCTTTAAGAAGATAAGATTTTCGTCACCCTGAGAACTAATAACCTCATTTATTTCTTCATTAGTGATGTGTCGAAGAATTGGTGGATCGTAAAACTCTTTCTGCCAATCTATGATGTCAATATAGCTTTCAGCATCGAAATTAATAAGCGGCACTTCAAAGACACGAGGCTGCTTTCCTGTATGAGGTGAATTTCGTGCTTTTAGTATCCTCCTGGCAGCTAGTTCCCTGATTTTTTTACTTTGATCACATAACATCGACAGCAGCAAATTCTCTGGATGAGCAAAATAGGCATTGCGTTGAATTACGGGATCAATTATAAGTTTTAACTTTGCTGGCAGATAACGAGAACTTTTAATTAACATCCACAAATTTTTAGATCCATCTTTACAAGTAGGATTTGTTTTTATTTCAAACCATACCGGAGCGTATACTTTGACACAATATTCAGCTAATAGTTGTAAGTTGTTTGATGGATTTGAAGAAGAAATATAAAGCCGCAATATTCTAATAGCTTTTGTCAACCATCGGGCATGGGACATTTTCCCTGGGGACCTGTTAGCCAAATCATCGGAACATTGCCCACTTATTACTGACTTTGTTATTTCATACAAGTATTTCTGGTCGGTACTGAGATCATCAAACTGAATTAGTGGCAGCTCACTTCCTATTTTTTCATAGTTAACTTTTTGTATTTTCTCGCAATTTTCTAATAATTTGCCAATTGGGCCAGCATTTGAGGATGGACCAGTGGTAGACCCATCTAATTTGTTAAACAAATGTCTCAAGGGCAATTCGTTCAAATGTAGCATACAAATGATCCACTGTAAGGGACGCTGAATCCTTTTCTCGAATAGTCTAATCACGCCATTGAATTTTCCTGTGTTAGTGATCGTTCCATCGCAACCAAGTGCCATCAAATCATCTTTCTTAATGTTGTGTGATAAAAGAAGCTCATTAATCGATCCTTCAATACTTTTGGCAGTTCCTGCAACTGGGGTAGCGTAACCGATGTAAATTGAACCTGGTTCTTTAAGAACAGATATATGTTCCTCAATTACTGTTTGTCTGTACCTTTTTGCTCCTTTCTTTACAATATTCAGCGTCTTATCTTTTCGACCATCAAAGTACAGAGCAGGTAATTGAAGCTGCTTTTGTTGTTTATGCAATTCGTTGCGTTCTTTCGTTCTTTCCCGGCGTATTTTTGATTTATCAACCACTTCAAAATCGGCAGATATATCATGAAATACAGAGGAAACAATTGCTGCAGCCGCTCTGTCAGAAATACCATAACGGTCACATGTTTTTGACACCATAGGCAAATTTTTGACTAATAATGGTTTTTTTGTTGCTTTTGATGTAGAAGGTAAGTTTATTTTTTCAGACGAAGATGTTTTTGGTGAAGGTAAGTTTAGTCTCTTAGGAGAATGGCTCGTAACTTCAGAGTCACTTGAAGATGACACCAACTCCTGCTGTTGAGTGTTAGACTCATCTTGACTTGTGGTAAGGTTCACATTTGTTTTTTGTGTTGAAGAGGTTCGATTTAACTTGTTTTGTAATTTAGTTGTAAGAAACCTGTCAATTCCACCAATCCGCATCTTCCTTTCTTGTCTTTGATCCAGCAAAAAGTCTCACTCTTCTTTTGATACCTTATTTTCTCTTCGACAGCAACAAAGTTGAATTTGTTTGCATTTACATGAACAAATATCAAAAAGAACCTTGCTTTGCTGTAAGAAATCGTTCTTTTGTTCAGCTGATAATCTTTTAAGGGATTTAATGAGGTTTTTGCATTTTAGGTGGTAGGCTTTTATAAGCTGAATGACCCTAGTGTGTGAAACCGTTGGAAGAGACGATTTTCTCCAAACCTCTTCAACTTTCTCAGACACTCTCACGGCAATATCTAAGAATGTTGGTTCTTTTTTAGAATTTCGAATCATTTTAAGCTCTAATCTGTTCCATTCGTAGCATTTAATGACATCTTCGTAAGTCGGTAAAATATTTTCCTTTATATCTTCTACACTTCCAAATAAAGGGCACTGATAACTTTGTCTCCTCGTTTCCATATTAATCTAATAATAATATTATTGAATACATTAAAAACAAAAAACAAACAATGGAATCGAGAAGTAATTGAAGTAAATTTAATAAGTAAATAAAATTAATTTTAATTTACCTTTAAACTAGTTTTGACCGAAGCTAATGTGGATGATGAAAGGTGACGTCGCGCGATGGTAATGCAAATGTTATCTAGCTACACACGAGGCAACGGTTGCAGCAACGTGTTTCGTTTGTTCACTAATCACTACACACGTGGCAAGTGGCAACTGGCAAACTGTTGCCGCAACCACAATACTGTTGGAGCAACCGACCGAAAATATCAAAACATTTTGAAATTTCTGGCAACGGTTGCTTCGACATGGCTGTTGGCTGTGTTGCTACAACGGTTGCCTCGTGTGAAGCTAGCATAAAAACTTCTTTTCTTTTCTATTATGCGTCGCAACTCCCGCTATTTTGCAGCGAGAGAAGATTGTGTTTGATACAATTATTGTAAAAGCTTCTCTTCTATTGTCGGTCGTCATTCCTGCTATTTTGTACAGAGAGATTATTGTGTTTGATACAAGTGCATTAGCTGATCTTAAAGTCTTACAAAACAGACATTTTATTTAACAATAGGGACATAAAAAGCTCTATACTTCTTAAAAAAAACACAATGATATGCGTCGAGCTTCCAAGTTATAATTCTTGTGGCTTAGGATGACATTGCATTTAAACGCTATTTTATACATATCTTATCAAAATAAAGTCTCAATGCGCGGGCTCTTACGCTAAAAATAATTGAATAATATTTTACGTGTGTGCAATTGAGATAAAACCACAACCTAATTTCACTATTACAAACTAATTTGACGAAAAAAAAAATCGACCCACCTTACTGTACAATGCTCATCAATTTTATCGAAAAAAAAAATATGTTCAATTACCTCATCTACAACGAAAACCCGATAACTAGCTCTTAACATAAGGCAAATTTACTCGCAATTCATGTTGCTCCTAGCTCTAAGTTGCCTGACAGCAACATTGCCTCTCCTGTATTTGAGAACATATAAATATTTCCGCACTCGTACAGTTCCAAAAGTTCTTCTAGATCTTGACATAAACAATTCTTCTGAAGAGGTGTTCTTCATCCATCGCTGGTAAAACTATTAAGAAAGCTATTCTATTCTTCTTAAAGACCGGTATTAAGCTCTCTTATCAACAATACCTCTGTTTGGTATCAATGAAACATTTATTCTTTGAATTATAAATTTCCTTCTGGATCGTTCAATACATGTTGTATTCGACGGTTTCAAGCCTGATCTTCACAAAATAAATCCTGGTGTTCCTCAGGGCTCTGTTTTATCTCCGACTCTCTTCATTGTTCCTTTTACTACCATCAGCTTTTCATAAATGCACGTCCATCTCATTCGGAAGTGGAATTTCAACAGTATCTCTCCAATTTTTACAACATTAGTAGGCTATACAAATTGTGTGGAGTTTAATGCTTCTAAATGCTTAGGTCTTCTATTTTTTGTAAGAAATTGTATTCCTCCTCTTATCTGGTGACAATTTATAAGACGTTCTTAAGTTCAAAACCTTGAGTACAACTGTTTCCTGTTTTTACAAATGAATAACTAAATAAAAGAGCAAAATGTTAAATTTTCAGTCTAAACATCAACGTTCGTCTGAGTGTCATCGGACCTACCCAATAACCAATAACGTAATTAACATTGTGAAATCATGTTCTGTGCATTTAGTAGACTTTTATTTTTTATATGAACTTTAACCGAACTTTGGACTGAAATTCACAGAAATGCACACAAAATCACAGAGTTTCAAAGTAAAGGAACGAATCTGTTTTATTTCAAAAATTAAATTTAATTAGAAAAAAAAAGGCACCACCGGACTTAGGGTAAAGTTTGTTAGATGCTAGCTGATACAACATTAAATTTATATGTATATTTATATTCGAACAGAGAGGTTATCTGATACGAAATACTAAAACTATTTGATCGGATCATTATTATTGGCGTTTAAATTCTCAAATGTGTTTGTCATGGAGACAAAATATCAAAACATTTTGGAATCCATCCAGAATGCTTGACTGGCCGCTGCTGGTTGGAGCGTTCACATAATCAAAATCAAGCTACTCAAGCCGTGCATGTCAAACATGTTTGAGAATATGAATGCCTATAATGGTGCACGAAAATATGACTCTTGGAACCTGATTACCCCATCTTTTTTTCTCCTACTATTTGTTGACGTTTCTGTATATTATCTCCCTCTGTCCGAGATTATATAACCGACCGATTCCCATTATGTAATAGAAATTGTCAAAGTAAATATAAGCGGGAAAGACTAAAATTTGTATTCCATTGGCATAGTCATGGTTTGACAGATGGACATCGACAGATTAAATTCTGACGTATCGAGAATATTTCGTTGCAAATGCCCACCGATTGACTTCATGTTCATGACAATTAAACCATTCAACAATATGTCAAATGGTACTGCGAATCACAACTAAGAGCAAAATAATAGTGAAATACAACTTTAGGATCCTTACAAAATAAAGTCAATGTTGCAAAAATTATATTCATCCAGTTTTATAAAATGAATTTTCTATTTTTCTTTGTAGACTTGATTAGCAAAGATAATATCGAATAAAAGTCTTATAGTCTCTCACAAGCCCCAACTCAATAACTCATTATATTTAAAATTCAAATAGCTATTAAATAGCAAGTCGACATAAAGTAGCGCTGCTGGAGCGATATTTTCAAGGAAAAAAGAAAACGCCAGCACAAAAATTGTATGGGTTGACAAAATTTCCGAAAACCCATTCTTTTTTTTGGTTGGTTTCCTCTGATAAACAAAGAATGCAGGCAAAGTCAAATTGCCTTCCAACAAAATAAGTACCTACCAACATGATATCAACCACTACAAGTTTTCACCGCCTCCCTCCCTATCGATATTGAGTTTAGCTATGAAAATAAATTGATATGGATGGGGAACTGACTGCAAACCTTTTATCTAAATTAAAGTTCAAATGATTTTCCAGCGCATCGAGTGGTTGTTTTTTTTTCTTTAGATAAGAAAAACAAAAAAAAATAAAACTTAAGGTTCTGTTGAATCTTATAAGAGGAAAAAAATAAAGTTTTCTACATCATTGGCTTGCAAGAGACTAGGGCGTGTTGTATTTTATAGTTCACAAGATATAAAGCTTCAACCTCAAGGTTTACCAAAGAGTAACCTGTATTCACTAAAAAAAAAAATCGTCCTTTAAAGTGTAAGAGAGGTTGACCACCATGGAAAATAGTTTGAGCAAGATACAACTTGAGGTACTTCAGAAGTCAAGTTTCACTATGAACGAAGAGCTCTCTAAGTTTTTTTTCACAATTTTTTTAAAATGAAAGTGTTAGCAAGTTGGAGATGATTCTAGTGATAGTGTCACACCGTGCACTTTGCTATATTGTTCTATTTTATTGGAGGCAAGGGACACCTCAATCTAGAGAGTTACGATAAAAAATGGCTTTGGTTACTTCACTGGTTCTGTGCCTTAAAAATATTACAGGGATGAAAAATGTAATACCTTTTTTTAATTCTAATATAATGTGAAGAGTTTTTCAATTGGCGAGGGTAGATTTTGGCGGTCTTCGGCGGTTACACGATTTTGGGTAAATCTTTCAAATCTGTTGTTGATTGTTCAATTACTGATGTCAAAACGCAGTAGCAAGTTTCAAAATTGAACAACAAGTCTAAATGGTAAAACTTTATTATCAAAGTTCGTCAGTGCAAACGTTGACATGAGGACCCATCTGAGTTGACTCTTCAATGTTTGGTGGCCAAATTTGGAAATACCGATTTGGTAAAGAATCAGCCAAAATATCCACCGATAACATTGTCGCGGTGCGTAAAAGTGTACAGGCGCTACGTGGCCTTAGCGGCCTCTAACTCTGAGACCATTTATCTACGGTTCTGATATAGCAGCTACATCAATATTTTCCTCTTTCAAGAAAACTCGAAGATTTATCGAAAGCACATTAAGAGTGCTTCAGATAAATCTGGATGATTCGCAGCGCATTTTTAATTTATTGAAGACCCTGAAGAGCTCACCGGAAACCTTGAGATAGCCAGGGACCTCGTCGACCTCGACGTTGTCATCAGCTTTGTCAGAGTCTTCTCCATGCAATTATGAATTTTGTATGCCGAACTTCCCTTTGAAGTGGGATCTTTCGAGGGCTCCCCGGGTATTCTCGCTGATGAGATAAGATCTTCTGCGGTCCCTCTGCCTTAATGATGGTCCAGTCATGCATAGAAATCAGTGGCTTCAGCTTCTGCAGACCACGGATCAGCTCCTGTCCACTCGGTTTGATGCCCATAAAAGACAACCAAATGCAGTCCTTTGATTGCCTTGGGATTTCCTTAGCTTAAGCTTCAGTTGTTGCTTATTTTAGCGATGCTTATACTAAGGAAATTCCTAGAGAACTCGTCCGTGAACTTTATTACCCTATACTCCGAAGCATCTCGGTAGAGTCGAAACTAGTGTTGGGACCTTCGTGTATGGATATGGTATGTAAAAATACCATTTCTGAGAGTTCCACACAGCCAACAAACTTTAGTTGTTTTTTGAGAACTCATCCACAATCGACACTTGGTCATCTCTGACAGCCTCCTCCACAGTAGACAGTACGCGCTGCTCTACTTCCTTTTTAGGGCCATCAAGCCTACTCCTTTTCTGGGGACTGTTAGTTTCATATTGAGACCTGTTTCGCTTAACAGATTTTTCTTGAATTTCCTGAAGATTCTTCAACTCTCCAACGGTCTTCTGGTATTTTTTTTTTTCTCATAAACTGTTCTGACATTCTCATTCCTAGAAATCTTGCCAAGAATAAAAGAAGCTCTCTTGAACTGTTCCTTAAGAAGGGCGTTCGCTGATTGATTTTTCTTACCTCGTGCGGTGTTGCTATAGCTGGTGTTGCTACACGAAGGTAATTGGTGTGTATTGGTCGGTTTAGGAAGCAAAGTAGTACTGTGGTTGATGGTTTGGGTTGCCCAAAAGTACCGGAACTACCAGCGTTATTTGAGCTCCCCATAATGGGCTCCTGGCTGGAGGCCAAAAGTTCATCCTCTGTGACGGCGGATGGTATACGAACCAAACTCAAAATAGTTGGTCTATTCATTTAATAACACATTAATTCTTCATATATCCTAAATTAAGTGGCAGTCAGCTTTTGTTCATTTAAAAAATGTTGTCAATTTAATAAAGTAGTTTCACTGAGAGTAAATTAGACCTAACAAAACAAAATTTGAGATAGCAAATAGCAACAATATTCCTTTCATCTCAGACAAAGATAAGAGCATAAAAGTTGGTCTACTCTTTTTTGGGTGCAAAATAGTTGATCTAAGACTATTTAAATATAGTTTCAGTTAACCGTTATTAAAAAAATGACAAGCACTGGTTTTATTAATGATTATTGTATGATTTTATACAAGCTAGCGAGAGTTTCATGTTAATCCTGGCGCGTGGCGTTGCATTATCAGGAGACCTAAGGGAATCAATGATTAAAGCGTTTGAAACAGGATTGTCTAGCTACGAAATCCCTGAAAATTTTAATTTACCGCCCTCGTCAGTGCAGAACATAATAACAAAGTTTAAAAATTCTGGAAATGTGGATATATGCAACAGAACGGGACATCCACTAACAGCAAAACCTCGCGATTGCCAAATTTTTAAGAAAATCGACGATATTTATCTGCTTCAATAACGGTTCAGTGGAGAGAACAAATTCAAAAAAGTGTTTCGGTGGACAGTTGTAAGCAGATGATGAAAAAAATTGGATATAAATTTTATAAGGTTTAATTTAAAATATTTACGTTTTGCATAAATTACGACAACTTAAATCATTAAAAACGCAGGCAAAAAAATATCACTACTGACACCTAAGCAAAAGAAAAGGCGCATTGAGTGGGCCAAACAACTTAAAACTTTGGACTTTTAGTCAATGGCGGTCCGTTAATTGGAGTGATCAGTACAGATTGGAAGTTTGTGTTGGTGATGAACGAGGACCAGTGATAAAAAATGCTAAAGAAGCCTTTCACAACTCACAAGGACTGCCTTAAACAAACCGTAAAGCTCCCAGTATCTCTAATGGTATAGAGGTGCATGTCTGGATGTGGTATGAGTAATTTGCATTTTGTAATTGGGATAGCTAATGCTGTCAAGTACCGCAACATTTTGGAACAGGAGCTGCCTCCGTCAATACTACGTCTTCAATATAGCAATGCGGAGTATATTTTCCAACAGAATGGTGCTTCTTGTCATACGGCTAGGTCAACAATGGTAGATATGGTTAACTGCTGAAGCAATTCTTTATTGGAATGGACTTCCAGCAGATCTAATCTTTCACCAATCGAAACTGTTTGGCACACGATGAAGCAAAAATTGCGAAAGGAACCGCGTCGGACTCTTCAAGATTTAAGATCCACAATTACAAATAATTGGGAATCTTTTGGTACCGAAGAGTGTCAACAATTAGTTGACACTATGCCAAGGTGCATTATAGAAGCAGTGATTAAGGCCAAAGGTCGCTTAACAATGTGGTAAAATCAACATAAAGAATCATAGACCAACTATTTTACATCTAAGAAATGTGTATAAATCGTTATTTAGTTTTGTAAAGAGACTCCATATCAATATTTTATTAAGCCACTTTCTTTTTTTGTCCACTTTTCTTATTTAAAATGAATAGGACTTTATATGTATATCAAAAAATAGTTTTTGTTTCGAAATAGGTTAAGAATGAACACATATTTGCATTCTATCCTCGGTAGACCAACTATTTTGAGTTTGGGCTCGTACAGTCTGGCTTGTCACATCTGTAGATATTAAAAAATCAAAAAAAGGAAAGGTAAGCCCCGGTAGAGCCGATATACCGGGGTAAGGCGAAGAATATGACGGACCCTGCCAAGGCATCTAAAACATTTGAGTGTTAGGTTATCTGCCGCAGAGGTGAAGTGAATTGGCCATGAATGTCATGCAATTTGACCCCTATATCTTATGATGTCTTTGCAAATAAACCACAATCGACTGATGCCCATAAAATGAACATAACACAAAACACAGCCCATCGTTCAATTCACCCGGATCCATGCGGAAGAGTCATTTAAAATTGGACCATTCGGATCCGTGCCGCCGTAAGAAGCCGAAGCGGGAATTTGAACGATGTCTTATTCCATACATAATGGCATGAGCCTACTTTAACAGATTGTCGAACTGGGATGAAGTCATCTAATTATTTGGCAGATTTATCTACATATGTTCATATTTATTTCCATAACCTTCTTCTTCTTGAAAAATAAATTTTTTTTTAAATATTTGTCACAAGAAATTTCCTAATTTTCCAATATAAAACAAGAAAAGCTTGTTATTTCTTTTGTTAAAGTATTTAAATTTCTTCAAATTAAATTTTACTGCCAACATTTAAAAAGCCATCCCTTTTGTTTAAAATAATTGTGCCATCCCTGTACAACGTACCGTCATTGTCGGCATTTGCCATTACCATGGTTGTATTGTTGCGAAACAGCGGAACTCTTTAGCAGGCACTTCTTCTTTATCGGTGGACATTATCAGTCAATGTCGCAAAAGTTGTATTTTTCTGCGCGTACATTCCAATTTAACGAAAGAAAAGGGAAGCGGAGCTACACCTTTGCTGTGAAACTCAATAAGGAAAAGGGCAAAGCCATCTTATTTCTTAACGGTTTATCTCCATCTAACACACACAAAGGATTTTCAAACCAAATGTGCAAAAGTTTACTTAAGAAAATTGAAGACATTCCTCCATACCTCTATACCTACCTACGTATGTATGAACCTTTAGGTTTTATACCTATTGGAGGATTTTTACGTGTCGAGTCATGGTTTGTCAGCAGAAGCCGCATTTTATGCAAATTAAATTTGTATTTCCTGAAATGTGAAGGACGTGTCATTGTTAGGTTTGTGTCTTGTGTGCTGTTGTCGTGAATTATTATTATACATAGTGCTTGCCAGTTGTGTGGCAATGACATTTTGGGTAACACTTTAGTTGGTATGCATGCCTGTTTAAGGTTAATGATGACGTTTAAGATAACAGGTGTTAGATTTAATGTAGGTCTAGGTGATATTTCAAATTAGAGAAAGGCTCGCCGCTTTTTCACAAAAAAAAAAGAGTGATATAGAGCTGAATGTGGATTTCCTGCTAGCTGCAAGCTTAACAGTTTCGAATATATTTATGTTTTAGTAAAATACATCTACATAAACGTCCACTATTTTTAAAATTGAATTTTGCTGCACATTTCACGCCCCTAGAAATAATTTTAGTTTTTTTTTAAGTTTTTGCAAAATTTTTACTAAAATTCATAAAAATTTTTGAGGTTTAGGTAATTAATCGAACATACTTATCCGGCTCCAGACCCATAAAGGGTTTCTGTCTGCAATCTGCAATCTCGACCATGATGCTTCCAGTCATCTAGGGTAAGCTCTCTGGCATCCACGATGGCTTGTTCTTAAGCCACAGGTTCTGTATTTTTTGTCGCCTCGACCCTCTGGAAAGGTATCTGTTACAAATTTATTTGCTTTGCGAAATGAACTACATACATTTACATAAAGAGAAAAGTTAAACATTAAATCCGTTGAACAAAAATGAAGTCGAACTGTCAAAACAATTTGACAAATAAAAAAAACGAATAGAAGCGAGTAGAAAAATGATTAAGTCATCAATAAAAAAAGTGATGATAAGATTGTTTAGGATTGTTTTTAAAAAAAATTCGAACTAATGGATTCTCGTGAGTTTTAATACAAGAGCGTGCCTAAAGGCGCCTAAGGTCGCCAGTTATTATTTACAAATAAGAAATTTACATTTCGGAGTGCAACTGATGGTCAAAATATGGAAAGATGAGTTTTATGTTTCCGAATAGAAATTCCAATATATTTAAAAAAAAAAAAAAACAGAAACAAGAACGAAATGAAATGAAGTTACGAAGATGGACCGTAACTGTTTGGTCTCCAAATAAATAAATTGTTTTCACGAAAACGGTTTTATGGGTTCCACAATACACAGGGTGGCCCTAAAAATCAGTTTGGTTTAATTATTGAATCTTTTTTTTTATATAATTTCAGAATAAACTTAGGAATTTGGGACATTTATGATGGAAAGACTCAGCACTGAACAAAGAACCAAAGTTGATCAATTTTATTTTGAAAATCTACATTCAATTATTCAGATACAAAGATCATATCAATATTTCTTTTATGCTCGGAATGCTCCCAGTGCTCCAGAAATTTACCGATTGGCCCAGCGTCTCTGATCTTCCGTGTGCTGGAAGACCTCATGCAGTTCGAAATAATGTGAACATTACTCAGGTGCTAGCAAGTATTAAAGAAAACCTAGAAACATCCACCAGGTGACATTCTCAGCAATTGGTTATGTCTAGATGGTCTTTGCAAAGAATAATACGGCAGTTACACCTTTTTCCATAAGATTCAATTGGTTCACGAGTTGAAAGCAAACGTTCTACAAGTACTCATTCAGTATGCTCGACATGAGTTTATTTGGAAGCTCATAATAACCCATGGCGCTCATTTTTACCTCAACTGTAACGTAAATAAACAAAATTGCAGAAAATGGGGAATCGATAGATAATTTTTGACTTTCAAATGTACCTACTCAGATGCGCAATAAGGTGTGGAATAACTTGAGAAAAAACAACGAACAAATTGCTGTTAATTTTGCAAGGCCACATTCAGAGTTGTAATTCTAATAAGACAGAGCCACAGCTCATCAAACTATGGGGCTCCTGATGGAAATTTTTGATGGTCAGTTAATATCGTGTTTTTCTTATTTAAACTGGCCACCGCGTTCGCCTGATTCAACGCCTCCAATTTTTTTTCGACAACCTAAAAAGTAAGGTGCATATGCCAATAAGCTAAGAATTGTGCAACAGCTTAAGACCAATATGAGAGAAAAAGTGAGGCTACTGGGACAATTCTAAGAAAAATAATGGAAAATGGTCTGGAGAGAGCACGTTAAGTCGCAGTAAGCAATGGACAACATATGAGAGATACTATCCCTATATCACGTAATGTCAACATATTTCCAAACCATAATCTTAATTTTAATAAATGCCAATGTAAAATAAGATCAAGAAGAAAAATGTTTTTCATCAAAACACCCAGTGGCGTAGCGTAGTGGGGGCGGTCCGTCGAAGTTGAAAGTCGTTCTGGTCCCACCACAGAGCAGGGTCAAGACGAAGTCGACTCAGCAGAAGTACCTCAAGCATCTAGTCACAAGCCTGCAGAAAAAGTGAACCTCGTGAAGGTGTAAAGACGCTTAAAAATAAGTTTTTGGAAGTTCTTGAGGTACTGCAAGAATTGACGGATCGGTAGCCAGTCTTCTTCTGACAGTCATGCAGTCATTCAACTTCCTTATTTTCTTGGCCTTTGAGCTGCAGAGCTACCTGAAGAAGATGACACACAGATTTACCTGCAGCAATGTGGACTGAGTGTGGATAAGTGTGCTCAGAAACTCTGCGTTTTAAAAGCTCTCCTAGTGGAGAGCAGAGACCGTTTCGTCCAAGTCGCAATCGACTTTTCTAAGACTCTTTGGAAAAAACTCGGAAACGAACTCAAAATGAGAAGAATTCGCAGGAAAAAACGCATGCATGGAGATGAATCCGCAGATGCAGCTTTGTCTCACGAGTCTCATTTGTAAAGCCCGTAGAATCGGTTTATGAAACCGCTAATTCTATTTTACTTTCAATAAAAGATATTTCATTGCCTGTAAAATGATGTCCCGAAATTTAATTTTAATTTAGTTTTGAATGGGGGCAGCAAAATGGGTCTCCCGCCCCGGGCGCCGAGATAGTACGCTACGCCACTGAAAACACCATAACGTTACTTATGCGCCACACATCAGTAGAATGTTTACGAAAACAAAAATTTAACAATAATTCTATAATTAAGTTAACTCAAAAATAAAAAAAAAACTAAAAGAATTTCGATCAAAGTACTTATCTGTTCAATAAAGAGCATCTAGATTCTCGGTCTTCTTCCTAGCTTATATCCGTCTCCTCCTATGAGAGATAGCTTTTCACAAAATGTTCACCATCCTTAGAAACAATTATTCCACAATCTTTTTTTTTTCCTTAGATTTCATTTACTTCAAATTAAAACTATTGAAATTTATAAAGGAGTGATTGTTTTCTATTCGGGACTTTATTTTATTTTCTTATTATTTAATTTAATTAATTTTCTTGTCCAAAGTCTTGCAAAAAAATATTGCAAAATCAAATGATCGAATATCTCGGTTCTATTATTTTAATGACAGTCTTTTTTTTTTAGAAAGGCCACAGTTGATATGCTTTAGATAAACGTAACATTGGTTTTCTAATACTCCAACATTTCTCTAAAATCTTGAATATGGTCGAAATTTATTTTATCTGAAAACCTTTTTCAACAGTTTAACTTTTCATTTTGTTCTGTAAAACTTGTGATATATCAATTACCAAATCAAATATAGGCAGTTCAATTGAACAACAGTATCTCAGTATAAAATTATATCACAACTGCAAATGGAGTTCCACAAGGTTCAATTTTAGAAACTTTATTATCATCACTAGGTGTGAATGAATCAAATTCTGTTGTGCAAATGTTTTCTAAGAAAATTGTTGATCTGCCTTACTTCCTCCCTTGCTTCTCGATAACTATCCGCTTAAATATGTTAAGACAGCTAAAGATCTTGAAATGCTTCTCAATCGAACTTGAATTGTAACCTGGAACAATCCGATAAAAACATGGGTGGGTAGAAACATGGCATCCTTTTAACCAGAACCATGCATGAAACAAAATCTTATACCCCCATATGAGAGTAGATTTTATAAGTCTAGTCATAACCACCCAAATACCAGGTTTTCTAATAAGGACTTGACATATTTCTTATGTCCACTAAGGGGTACGTTTGCAGCGATCGATTCGTTGAGCCCGATTTTCGAGTACACATTTCGATACAAACACCAGCTATCTCTCTAGCTCCTTTTAATGACACCTGCTAGTTGGCATAGACCAATGATTTAACCTAACTCGGAGGTGTTTAATCACATTATTTAGGAAGCCCATCGACAGGATCATTTCTTGACATAACACGTTCATCGAATTGATTTTACAATTAGGCAATTGTTACACACGACCACATGTGGCTTGTATCACCATCTTTGTATATATATATCATTAATGTCTAGTCCACGCAATTGAACAAAATACAAACTTTGCAAATCGCCGACTGTAAGATGATGCCAATTTTCATCAACGAAACAACGATCAAATGTCACCACACCGGCATGAAAACCACAACATGCATTTATATTCTTGAATAAAGTGGGGTTTCTTGAAGCAAAAGAGGATTTTCAACTGCCCAATAATTGTTGGTGAAGCAGTTTAGCCAAAAATGCGCTTATGCCAATTACGACCGAAAATTGGCTTTAAAGCTCTTAAAATTTTCCATCAGGGATTCAGAATTTCAGTAATAAATTTTAGTTATTTATAAACGTTTATCGCTCGTGAACTTCAACATGATGAAAATTGAATTTTTACAAAATGTTTTCACATTGACAATTTAATAATTGGTTTAAGAGTGCGTTCAGAGTGAAAGTTCAAAAATGTCAAGTATAGTAGAATTTCGAAAACATGAACGATTTTATAACATGAACAGCTCGGAAAGATCAACGATTTTTTCCTACAACTGAAGTGTTCCAAAAGATGAACGGGTACAAATCTAGGTACTCGAAAAGATGAACGCTTTATGCCTAATTAGATTTTTATCTATCTTCTTCTCCTTTTTTTGGAGCGGCTTACCTTATAGTTTCTAAATTCTTTACTTTGGTGTGAATGTGGAAGAGGAAAGATGCCTTCCATGAAAGGTAGAGTTAATTTTAAAACCTTTAATAAAAGTGTGTTGTCTTAGATGACATATAGAACGGCACATCTTATCAAAATATTGTAAAAAAATATAGTATCGCTATATCCACAATTGTTGAAATAAACTAAAAGTTAGGCAATCACTTCGACAATTTTTAAAACATCGGACAAATATTTCACGCTATTCTGAAAAAAACAAATTCATTTAATTCTTGTTATGGATGAATTAATAATTTCAAGGCTGGATTTGGAGTTCGAACTCTAGAAATCGGTGGAGAAAAACTAAGCTCTATGAAATACGCTATCCTGCCCCTTAAACAGAAATTTAAGAAGACTATGGCTGACTTCAGTATAATTTGACGAATTTGGCGAAAAAATGTTTGTATACTCTGGTAAAAGATCAGCTCCCGGAAGAAAAATTGCTAAATATCATTTTACATTTTTGGTATGCACAAAAAGCATAAGTTGAAATTTCTGACTATTGGAAAGGTACAAAAATCTTGGGTCCTCCAAGAATTTTAGGCCCTCAAAGACATACACCAACACAAAGACTGCATGAATGATATTTAAAATTTGTTTCATTCAGAATTTGTTCCATATGCAATTATGATTTAAAAACTATGTGTACAGAACTCTTTTAAAGGTGCTGAAGTTTATGAAGAATAATAACCTTCCAGAAAAACATTGCTTGTTCTGACAATGCTGCACTTCATCCACCTGAAAATAAGCTCAAACGATGATGGCTACATTTGCACAATTTGTATACCTCCAAACGAAACACAACTGAAATGACCAAAGGATCAGAATGTAATAAGGCTCACAAAATTGCACTACCGAACAAGCCTTTTGACATGTCTTCAAGGATATGCTGCAAGAAGTTTTCCCTACCGCAAGTGAATAATTTTTGTTTATTGAAACGATGGTCAACATTCAATGGTACATATTTAGAAAATGAATGAAGATTTAGTTCAGTTGGCTTCTGATGTTGAAGATGAACTTTCCTCAGAAGAAAATGGAGTCGAGGTTACGGAAGCAATAAGCCCAGCAGAGGCCATTTCACGTGTCAACACCAGTCTGACATTTTCCGAGCATTGTGTGGCCGATGTATCAACACTCTTAAGCTTAATAAATTTACGAGAAAAGTAATAACAATAAGGAGACTTTTCTCTTCGGTGTGATTGTCTACTTTAAAAAAGATTTTTAAGTTAAATAATCGGAAAGATGAACGGGGCTTGTTTTATATCATCATCTTTACGGGATTCTACAGTAATAATAATATAGTGCTGATTACGATTGCCCAAAACTTCGTTTCACAGGAATCCACAAATACTTAGACCGATATTGATCAACTCAATAATACATCTTATATACAAGTCCAGTCAACCAACAAGAAGAATTGCATTCAAAATCATCGTATAAATATTAAAATTTAATTAAATGTGAGGTGTTTTTTATGGAAAACGAAAGAGCTGAGTTTCGAACTTGATTTAATTCTTTATTTATAAAATTCAAATTGTGAACGAAGATTCATAGCCGAACTGAACGATGAAATCAAATGCATCAACCATCAAATATGGGACATGAACCGAGAAACTTTTCCAATCTCAAAGCTACATCCTCAACTATTTACACCTCTCTCTCTCTCTCTCTCTCTTTAAAGTTTCCTCACAAATTACTCATCCAAAACACACACTGATCAGATCATCAGTTAAGTCATTAATCACGTTTTGAGATTCTCTCTGCCTCCGATTCTCTCTTTTTTCCAAAAAAAAAAAGCTTTCAAATTCTACTTCTGGTACAACTCTATTGCAAAACCAGACCGATCAATTTCGCCACACCGACCGCCCAACCGATCGCAACCTGTCAGATAGATTTAGCCCCCCAGCGGACACAGCAAACACTGAATGTAGTCTCTCTTTTTCCCAGTTTTATAGTTAACGTAGATACGCAAGTAAACAATCTCGTTTACCAAACACGCTCCGCCGTATACCGCAATTAACTCGGTCCAAGTCGACGTTGATTTTTTAACTTGGTTTAGTCTTAGTTTTACACTCGCGGCGAACAAGTAACGTCGACGCACGGTTAAAGAACAACTTACGGCTTTTCAATACTTCAGGTGCGGTTAATTGTATCTCACGGATCTATGTGCAAATTCCATTCATCGCTGACGTAAACCTGTTTCCAAATGAAAATACTAATTTCTTAAATAAATATTTGTTCTTCAAAATAAATAATCCAAGAAATCATTGTTTACCAAAAAAATTGTTTGTTAATCATTTCCTGTACAAGTATCTCCATCTGTCCTAAGATACTTCGTGGAAAGTATCTCATGTCCACAGTCTTATGCTTCCTCAAAAATAAAAATGCACAAAATGAAATGAAAAGTTATATCGGTTAACAAAGCTGAGAAAATCGCCGCTGCTTTACGAAAAAAAAAATAATGAAAAAATGAAAAAATAAATAAAAATAAAATCATCTCGAAAAAAAGAGTTATTGAGAAAAGTATCTGTATCTCTGTGCTATTATATCATCGTGTATCAATTCATAAAAAATAAAATAAATAAAAATAAAAAAGATTGCAATCTTTTGGCTGCGGAGTGTGTGTGGAGCGGATTGCGCGCCCTCTATTGCTGTATATGGCGGATTGGATGGAGTAAGCCGTACTTATTCGATTACAATAGGCAGCTACTCTCAAGACGGTGGGCGGTGTTGCAAAGTGAGGGGTGTTTAGTGCTTTTTTTTGTATTATTATAACACTCAACGACGCAGAGGCCGTTTAAAGCCGGACAAGTTGGTAAGTTTTTGTCGGTGCGCAGATACATTTTTAGCTTATGAAGTAGTAATGTTATTATTATTATTTTTTTTTTTGTGTTGTGTTGTGTGGTGTGGTGTGTGAGTGTATCTGAGAGATTGAAACAGTGCGGAGAACAATAAGCGAAACTTCAAAAATAGAAGTAGAAGCACCCTACACGAAGACTTAACAACAACAATGGGTACAATCGAACGACCGCAGAAGGTGAACAACTTTATGTGTTTTATTTTTATTTTTCTTTCTGTTCCTAGTTTGATTTGCTGATTTTTTTTTTTTTTTTTGTAAACATTCTTTGATTTTATTTTATTTGCTGGATGTTTCTAAACAAATTTGTTATTTATCATTATTTATTTTCTTTCTTATTTTGTTTTGTTCCTATGTGGAGTGACTATAGCATAGAGGGCGCTCTTTGTGTATTTGTATTGTTATCATTGCACAATTGTAATTGGGTTTCTAAGATTTTTATTTTATTTCTTTATATTTGGTTGGTAATAAGTAATAAGAGGAAACTTGCGCGATCAGAATAATGGACGGGGAGGCAATACAATTATAACAACTAGGCGGTTTGTAGTTGGGAGAGATTTTAATTGCTTATCTCATGCGTTGCTAGGGAGTTGTTTTTATAATTGAGGTTTTGCTTCGGCCAGTAGAATGATGTATTCGAACATAGTTTACAAATTAAATTGCTTCTAAGTTGTATGTGTGGTAAGGTTAAAAGTTTCATTGAGGAAATCGAAACTCTTTACAGGAAAATGAAAAAACAAATAATTTTAATTCAATTAAAGTGGGATTTAAGAGTCTTTTTCGCAATATATCTGATTGAACTTCTAATTATTAATCTATATTTTTAAACAGAGTCATAAGTGTACAAGTTTAAGTTTGTGTTTGTGGATCGTTGGCCCATCAAGTGGGACAAAATACAATTGTGAATTTGTGTCCCTAAAGACCCTGTGCCAATACTCATATGTCACACAACATATAAATACATAAATGTGAAATAAGCCTTAAGTATCTAGATGAACTTATGTAAAACTAAGACATTTTAGACATTGGACTTAAGACGGAAATTTTGTAAATTTTCCCAAATATGTTGTTGCCACCTAAAATGACCAAATTTTTTGTAAGACTATACATGATTTGAGTGTTGAACAACAATCTTTTCAGACTCTGGGAGACTTTAGCAATTATTGGCTTTGCTGTTTATATCATATACGTACATAAGTCCTAGACATCTTAAACACTTCAATTTTAAGGTTTTTGATCTCAAGCCACTGCATAAAATATAAAGTGCTGCTTGTGGAGGTCGTTATTAATTACAGGACTGCAACAAATGGTTTGTTTAACACATCAGTGCGAGCAATTAGGAAAGTAGGATAGGATTTGAAAGGAGATACCGATGCACATTGGTTTTGAATGTCTGCACATGGCAATGAGTGGGAAATGTTGAGCCGGATTAAGCACTCTACATTCATGTAGTGTGGCTAAAAAAAGAATCTCGGTACTTAACAGTACGTCCAAAATATAGGCTTTATATATAATAGGCAAGCCAGATCATAAGAGGTAAAAACTTCTTGCATCGGTGGAGAAAACCTAAACACTTAGCAGCAGTGAATCCTCGGAAAAATCTCCCAAGCTCTTTTAAAATTGGACTTATTCCTTTGAAGTAAGGCTAATGTCTTCCATATTCCGTTACACATGATGTCCTTGGTAAACATATTCTTTTACTAACAAAAAAGGTACATGATTCCAAGAAAAAACTGCATGTTTTTAAAGAAAAACTTCATTAAAAACGGGCCAAGAATCGAGTTCATTAAAAGAAAGAAACCTTAAACATGCGTTTTATGAATTGTTCATATTTCAAATGTAAATTTTCCTACTTGGAATTCGCAACAAAAAAAATGGTTATGAATGTGGTTTCATGCATTTAATGATATTTTGCATGTAAAAAATTTATAGTTTCAAGAATTTAAAGTAATTTTTCATAAAATGTCACTCGATGAATGTGGTTTCATATAATCAGTCACTTTGTTCCTACAATAAAAGAACAGTTTCAAGCATTTTAAGAAAGTTTTCATAAAACTTTACAATAAAATTTGTATGAACTGTTCATACTTCAAATGTTAAATATCATAATCTGATTTTCCAACAACAATTTCATTGCTTTGGATTTTATGAATGGTTTTTCATGAAAATCATGACTTGGTCATAAAACAAAAATTAATTTTTATGAATTCGTGCATTATTCATATGAATATTTCTTAAAAACTAATGACTTTGGCTGAATGATCGCCATTCATAAAAAGAATGTAAACAAATTTTTTCAGTGATACTTAAAATGCCTCTCCATCATATTTCAAATGTTCTCCTTTTGCGATTCATACTGCAGCGTTTTTGGAAATCATTATTTTTGACTTTGCAACATTTACTTCTAATTTCTATTTCGTACAGTGATCGCACAATCTCTGTTGATCATGAGTTCCAAGGATCCTGGAGACACCACCAAAATAACAATGCCATCATCATGCATAACGACTTTAATTTTAAGATTTCTAAATTCCACTAAACTCCACAAGGAAGCCAATCTACAATGTATTCAAAAAATATCGCAAATAGTAATGGGCTTAGATTACAACCTTGACGTAGTCCCCGATTTATTTGCATCTTTTTCGATTTATCAGCACCACAGCCCTGTGCTATTACGAAAATGTGTGCACTTTAGGAATACGTCCCATTACCTTCCACTTGATCCGTATTGACATCTGTCATTTTCTTGTCAATTTTATTTTGATCAACAACTTTTAAAGAACTGTTCTGGCAAATTTAACATTTTGGTAATTTTCAAGAAACCCGAAAGCTTACTGTGGCTCAACCTGAAAAGGTCACTCCATACGAACTTCAATCCGTTTGTAAATTCATCTTCCAATAATATTCTCCCAGAACGGTATTTAAAGTATGATGATTTGAAAGTTAATTCCAAACTGTAGTTTTGGGATAGTGTAGTCAATATCACTTGGAAGTGATCCGAATGAGTACAGAATGATGGAATGGCCAATTTCGTTATTGATCCATTGCGAAGAAGTTTTAAGGCGGGCAGCTGTGCTCGCCGCAGTCTCTTTGCTGAAATTATTGAGGTCTAGCATTCGGAGCAGAGCATCTGGTGCACCAGAGGGGGCCGTTCGTAGTACTCCGCCTATGCACGGGCAAGTTGATCATTGGACTTTGCTTAGCTTATCACAAATCACAGCCTTTTATAGAGTGGTCCGAGATACTGCTAAGGCACAAGTAAGGATCGGTCTAATAACCAGAAAAAATACAGTGAGTACTTCTGTGGTCTTTTGGGCTCTTTCTTGCTAATCGCTTAATTTTTTATCTCAAATAACACCCAAGTATTAATAGTAAAATACGTTTAAGAGAAGGATTATCTACATGAGGAAATTCATATTTTCTAGAGAATAAAACACGTTCTCTTTTGTGAAAGTTGACTTCCAAGCCATATCGCTCTGTCCAGCTTGTTAGCTTACTTAAAGAATTTTGTAGGACTTCTTTTTAGATGTAAGGCTACTTTCCTTGTAAATCGATAGCAAAATCGACCGCATAAACAATCACTATATGTAGCTATCCGCTTCCAGGCATGTCAGAAGTGAGTAGTATAGAAAGTTGGCAAAATAAAAATAGTAAAAATTTATCTCCGTTGCTGACCTATGAGTTGTAAGAAATTGTTTCCAAAACAATGATCATTTGCATTCAACTAGTGGTTTATATGACATTTGTCTTACCAACATTCAGAGATTCGACATCCAAGATACTAGAAAAATACGAGAAAGTGCAATCTACGATCATAGACAAAACGAGCTTAAAAACGTATACTTGAACACTTTTTGCAAACAGATAGAACTATCAATTTCAAGAAGTTATGGATAAGCATGCGTGAAATTATTGTCAGAGCATCTTGAGTATCGTAAGTCAGTCAACCTAAGCTGGGACTGTTTTTTCCATTACAACCACAAGGAATATTCTTGACTTCATACTTTAAGCATTGATCATGGCCGACCGGCGGACGTTAGGCGCTTAAAAAAGGCAAATGTTTATAAAATCATATGTAGAATGCTTCGGGATTTTAACAACTCTCAAGCTTTGCTACTTAATAAAATAGGCCAAATTATGCAGTGACTTTAATACTAAATTGGTTTAACTACTTCTTTGAATTGTCTTCCAAGCGTCAAGAACCCAGTAATAGGGTCACACTTCTGAGGAACGTTATCCATTTATCTCTCCAAAGCATTTCGTACGTCATAAATCTTAATTTAAATTGTTCAAAAAAGGGGTCCCCTATAAGTTTCTTCTCTGCCATAACTGGAAAGTGTTTAATTACTTTAAATTTGGAACATGAGAACAAAAATTATTTTACCAACACTTTTGGTTTTTTGTTTAAAAGATACAGTACATTAATTAAGGCAGTAACTTAAAAAGAATAAAAAACGTATGAGTATGTAAAATTAATTAGCAACGCAAAAAATTTTGTGAAAAATAAAATGACTTTAAGACTTAACAACTCTTTGAATGTTAACCCTTTTGAAATTTTATACAAACAAAATTTGCACACTTTTACCTGTGCAAAAATGCTTTCAAATATTTAAATGGCTGAATCGGAAAGAAGCACCACAAATGGCCGTGAACTTGAAACCTTGATCCATAAGATAAAAAAAAAAAAAATAAATAAAAAAGCAAACAAACTTTTGGCGGAGTCGCGTCCCTTTAAACCAAATTTATTCTTCGTTTGATTTTGAGCTGATTTATTTAGGGATTGCTCAGACATACCTACATTATTTTTTGACAAAAACTCGTTTTCAAAAATTTCATGAACAAGAAAATAAAAAAAAAGTTGATGCATTTTTGACATGGTTGCCACTTCAACAAATTTCACTCCACCAAAAATAATTTTTTTTTTTTGAAATATGTAATGTTCATACCAGTTTCTAAAAGGGAAATACTCATATCATGATTTCATAGCACATAGAAACATTGCAAACGTCTACGTAAGCATAACATTATTGAGAAAGTCTGTTAAACAAATTTATGGTAGACCAGATTTGACGCATACGACGTTCGGAGTATTAGAAGGTAACCGAAAAATTCGTTTAAGAAAATACCTTTGAATACCTTCCATTTCCTCAAGCAGTATGTACCCACTATACACCTCATTTCCATTAACAGAAATAATTGTTTATTGTTGCACTGAAGACCTCAAACTTTGCTTGTAAAATATTGTTACCATATTAAATTTAGACCTCAATTTGCTGCTAAAAGTTCCTTCTTACATAAGTTTTGAGAAATGATAAAACTTGGATATTTGAACCAATCATCACCATCGAATTTCTAGTTCCGTCGATAAAAAAGTTCACACATGAGTGAAATCCCCATAAATACCATTGCTTCGAATACAAAAACATTGTTGAGATCGTAAAATAATTATCTTCAATTTGGTAGCATTGGCGCAAAATTTTAAACAGATATTAGTATGATACTATTTAACAATTTTCTAACTTAAAAAAAGATTACTAACTCTTTCTTAATTATAAACATTTTCTAACTAGTAAAGTGCTAAGGCTATGCTTTTTTTAATAAATTGCTTCTGAACACGCCTTAAGTATTGCAAAACTAAAACTAAGGAGAACTAAGTAAACAGACCTATTTTGATGTTTCTAAATATCAAAGAGTTATATTAAGTTAGCACGATATTAAAAACATAAAATTGGTATTCGATGATTTTAACTTCAACCAAAGGGTACCGAAAAGTACAGCTTTATCATCGTATAAACTTTAAATTAAAATTGTGCGCCATTGTTCTTAAAATTCCACGTATAACGAAATTGTTTCAGTTTTCTTATGCGAGACTACAGTATTACAAGGTGATCAAATAATAGTAAAAGCTTCATGGATAAATCAACAAAACAAAGTGAACATTAGCGGACTCAATATACAACCCTGTGGGACATCTGTTTCTAGTTTAAATGTTTTGGAATCATTTGTACCATAAACTCGAATAAGTCTATTTTTTCGAATAATAACTGCTAGCAAGCATATTAGTATTTTTAAAATTCAATGATCGTGTCCTTTCAAACGATGATTTTAAATTGCCTATGGAAAGTGGAGCTATGCTTCTTTTTATCAACTTAACGTCTTGAGTTGAGACTAAAGACAAATTTTTGATCATCAGTTGAAATCAACCAAACTCAAAACCCTAGATTATTAAATGTGTGCCTTAAGTTCCGCCTTTAAACGCTGAACTTTTCTTCAATCAATATTATTTTATTGTATTTTACAAATTTATTCCTCCGGTTTGTAATCAGTACTTCTGGAGAAGCACTTACACCTGACTAAAACCCGTAAATAGTTTTAGATATTATCAGTGCGTTATTTAAAGTTTTGGATAAAATCAAGCCAAATTACATTCACATACACATAAAACAATTATGGAGAGCATCTTTGGAATCATAAACAACTGGAGTTGGCACTAGAATTACCATTCGAATCCCCATTTAGGGAACAAAAACAAGATTTTTTCGAACATTTCTATCAATAATTTTTTGTTAAGACATTTCTCCAACGAGGTTTTCGCGTAGAAAAATTGTGAACGAAAAAAAGCGGTCAGTTTTGGAAAACACTCAATTCATATTCCAATTTCAAAATGAGTGGAAAAACAAAATCGCCACCAGCTGTAATTTTAGACTCGTATTTTTAGAGCCATTCTTTAGAGTTCCACACAAGCAACTTGTCATGGCTTCAATTAGATTTAATTGGATTACACTGTATGCATACGTTGATTTCTAACTAATGAAAAATTTCATCTTTTTATCAAAAAGGCTAAAGGCGGTTGAAAGCATCGGTGGTTTATCCACATAGACCTGCAACTTCAGAAAACCCTACAAGAAAGTGTTTATGGGGGTCAAATCGTATGACCTTGATGTCCAATTCACGTCAACTCTGCGGGAGAGATAACCTTACATTTAATCGTTCTTGCAGAATGCCAATCGTGGCATGTAGCGCCGTTCTGCGAAACCACTATTCGTCTAGGTTCATATGAATCAAGATATTGTCTATCATCGTTCTGGAAGCACTTGCCATTGACGGTGACTGCCTCACCAACGTGGTTTTCGAAAAAATATGGACCAATGACGCCGTCGACCCAATATCCACACCAGACGATTACTTTTTGAGGATGCATTGCCACCTGGTAAGCCTCGTTTGGGTTGGTGTGTGCCATATACATTCATTTTGCTTATTAACAAAGCCATTCAACCAAAAATAAGCCTTTTCGTTAAAGATAACTTTTCTGCCAAAATGGGTGTTCTCTTCCAAATGCTCCGAAGCCCAGTTAGCGAACAAACGGCATCGTCTTTAGTCATGAAGTTTAAGCTCCTGCTATAGTTGGATATTAAACGGATGTAAGCCAAGGTTCTTATGAAAATTTGCAAAGTAAAATTGCGAAAGGCCGAGCTCTTATGCACGGCGAGGATTCGACTATCGTTGGGTTCTGCCTGCTGTACACTTTCACGGACCGCAACGATGTTCTCTTCCGATCTTTCGTTCCTTTCACGTTTGAAAGCTGGCTGGTTGTTTACCGAACCGATCATCTTAAATTTGGCCACCAAACGCTGGACAGTCGACTGCGGAAAGCCACCACAGCTACCGTAAAATGGGAACAAGGCGCGCAACATTTGCACCAACGAGCTCTCATTTTGATAATAAAGTTCTACCATCTGAACATGCTGTTCAATCGTGTAGTTAGCCATGGGTATTTGTCATCAGTAATTGAATAATATAAAATGAATGTGACAGATGTCACCAAAACAACATGGCCGTCATAACCCGGCAAAATCTTTCCTCACCAATCGAAAAAAAAAACTTTTATTTAGGGAATATGAAATTTTTAAGAAGTGCATTTAAAGCGGACTGATTTGTGAAAGAACAATCGGGTTAATTTCAGTCGTAAATTGGTAAAAAAATATCTGGTATCGATTAATAACGTCACTCACCATCACCAATTCTAGGCCTGTAGGTATATAAAATGATTATGTTATACTGCTCCCGAAAATGAAATTTCCAATCCAGACAAAATCTGAAAGCTTTATTTGAAATTACCCTCAAAAAAAAACTTTTGAAAATACTAAATAAAACCGTAGCAGTTATAAGGAAAAAGGATGAAAAAAATTGATACAATCCTTTTCAAAATATCTAAACTAAGATTTGACAAGTTATCCCAGTACTTAATTTTAGACAGGATCATACTTCCAGAGACAGAAATATACTTATAAATAGTCTTTTTCTTCATAATATAAGTTGTAAGTTTTATATTAAAAAATTAATACCTTCGGACTCTGTAACTGCTGAATAACTAATCAGGTGTAAGATCGCGTTAAACTGCGACAATTGGTCTAAAAAATGATCGTCAAAAAAAAGATTTGACAATTATTGCTCTCTCTTTTTTTCTTAGATTTGATAAGGACAGTTATCGTCAAAACGATCGTTTTAGTCGTACGACGTGACCTTAGCCAGATCTTTACTTAGACATTATTTGAATTAACCCTAAGACTCATACAAATCCACCCATTGAAAAAATTAATCTACCAATTTTGATACAAATTTCTGCAGTGGTAATCATAATTTTGACCAAAAATAAAAGTTGCAAAAAAAACCGACCAAACAACCGAAGACAGGATTGTTTGAAAATAAAATAAAGCCAAACGATGATGTCATCGCCATAATCATCCGTTGTTGTGCGAAATTCTCAAAACTTTTCTCATTATATGTAAGCCAGCCGCACAAGCGAAGCAAGCAACTGATTCACTGCATAAATTTCATCCAACTATGGTTCCAAATTAATGCTAACGTCACGATTTGGTCATAAAAATACTACAAAACTATGTCGCGAGTTTCCGTTGCACTAATATACCTACTACTAAATGGTCTTCAACGGAAGATAGAAAAGTTGACAGGAAAATATGGAAAAATCCAAGTTGCAAATCGGGAGATTTTTTTTTAAGACTTACGAAACAACATCTTTAGGCGGAGGACGATAATGATGGGAGAAGATAGAAGATGGGAGAAGATATACGGCGAAGATTCAAACTCACGTCACGCAGCAGCGACATCAGTGAAAGTGAAATCACTGATGGGATGCTGGTTTGCTGAGATTGTGGACCATCGATCGGATGGCTTGAAACTGGATTAAAGCTCCCAGACGACTTATCGTGATGTCGATCTATCCAAATTGGAAGAATGGTATGTGTTGTGTGTTGGTTGGTTTCTTGGGGTAAACGAGAGTGGTTCCCCCAAATTGGGCATTAATTGGAGTTCAAATTGAGTTTATAGTTATTGAATTTCAGAGTGGGAACGCCGCCGTTATTGGTTGGATTTGTTTCGTAATCATTCATAAATGTTGTATCTCAGTAGAAAATATTTTTATTTTTATATTAGATTTTTGGAAAAGTGGACTTTTTTAAGTTATGTGAATTCTTGTGATAAAATTAATCTTGCACAATTCATATGATCCATTAATTGCTCAAACCAATCATAAATATTTAATTTGAACATTTTAGGAACTAAGTTGTTCTTTATGGAGCCAGAAATATATGTATCAAACTTCGAGTTTTCTGTCGAACTTATAAATATTAACTAAATTAAATGGTTTGAGAAAACGAAATTTGTAATTCTAAAATTACAGCTAGGTTTTAAACTTATATGAAACTCTTAGAAGTTTAAAAGCCTTAAAAATGGTGTATTCTGGTAACATTATTGCATGGTGGGTTGAAGTTTTCCATTGTACAGACTATGGACTATACCATTTAAGGGCAGTAGTTCGTATCTGCATTTGAATATCAGTGATATTTCTTTATAGTTGAATGTTTCTCGGAAGCAGCTGTAGTCAAATAATCTTTATTTAAGCTCTAAGTATATTATTCTACTATCAGGTTAGTCAAATAAGTATTTACTGTTTCCCGAACAAGGTCTTATCATTTTTGAACTATGACCCCAAATGTAAAAGGGATTGTTTAACATAAAAATGAATTCTTACTTCACCAGTACCACCAACATTATGACTTAACACTGGATGAAAATGGTTGTTCTTTATTTACTCTGGAATTTGCCTGGTCATTATGGGGTCGTTGATGGGTTTCCAATGTATAATACTTTCACACGCCTTTGAAGTAAATTAAGAAAGTGCTTTTCGAAGGTGAATCCACCTGACCAGGGCTCAACCATTTCACTTCGTCCAGTCCAAAGATGTCTAGGTTCGCACCTCCAACGTGGTTGTCAAGAAAAAAATTTTTAACCCGTAGAAAGTTCACCCATGACAATCTCTTTTTCAGCACCCTGCAAGTACTGAAAATCCTAGCTGGTATATGTCTTTCGTTGATTCTCTATCTAGAATTCTTCTGACGCACATCATCCTTCTTATGGATTCATCTAAGACTTCAACCGAATTTTACAGCCAATCATTTCCGGCAAAGCATTTATAGTCTTGCTATTTGGAGGTAAAATAAGCTCAATCGACGTGTAATATTCGTTACATCACTTAAAATCGCCATGTTGGTGGGACTCAGTGACTGCTTCCTATATGACCCAACCATCAAGAATATATCAATGTGTTTATATAAATTAAAAAAGTTTCTTACAAGAGACCTGAAACTATAATATTATTCTAAGATATTGGAACTTAAATTATTTGAGCTGACGGCTTCAAAATCTCAATTATCAATACCCTTTAAGTGCTAAGCACTTTGCCAGCATTTCGAAAGTTGGAGAGAAATTGAAAGAAGATACCGATGCACATTGGTTGTGAATTTCTGATGATATCATAATGGGAAGGAAGTATTAAGTCGGGTAAAGCATTGCACATTCGTGTAATGCAGCTCAAGAAAGAATATCTGAATTCAACAGTAAGTTCTCAGTATGTCCAGTATGGCTAAGGCTTAACAACCTTAACACTTAGCAGCGTTCTTAGTGACGTCAAATATGTGACCATTCTGTACAAGGTGGTCTGTAAAATAAGAGCTGTTCAGTTTCCTTAATGCAGAAGTTGCTCATGGACAGTTTCATGGGGGATACATTGCGCTCTTACAACAGCGTTGAGTTTTAAAGCATTAAATTCTACGTGGCTAATTTTTCCCCATTTGACAATGATATCGAGATCAGATTTTAATGAGCATATCTTAAGCTACCGTCTAAATCCTCATTCGTGATTCTTTTTTTTTTTTTTATATATATATATAACGAGTATACGCGCACTCAAGGGGTTATGACTACCCTTATAATGTTAAATACACAGTGCGAGCAATAAATATTCTGCAAACGAATATGAGAAGCTGAGAGTACCATCGTCAGAAAAACCATTTGATGGATTAGAAGCTTTAGATAAGAGATAATTGATAAATATGACGAAGAGAGTCGGAGATATTGTTTTTGTTCGTGCGACTACAACTAAGTTATCTTATCAAGTAGTTTTAATTTCATAATATAATCACTTTTGGCAGGTAGCTCCCTACTGAGAGGACCTGTGGATACTCCTTATGGCGCTAGGTCGAACGGTCTCGTTCTTTGAAGTCGGCGCACAAGGTTTGTCTCAACAATTGTTTGTCGAATAATTCTATTACTCCGGTCATTTAAGTGAGTTCGTAGCTTCCCAGCGAAAACTGCTATTTCATCTTCAACAGTTGGTAAATTGCTGTTTCTAATGTACAACGGAGCATTAACGATTTCTCTGCGAACTAAGATTGTAATATTTGTCTATTGCTTGGTTTAGTACAACCCCAAAGCTGTATACCGTACGTCCATACTGGTTTTATCACTTGCTTATAGATATGCAATTTTTTGTAGATGCTGAGTTTGGAGCTTAGTGTCTAGTGTCATTCCTAGGTACTTTGCTTCATTAGCATATGATGCCAATGCAAGTAATGTGAGCAGATTGGTAATTTTTTTGTAAGTAAAATTAACATGTGTTGATTTGGACTCATTAAGAACAATTCGCCATTTCTTAGTCCATACCGAAATTTTATCTAGAGCTCGTTGGAGCTTCTCGGTTGCAGATTCAACCGAATCGGATATTGCAAGTATAGCCGTATAGTCTATAAAAGTACCTATTATGATTACTTCTTCATGAGGAATATCGCCAGTGTATAGTACGAACAGAATCGGACCGAGAACACTTCCCTGGGGAACACCAGCATTTATTTCCCCAAAATCCTAATATTCCCTCTCTTGCTTAACTCGAAATAGCCTATTTTCGAGGTAGGACTCAATAATGTAATATATTTGATCCGGAAAGACCAGTCCCAGTTTAAACTTAAGGCCATCGTGCCAGACCTTGTCGGAGATATGAGACACCAGCATTTATTTTATGAATAATGGACTCGATATCCTTCAGTACAACTTGTATAGAGCTGTTCGAAAGCTAATCCAACGTAGAAGGAATTCTCTAATACCAAATGCCTTAGAAATATCAAGTACAATAATCTTACTTTCTACAAAATAATGTACACATTTGTGCTACTGTTCGGTGACATGTACAATCTGATCACCATCAGTCGACCTATTGCTACTAAAGCCATACTACCGGTCATAAAAAACTTGAGTCTTCTTTAAACGTACTATTTGATGTGGAATATCATTTTTTGCAATTTTCTCCTTCGAATTCTCAACTTTGTAGTTTAATTTTATCTTCTGGAACATTGAAACGATTTAAAACCTGCTGGACTTGTCTCGAGAGTTCTTCATTTTCTGCTTCTTCTGTGTAGCTAATTTCTTAGTCGCATTAGCAAACTCTCTGTGCAGTAACGCGTCTTTATAATTTGACTGAATTTTTTTAAAGTCAACATCAGACTTTTATTTTGGATCATGTGACTTGTGACCAGACGATGTTTTAGTTCGATAGTTTTTTAATGACGACGTGTGAATTAAACTAGTTTTATTTAAAACATTTCAAGATCGATTTTAGAAAATCACTCTCTGCACACAAAAATATCGATGAATTATTAATGAAACTTCAATGTTGCATTTCTAAATAATTACTGGTTGAGCAGTCTGTTATTTATTGCTACAGTAGTAATTTTTAGTAAGAATATTAGTTTGGTGAACTGGATCTGCAATTTTATTGTTCATCAACTTGGAAGCTTTTAAATATTCTCCATTATTTAATAACATCACATTTTGTTGTTTGTTATTCAGTTTATGCAGATTTGATTGACAATGTGTCACAACTATTTTCTTTTACTGCAAAATGAAATCATCAAAGATTTAGTTTGTGAAAGTAAAAAGAATATTTTTATCAATCGTCTCACAAAATGTCATTGAATTTGAAATGTTTGCTTAGTACCAATTTATAGTTTAAAAATTGTGTCACTTTGGTAACACGTTGGCATTTGAAAAATGGAATTTACGAGCAAGAATACGAGTACTTTTTCATTCCGGTTCATATGGGAATTCAATCATTAAAAATAAATAAATTCTAATTATATGTGTCAAAATCAAACTTGATCCGACCGTTAAATGAACTTATCATAGCAATACTATCTTTAAACTTTAATTTTGGGAAGCTTTTTGTAGCAGAGTTTCTCTTTTTTAAACTTCTCTTGATTTAGACTCATAGATAAATATTTAAATTTTGAGGTACTCAAGTTTTTTTTTATGTTGAGAAAACTGTGTGAATAATAGATTATAAAATAACTATCTTAGCCATAAAAATGAAAAGGAAACTTTAGGGCAATATGAAATAAAATTTTAAGAGCCTATTAAAATAATTTAAGTTCACCAATATAATTGGCTCAAATTTCTCTTTGGTATGTATTAGGTTTAACATATAGATACGTATCTAACATAGAAAATTCTAAGCTTAACCTAAGCATGTCTTAAAGAGTTTTAATACCCTCGAAGACAAATAATCATTATTTTTTATTTAAAAATTTAAAATCCCATGTCAAATAACCACACCTGATAAGGTAAACAAGAACACAACATGACTTACACCAAAAATCACGTTTCAGATTTAACAACTGAGTTAACACGACGAACGAAATTGTTTGCCACAGAGTCCATAATTAATTAGGTAGGTATCTCATTCAAGATTTATTTATTTTCTTCTCGTGTTATTTAATTTTTTTATTTTTGTTAACATTCTCCTTAACCTCATTTGTTTTTTTTATAGAAGTATGAAGAAATTTCAACAATAATAATGTAATAAAAAAAGTATACCTACTTACTAAAGTATGTACGAATGCCCTCAAGAGATCATCGAGCAAAATATAGCTGGTAATTGATTAGCTTCACACAAGTTTTAAGAATAAATGATTTTTCAAGCACTTCATTCAGTAAAAGGTTTTTTTTTTTTGTGTTCAAATTTAATTGGCGCAATATAATTTTCTAAAAATTTTAACCTGAGGGCATAATTCTATTCACATTTGAAATCATAAATTTTGCAGACCTTTTGTTATAACCTGATATACTTGCGGTAATCCCAGTTAAGCTAAATGGAGAAACTCAAACTGCTTAGCAGATATCAATTTCTATTAATTTTTGGTTAAACAAAAATACACGAGTTATTCCCACACCTTGGACTCTGTTCTAAACCTAAAAGCCTGGAAGAAGTAAAGGAGTAAGGAAATGATCTTTTGATGCTGAAATAAAGACATTACGTATGTAGCTACGGAGAATTTGTGGAAAAAAGGAGATGCTCTTTACCTGTCGAGGCAGATAAATTATGCCCCAGGTAATGAGTACAAAGTAAATAAAATGCACGACTGGGTAGAACGAACTTCCTACTATGTAATAGACTATGAATTTTAAAAACGAATGTTATTAGAGAAAACTGTTCATAAGGATAAAATTTACTTTTTAAATTATTTTAGTAGTAAGAAATAGAAACAGAATGCTATGCAAATACGAATTTATGCAAGAACTAAAATTATTAGTCATTGTAGAGGTTTCTCAAAAATGTACATAAGCTTTTATGTACAACATTTTTAAAACATTTTTAAGAAAAAATTTTGGTACGCCAATTTAAAGTTTTTATTATTGTTCCAATAAAACTTAAATTTATAAAAAAAAAACTATTGAGTGGTTTTTCAGATATTGAATTTTCCAAAAAAAAAATTTTTTTTTTTTAAATTCCTAAAAATATTTTTCTTAAAGTTTTAAAATGCAACGTTTTTTAAAAATTTTAGAAGCATATCTCTAAGAAATTTCATTAAAATCCGTTGTGTCGATAGTGAGAAATTCAAAATTCGAAACAATCATTCTACGGTAGGTACAATCAGTAATATCTTCTTTTCAAATTTTTTCTTATTAAATTATTATGGATCGTAACAATTAATCGCAAGGAAAAAAATTTTAGCAAAATTCTCGGAACCTTTCTCGAGAAAAATACGATTTTTGAAAACCATTTTTTTAACATTTGTATGGGGGGTACCGTTATTTTTAGGTAAAATAAATAATTTTTTTTCTCATATATTGTAGATTATATTGAGAAACTTTTATTTATTAAGTTTGAAAAAATTCGAGCATGGGGTTTTCAAGAAGTTGAGTTTCCAAAAAAAAAATTTGAATTTTTTCTTTAAAGCAAAAAAATAAAAAAAAAAGAAAATTTGAATATGTCATAATATTTAAACTTAAGAGGAGCTTCAGCATAAAAACGGATTTAAAACGGTTTTATCGTTTTCGATAAAATCAAAAACAAAAAAAAAAATGGTTCCAGTGGGACTACCAAAAATAACAAATTTTTGGAAAATTTTTTTCAACTATTACCTAAATGAAATTTTTTGAACTTTTTTTTCTCAAATCTGAGGGACAGTTTTTCTCAGACGCATCTTGCGAGGAATTGACAAATCCTCGAAGAGTATCTCTTGTCCTGGAAAGTGCCGTTTGGAATCGGCAGAAAATTGTAGGTCCAATCCGTTCCTGGTAACACGCATTCAGGAATGGTTGAGAGTTGTAAGTCACTAGGTCCTGGTTCACTTTGAGCTGTTGCACCACCAAATTTATTTTTATTTAGAGGGACAGTTTTTGAGAAAAAAAAAATATTTATAAAATTTCAAAAATGGCAGGTACCGTTGATTTTGGTCCTAAGTAAAAAAAAACGTGTGGGGATAAAAAATTAAAAACCATATCTATCAAGTTTGAAGAAAATCGGCCGAGCCGTTTAGGCTGCAGACGAACAGACAGACAGAATTGCGAGACCCACTTTTTTAGTCTTCGCTATCATCGTAATGTCAACTTTGATCACAATCTCGAGTTCGGTTTTTTTCCGAATGCATAACTTGCCTTGTGGTACGTATAAGTCGCAAGTAAAAATAACAAAAAGGAACGAAACAAATGCAACGCTTATTGTATTTTAAAATAAACCCTACCTTAAGCCTTTTATTTTATGTATTTCTCAACTGCAAAACTTTTTTATCATTTGGACATGCTGTTCAATCGCTTAGCATACCATCGTAACTCGTAAGCTTGCATCAGTTCACTAACTGAATAATAAACCAAAGATTTGACAAATGTTTCCAAAACAACATGGCCGCTACAAGCCACCAAAATCTACCCACGCCAATTGAAAAAACCCTTTACTTGTTGCCATGGTTAAATTCATGAACGAGCAAAGTTTGACAATTATTATGCCCGAAATTCTTTTTCCAATTTTTGATATATAAGTGCTTTTATAGGTTATTTCGATTCGGCATATATAGTATATTGAATGTAAATACTAGTGCGAAAAAAGGAATGGTCGAAGGACAGAAAATGTTGCAACCGTGAGTGCTACATTTCAAAATGAACTGTTCAAATGAGTTGAAATCCTCTCAGTCCTTTTTGTATCGAATACCATAAAGATCTTAGAAAACATCCTTAAAATATCAAACTAACTCAAGTATTCAAGTCTCTTAACCACATTTGAAGTTCAAAAACTTCTCCGATTGGAACTTGCAAAAGTTTGAAAACATCTTCAATTAAATTTTATTTTTTATAAGGACTCAAAATACGACCTATTTATTGGTGCATGAAGTGGGGCCCAACCCACACAGCTATTACCCCCACATTATATTAAATGACTAAATACTGTGTCTTAAAAAAATCACATAATCTCAATAAACTCAACAAAACCTGCCACACTTTTGCATTCGATATTATCACAAATGCATCTTTAAATGTCCATACTCATATTTCGGTTGCACCTCCTCCAAACCAAAAATTTGCTGTTGGCTCATATCATTTATACTGGTTATACTCGTACTTCTCAAATAAAAACTGATTTTTGTTGCCTCTTTTCATGGGCATCTGGCAGAGTGCGGCGACATTTTAATCGTCTGGCACTTACACATTTGGAATGAGGATATTTTTAGTGATATTTTTGACACATCATTTATGGTTATACTTTTCAAACCAAAAACTATTCTGTTGCACCTTTTTGGGGGTATCTGTCTGACTGACTTCAGCGACTGGCCCAATAAAATTCTTATTCAAAGCGTTGTTCGCTTAAGCTTATATCTACAAAAATGAGGTTATACCCCCGAAATAAAAATTCATAATATTCCCGTTTTCAATCTTTATTCCGCAGCACCGGCGACAAAATAATCTTGCCAGACGATTGAATTCGAAATCTGGACTATAATACCTCAACATATTATGTGTTCATGAATTTTAGTTATAGTTACGAGTACATACTTCCAAAACCCAAAATTTGCTTTCGGTCCTTAGACTAAAATGCTCATACCTACTCATAGTTTGTTATTAACGTTTTTGTTGCATCCCTAAATGCTGTATTTCGAAAATCTATAAATTCTGGAAAACAGAATTTTCCATCAAATTATTGAAAATTTTAAGCGACTTCAACTCGATTTTCAACTGCGTTCGAAAATGACCTCATCAGTTCGAAATTAGATGATCTCGTACTCTTCTAGATGAAAAAATTAATCGTGTAAAATATAAAAACGTTTTCATTGAGGGTTCACATTAGCGCCAACCAAAACAAACATTTAAATTTTACCTCTGGAGGATTAGGCACAAAAATTAACCTTACGAGTATATACATAATATATCAGACATTAAGAAAATCTGTCAATACGATCAAGCTCAAATTGTCGCCGCCGCCGAACCTACAGAGGTAAATAATGCAAATAATAATTTTGTTTATTCTTCCTCTTTATTAGTTGTATTGGTTTAATGTTTTATTAAAAACTTCAATCATACTATCAACCTCTGGAGACAATGTCTACTTAAACATATCCCGTTTTCAGAGGTTATGAATTTATAATAAAATTAAATATTAAACTATGCAAATTGAAGTAATAAAAGTCATAAAATACTTTCGTTAGTTCAATGACTTCTATAGAAGTTGTCATTAGCTTTGGTAACTCCATGATAGTTTCTGTAAATTTATTCAAACATTTTTATAAAGTGACTGATCAATTAAAGCCAACTATATGACCGCTAGACTTAGGGAGGTATTCTCTTTTATGTGATGGCTCAAGTATTAACGGATAATTTATATATCAATAAAAATAAAATGCACGACTGATTCCCACGAATTTGCTCTTAGGTAAAGGAGTAACGGTGGCTGATGATGATGAATATCGCTATAATAAGGAACTCGAAAAACTTTTATTAAAGAAGGTTTATTTTACTATTTTATTTAAACAGTTAAATACATAATTTTATTAAATATATTCAATCGTTCGAAAAATAAAAGAGTTTAAATGGCCTCCACGCTCGTTGACATAATGTACATATGTGCGGCATCTTATTAAAAAATTATCCATAACTCATAACAGACTGAAGATTTGATCTCGGGATTGCTTCAATTATTTATTGTTCGCTTTAGGGTCTCAAATTGTTTGGTTTTATTTTGTAGACTTCTTGTCTGCAATAACCCAACAAAAAAAATCAGGTACAGTTAGGTCGGTAGACCGGGAAGGCAAACGAAATGAAGAGTTTCTGAAAAGGAGTTCATTGGGAAATTTTCGTTGCAATTCTGCCACAACAGGCCTAGATACATAAAGCATGCTGTATCCTGCTGAAACCAGACAGAATTTAAAGGAATTCTCCTCCAGCGTAGTTCTGGGTAAACAAAATTCAGATCTTTTAAATAACATCTACCAGTGAATGTTACGATGCGTCCGTTATCTTCAAAAAATATTGCCCAACAATGCAGCTTGAGGAAACTGCACACTACACCGGTCTGGATGAAGTTCGATTCATGCATGATTCATTTATGATTTTCGTTAAACTTGCGATATCTACCAAGTTTAACGAAAATTTTATCCCCCAATTGTTTTTTCTTTTTTTTAAAGACCAAAAATAAGGGTACCTGCGATACTACTTTTTTCGAAATTTTATAAATATTTTTTTCTCAAATTTAATTTAGTTAAAGCAAGGTGATAGTTAATGGTAATGGTACGACCGATTTTAATCATTTTTTATGTTAAAGCTCCGCAGCAGTTTAAATATTATTGTGTATTAAAATTCTATAATTTATAAAAGAATTCTATAATTTAATAAAAAAAAATTGAAATCAAGATATTATTGACTGTACCTACCACAGAACGATTTATTCGACTTTTGAATTTATCATTATCGGAATAACGGATTTTAATAAATTTTTGAAAAGAGAAGCTTCTAAAAAGTTTAAAAAACTTTGCATTTCAAAACTCTAAAAAAATATTTTTTTAAATTTAAAAAAAAAATCATTTTTTTTTGAAAATTCGATATCTCAAAAACGGCTCAGTATCTTTTTTTGTAAATTTAATTTTTATTCCAACAAAAGCAAAAACTTCAAATTGACGTACCAACATTTTATCTTAAAAATAATTTAAAAATTTTGTATATAAAAGCATATTTTTAAACTTCTACAACGAAGTATAATTTTGTTCTTTCATTGATCAATATTTGTTTGAATCACATGGCATCCTGTGTTTATCTAGTTGGAGCTTGTTTTAGGAGTTGTTTTAGTCATTTAAAAAATTAATTTTTCTCTAATAACATTCATTTTTAAAATTCTTAGTCTTGTACGTAACAGCAAGATCGTGCGACCCAGTCGCGCATTTTAAATATTTTGTCCCGAGCAACGTGATGAAATCCCGGGATTTTTCATTATTTAAGCTACTTGTCCCGCCGAGGTGCAAGAAAAATCTGGCAACCCTAGTTGGTCCTCGTCTACCATTTGGAGCAGCTTTTGACAGTATTCCAAGCGCACCAGAAAGCCTGAGGTGTTCAGTTTGCTTGTGATTTGAACATTGTAAGGAAACAAATTCAAATCTGTATGCAATGTTGTCTGCAACGTTTCTCTGCTGATACCAAAACGTGCAGACAAATTTTTGCGGAAACGCTTGGGGAAAGAAAAGAAAAAAGAATTAAATTTCCAAAAAAAAAACACTGAGCCGTTTTTGAGATATCGCATTTTCCAAAAAATAAATGATTTTTTTTTTTTCAAAATTCAAAAAATATTTTATGTTAAGTTTTGAAATGCAATATTTTTCAAACTTTTTAAAAGCTCCTCTATTAAAAATTTCATTAAAATCCGTTATGTCGATAATGAGAAATTCAAAATTTGAAAAAAATAGTAGTTTAGTAGGTACAGTCAGTAATATCTTACTTTCAAAATTTTTTTATGGAATTGAAGATCGTAAAAATGAATCGATAAAAAAAATTTATCAAAATTCTAGATGTCGTTTTCAAGAAAAATACGATTTTTGAAAACTATTTTTTTAAATTTGTATGATGGGAACCTTTATTTTTAGGTAAAATACATTTTTTACTTGCGATATAGGTACTATAGGGCAAGTTCTGCATTTGAAAAAAAAAATCGAACTCGAGATTTTGATCAAAGTTGACATTACGATGATAGCGAAGACGAATAAAGTGGGTCCGGCAATTCCGTCTGTCTGTCTGTCTGTCTGTCTGTCTGTCTGTCTGTCTGTCTGTCTGTCTGTCTGTCTGTCTGTCTGTCTGTCTGTCTGTCTGTCTCTCTGTCTGTCTGTATGTCTGTACCTCGATCTAGAGCCTAAGCCACTGGACCTATTTTCTTCAAACTCGGTAGTTATGGGTCTTCGGTGATTCCCTAGAGGGGAAATTGAAATTTTTTTTTAGCTCTAAAACTAACGGTACCCCCCATACACCCGTAATGCAAAATCGTATTTATCTCGAAAACGGCTCTAACGATTTTGATAAAAAAAATTAGGTGTGATATTATGAGCATGGACTACGTTTTGGCAAAAAAAAATTTTGGGGCAAAATGTTATTAACGATACCTGTCATAGAACCGTTTTTTTGATTTTCGACTTTCTCATTAACGGCTCTAACGATTTTAACCAAAAATTTTTAGCAGGAGGACCCCTAAGTTTAAAATAATATTTTATATGAAAATATTCGAAAAATTATTTGTTGGGTTTTTTTGAAATTTTTTTTTTTTTTTTTTTTGAAAAATTAATATCTTCAAAACCTATAAACGATTATTTTTTGAAATTATTTCCTAAAATCAATATTATTAAATACTTAAAATTCGCACCCCACATTTTTTTCTTGAAAAATTTTAAAGACATTTCTTATATAAAAAATTTATTTATTTAATAATAAAACGATTTTTTAAAGTTTGCTTGCATAAATTCATACTTTCCTAGAAATCAGACGGAAATTTCATTTTAAATTCGTGTTTTATATTTATGTATCTTAATGTATCTTAAGTTCCAAAGTACTTTTACATAAGAGCAAGTTCGTGCGATTCAGTCGTGCATTTTATTTTCTCACATCTTGTAGATTGTACTGAGAAACTTTTATTTATCCAGATAAAAAAAATTCAGCATGGGATTTTCGAAATATTGAGTTTTGAAACATAAAATTTAAAACTTTTTTTAAAATCAAAAAAAATTGGTTTTGGAAATTTGAATACATAACTCTATTCAAATTATTGGGGACCATTAGCATTGTTGGTTGTACCGTTTTTGAGAAAATGAAAAACAAAAAAAATGGTTCTAAGGAGGTACCATGAATAACCACTTTTCGGAAAAAGTTTTTCATTCATTATCTAGCCTTAACTAAATGAAATTTTTTTGTATCTTTTTTTAAAATCTGTCGAATAGTTTTTGAGAAAAAAAAATTTATAAAATTTCGAAAAAAATTCGTATGGCAAGTACCGTTATTTTTGGTCTAAAAAAAAGAAACAAATGTGTGGGGAGAAAAATTAAAAATACTATCTACCAAGTTTAAAGAAAATTAGCAGAGCCGCAGAGAACCACTTTTTTGGTCTTCGGCATCATCGTAATGTAAACTTTGATCAAAATCTCGAGTTCGATTTTTTACGAATGCATAACTTGCCATATAATACCTACATACATATATGTCGCAAATGCATTTTAATTATTTTTTCATACATAAAAAGAAAAACAAAAACATGGAAACACAATAACACCAAGTGGTACCACCCTTTCCCCGCACCCACAACATCGTTCCACTGCTTCATGTACAGTTTTCTCAATTAATAGTATAGCAAAGGGTTTTTAAATCTTTTCGTTCCTTCGACGTACGAATGTTAGCTTATTGATTATCAAACTTGTCGTCTCAAATTTGGCCGCCAAACGTTCAAGAGTCGACTGTAAGGAACGTCTGCACTAACAAACACTCATTTTGTTCAATCAGTAAATGAATAGTAAACAACAGTTTTGACAGATGTCACCGAAACAAGATGGCCGCCAAAATATAGCTGTGTCAAATGAAAAAACCCATTACAAAGAATAAATGATATGATATTTATCATAAACTGGGTCATAACCTCATAACCAACTAATCAAATTGCAAAACAGTAGGTCTAAATAGAGATAAGTTTCGAAACAAAAGCTGACGAAAGAACCTCAACTTAAGTATAATAATCAATAGCGGTTTTAATGAAACGCGGAAAGAGTAAAAAACAAAAGATGAACTGCAAAGAAATCATGAGAAGAAATGATTCCTAAAAAAAAAACTTGTATGAAGTTAACAGAGTTAAAAATTGCAACCAAGCGAATTAAAAAAAGCAAAAATAAAGAAACTACTGAAGTAGACAATTAGAAGTCTTTGCACCATTAATAGTCGTTGTCGTTGGTAAAAATACTACCCATTTTTAGAATACTTACTTTCCATTGATATTAAAAGTTTTAAAAAAGAAAGAAAATTATGTTAATTTCTTAGTCGGTGGATACAAAAATCGTCAAAATTACATTTCACGAAAACAACGTAGAAAACCTTACCGGGAATCACCCTATAATATTATAAGTGATTGTATAACTACGTTATTTACGATGAACTCACTCTTCAAAATTTATTAACAAACAAAAATCAGTATAATTCCGATAGCTAAATTACGTCTTTATATTTGTCTGCCATTCTTTTAATTTTAAGATGTGGTTATTATTATAAATTTATTAATTGAATTACTAAAAGAATTGAATAACACAGTCTTTGAATACAAAATTATCTCTCGAAAGACACAAAACTGGGTTTAAAAGAAGAGCAATGCTTGATATATTTCGTCAATATTGTCACAATAACCAAATATTATTCACTTAATCTTTTAGAACTCGTAAAATCTTTTGATTACTGACATATTCACAATAACAAAATACAAAAATCCACAAATACCAGTTCTATAAATAAGAATTGACGTTGATACAACAAACGGATTTATGCAAATTACAAATCGTAATTATCAAAGAACAAAAACACAAAAAATAAGTTTCATCAAAATTGAAGTGAAATCATGGAAAAAAATAAATAAAAACAAATTAGCAAATAAGTGCGATTACACAAGCTATAGGTAAGGTTCTCTTACCTTTATCTGGACTTCGATTTACAGTCCGATATTTTATCTTTATGTAAAATCTGCAGAACAAAAAAAGTATTCATGATCTAATCCACAAAGTGACAAGATTAGAATCTAGTTTATGGTCTTTTTTACTACTACTTTGGTACACACATTTCGACAAGCTTGAGAATGGGTAAGGTGGTTCTTTTGAGAAAATAACGAAGTAGGTCAACAGGTTGGTCTTAATTCTTAAAGTGTTTTTATTTAAATATTTGTATCAAAAGACATAAAAGTAACGGCCGATTGTTAAATGTGTTTTATTTTATATAATTTAAATATTTTATTTCATTGTTCTTCTGTTCGTTTGCCAGAACAAGAAGTTTCATAAGGTGTACTCGTTCTGCAAATGACATAGTGGTCAGAGTGAGAATTTATAATCAAATCTTTATGTGGTTTGAATGTTAAAGCAAATCCCTTATTTTAATTAAACTTTTTGCTGCATCAAAGGATTTCTTAAGAGAATCAAAAAACCACAACAATTGTTTAATATTGTACTTTTATGATAGAGAAAAAGAGTTCAAAGTCTAATACGACTTTTCCATTAACTTATTGGTAGGTGTGAACATACATTTATCAAAATGTATAAACAAAAAATATTGAAATTAGCTTTTCCCTTCTATCGTAAAAACAGTTAACCTTTTAACTTATATTGGAAAATGAAATATGGAAATGCCAAAGGATCAACTATTTAAGGAGAATACATTTTTTTGTATTTTTAGATTTCATCCGTGTACATAAATATTTAAAAATATCTTCATAAAGTACTCGTATGCTCTTAGCAAAATCAAATTTATTTATTGTAGATACTACCTTTACTTTTAATCTCTTAGAAAAAAAGGTAATTTTTCCAATTTTTCTTTATTGCTGAAAGATGATAGATGGATATGAAATACCTTTGCACCTATAAATTATATATTTTTACGGGATATTGCTTTTTACTATTGAAAAACCTTCGGGCTTCTTAGAAAATATTTGAAATATGTATAAAGATATATTAAAGGATTTTTCATCGTTTGTCAGTCGACTTTTTTTTTTGAATTTGTGAAATTTTATTCGTGTTTTTTTTTTTTAAATTAAATGAAAAATGAATTAAAATATATTGGAAAGTATCCATTCAAAATAAATTCCAAAATTTACTCATGCTTCTGACTACCATCCCGAGATCCAGCACCGAATTTGGTGGGCTGAAATTTAACGAAATCCTCGGTGATTTGGATGAATTTTTTAGTGTTTATTTCTTTTTTTAGCGGGGAAGTGAATTCTTTACATCATTCATGTGTTTATTTGTTTAGCATTTTTCTTGGCACAGGTATGGCGAGCACCAAAAGTCGATACGCAGTGGCTTGCAATTCGCCCTCAGAAATAACCATGCAAAATGTTAATAATAAACATTGAATCCCACAATTGACCAAAGTGTGTATTTGAAATAGCTTATTTGAAATCATCGTTTGACCTGTAAAGCCCCATTTAGACTTTCGTTCTTCATTCGCTGTACGTTGTTCGTTCTTCTCTCAACAACGAACAACGAAGGAGGATTTAAATTAATTCGGTTTTGTTTTTCAGTTTGTTCTTGAAGTGTCTTCGTGGGGTTTAATTATAAAATATTCAATAACTTTATTGTACTTCAATTAATCATACAACTTAATAGAACTATACTAATTAATAATGAATTCAAAGAAATAATAGGAGAACTATGAAGATGAGATGAGATAAGATGAGTGGTCGCGATGAGGTCCAGAATCCAAGTGGCAGAATAATGCGGCGGAAAAGAAGAATGACCGATGTCAGCGGCGGAAAACGTGTCATGGCGGACACAAGAAGAAAATCTTTTTTCTTCGCTGAACGTCATCTGTCAGACACAACAGTTCTTAATAGCAAAATGGATAACAACACATTGTTGGCAGTGGCGGCACTATTAATAGTTGAGAAAAAAGAAAAAAAAGAAGATCCTTTTGGACGAATGGTTTCATGTTGAAAACAAAACATTTCTCGCAAACAAATCTTGTTTTATTTTCTAAACTAGAAATACAAAACCCATTAACAAAATATTTTATTTATTTACCTATAGGTACCCCATTTTATAATGAAGGCTTCTGATGCTGCATTCACTAATAAAAAAAATGATCAAAAATGTCCTTACAAGTTGCACGGCACTGCAAAACAATGTTCATTTAATCAGTTTTCGCATTTAAACAAACGTTCTTAACAACGAACACCGAGATTTCCGAGCTCCTTTGAATATGCACATGCTTCATTCCTTCTCAGTTCGATGTTCTTATCATTTTCATTCTCGTTGTTCCGCGTACGACCAACAACGAACACTCCACCGAAAGTCAATGCAGCTTAAGATATGATCAAACATAATTTTTGTTAAGAATGACGGTTTGCCTAGAATCAATTATGAACTTGAACTAACGTAAACATAACCAATCAGCAATTTTGAATCAATAAATTTCACACAATCAATCAAGTCACTTTTTAATAATCATACTTACATAATTTTTAAAGTAGACTAAAAAGTTTATTTTCTTCACTCAATGAATAACTTCACCGACTAAAGGAATAAACTTATTTTCTAAATGAAAAAATCATTAGTCAGCGAATGCGTTTTACGTTATTTGATGAAAAAAATTCAAGAGGTCGAACCATAGAATTCGTTGCTTGCGTTACGTTCACGTAAACAACTGACAGCTCGATAGGATACGAGTACACACGTTCTAGTTCTATCTGGCGTTCTTTTTCTATTGAAACATTGAAAGGTAGTTATAGGCGTTTTCAGGGCCGGACAAGCTATACGTGCAAGCTGTGCAAATGCACAGGGCGCTGAACTCAAAAGGCGCCTTGGGCAAGCGTTAAAAAAGCCACTACTTCATAACCACTACCTACCATCTTTTTTAAGTTTCATTTCTTTTTATAGCTCACTCCAATATTGGTATTTATTATATAACTAACAGCTAATTCTGAATTTAAAGGCAGATATACATATATACATAGATAGATACATATCTACTTTTCCAAAAATAAGTCGATGTTTAATTTCCTATACACACCCCCATTCCCACAGTAAAAAAAAACTACATCACAAAATCTTTACAAAGTGCACAATTTTGTTCGCTTAACAACAGATACCTACATATTTGCTATTTTTCTCTTTATCAATCTACTGTTACGTCATCTTCACACTCACCATCGCATGTATGAGTGAAGGCATTTATTTTATTTTGTTATCCCTCCCCTATGCAGTGTAACATAAAACAGAATTTCAACAGCAAATACAGACAGTTAACAGTTTGCAAGTTGATAACATGAGTACGATGCCAATTCTTCTATATGAAATCGAAGTCAGCAATGTTACTCAAACAGAAATTCTGAGGTACAAAATTCATACTCATTGACATGTCAGTGCGCAGAATTAAAAGTTGAGTCTAGGAATTTAAACTCTTCCGGTTGAGTGTTTCTTGTACTATGTTTTAGTTTGGCACTGGCCTCTGTTTATGAGTGAAATTTTATCACTGTCGTGTGTCGAGAATGAGACAAAGGGTTGAAAATTGAAATATGGAAATACTTGAGTGATGATGATGCGATGATTAATGTTGAGGTTTGTCGTTTATGAGTGAATCTGTTTTATTCAATTTCTCTTTTTCTCTATTTTTTTGTTCTTGCCAGTTATTGCTTACATTTAAAAAAGGGATTTTTTGACTGAACTAATTACTTTATTTATCTATGTATTATGGTAAAAAAAAAACTCAAAACAAAAGAAAGGATAGGGAATCTATATTGACAATAAAACTTGCTACGCTACTATTCCAGTAGTGTATACGAGTATGTATAAGGTTATGATAATGGTTCAAACATAAAAGGAAAAGAGGCTGGTGTTCAAAACAAAATTAAGTGTCTTGAACCAAGAGCTTATTTTGTTCAGGCTACTTGCATTCCCTTTGGTTGTTGTTGGTTTTTAATGATTCAGCTTGCTGTTCATTGGAAGCTGTTAAGTTTTTTGACATTGCTCAATGCTTATAAAACTTTGTATCAGGTTCAACAATGCGTTGGGACATACATAATATACAAAAAATTTCGCTGTTTTGACCTTAAAACCCCTTTCTGAAACCAGATGGGAGTAGACTAAATGCTTTAAAACCATTCAAAAAAATCTGAGAAGCTATAGTATGAAGCTCTTATTGAAATATCTGAGGCTGGAAACGTTGAGAATAGAAACATGCAGTCATTATAGGAAGTAAAATTTTAGTTTCAAGTTTATATGTTGCATATTAATCTAGTTTGATATTTTAGAAAAAAAATAATGGCGCAAAATTTTAATTGAATTAGTACGATGCTAAAGCTGTTTTAGTAATGTCATTGTTTTAGGTGTGTTCAGAAGCAATTTATTAAGAAAATTCGATACTAGTGAGAAAATGTTTAAAATTAAGAATGAGTTAGTAAACTACTATAAAGTTAGCAAATAATAATAGGCTGTTTAAAATTTTGCGCCAATATTACTAGTAAGTATTTACAAACTCCGTCTGCTAATTTATCTATACTAAATATGCTACTCAAAACTCTTTAGTGGAAATGCGATCAGAAGAACAATTCACTAATGTGCAATCAGCTGAAGCCATAGCTCTAAATCTATAAATACCATCACAGTTTCCTCAAATAACGTAGTTTTTTTAAACTAAAAGTAATAATAAACTACTTCAGGACCCCAATGACTCATGGAAGATAAGTTGACTACTTAGTCAATCATGGCTATAGAGAAAGAGCTTGTCAAGTCATTATATTATGATGATCTGGTAACTGAGTTTGCTAAAACAGAAGCCAGAAAAGTTAATCTATTGCAATAAATTCGGTTCTATTTATTTTTATTAAAATAATAATCTTATTATTATTTCCTACATGAACAACAATTAATGAGCTCATTATTTATTTATATGTTGTTATGTTTTTGAATTAGTTTTTAAATATTTTTTACTTCAAAAAATACTTTTTTCAGTTCCTAAATTTTTGTGATATATTTTTTGACTATTATTTTTGTGATATATTTTTGATTTCTTAGTTTTTAATAAAAATCATATTTATTTTAATTAAATATAACCATTATCTAGGAATAGGCCTCTTGGGGATCCCTTGTTAAGAAACGCATTGCAAAGGGTACCCCTTGGGTAATGAGGAAATGACTTTTTTCGCCAATCCAATCCAAATGAGAGGCGCCACTGATAAGGCTTGCGCAGGGCTCTAATTTAGCTCGGGCCGGTCCTGGGCGTTTTACTTTTCTAACTCTGAGCAGAGCATTGAACAGAGCTTGAGTATGTCGAGTACGCTCTGAGCAGAGTTTGATCAGAGTTCTACGAATTATTTATGAAACATACTGGAGCACTGAACTTTCGATCTCCATTTTTATTTGTTTGTTTATTTTTTTGTCGTCTGTCTCTGTCATATCACATAAAAAAAAAGTGATGTTAACCTCGCTCGGCTTTTTACTTCATCTGCTAGGTCATTTTATTCGGAGTTCATAGGGCGCACTCCGAGCTAGCTTTGATTGAAAAAGGAAACACAACCCGAGCACTCTGATATGTCTGAGATAAAAAAGAAACACAAATGGGTGATTCCATTATAGCGGGTGCAACATTTAGACTCATTTGAAGTACATTTAATAATAAAATAAGCAAAATATTTAATGACATTATTACTTGAAGGGATACATTTTTACCTATTTATTTTTAATCCATTTAGAATTCTAAAATATAATAAATAATTTGGCAGAAGAATGGTTTCAAAGTGCGATCGCGGGTGCAACAGAATCGGCCCGACTTTTCGAGATCATAGTACAAAAAACACAAATTCTGTTAATTGTGAAACATTTATCATGATATTCTTACATATATTGAACGACGTTGATTCAATTAACTAAATAAATAAAAATAAAGATAGAAAACAAAAGTAAGCAACGAAATATTAACTTTTAAATCAATCGCGGGTGCAACATCAAATTATCGCGGGTGCAACGCGTCTAACTTAAATTAGTAAACTGATTTAAAAAAACTGGAAAAATATAAAATAAGGCACATATGTAACAAGTCAGTACCCTTCTCTATTAATTATAATTTTGTTTTTTTCAAATACTTCAATATTTTTTCGAAAATACATATATGTATGTTAGAAGTACTCCATCTTCATCGATATCGGTTAAGGATAACCCCACATAACGATATTGTGATATTGCAGCCTACCTGGTGCAAGAAGGTACAAACCTGCGGGAATAACTTTTGGAAATACTGCTGCTGTAAAAACAGAACGGTATTTTAGAGCATGGATCTACTGGTAATATATGGGGCTCAAAAGACCCTGTTGGAGATTTAGTATTTAATGCTTCGTCTTCTGACTCAGTGAAAACATCGAAAACTTAACTTCACGAATGCTCATGGTCATTGTACTCTTCTCGATTCTTAACTTCCGACTTAATCGATTTCACATCTTTTATACCCGGCTCTTGTCTGCTAATATTATCCCTTTTATAGAAATCACCTGTCATGCTGTCATCCTTCAGTTTTTTAGGCATTGCTTTGGTGGAATCAATTTTTTTTTTAAATACATTTTTGACCTCTTCAACTACGTTAGTGGGACTTCTAGGGCGATTACGTTTCACTTGTGCGACTTTTTCAGTCTACAGGGACTGATGTAATGAGTGCCTGCCTTTTTCTGTGTTGACTGGATTTTTTCGTTTTGCCTGAATCTGGTCAGAATTTTAAAATTTGTATCTGCCCTAATTTTCTCTTTCAATACATCTCTCCACATTAAATCAAGAGTCCTTTTTCTGCATGAAGCTCAGCATATTTGTTAATTTTTTGTAAATTTTCTGTAAAGCAATCTCTTTTTCTTATTTCACTTCCATTTAACCATATATTTTTATACAAAAAAGAACAAAATATTATATTACATAGTTAAAAAAAAAACGTGAACAGCAGAAATTATTATTCAAAGCATATTTTATCAATAAAATACAATAAATCACGTTATAATGTTAGTAGTCAATAAGTTGCATCCGCGATCTTAATATTGGGATCGCGGGTGCAACCAATTTAAATCAACGTTTTTTGTCGTTCAACGTACAATATATTCTTAAAAACGACTGATTTAATTTAAGTTTTGTTTTCTTCTTCTTTTTAGAAAGTTTTAAAATGCTAGCACCTTATTTCTGCCAAAAAAGTAAACTTTTATATCTTTTATATCGCGGGTGCAACAAACTTACAATGGCGTTTTGCAATCAATAATGCTAAAAATATAATAACAAATTCGTACATGTTTTTATGCAAACGATTAAATGGCATCTTGCTTTATACGTCTATTGAGTAAAGCATGACTTAAAACTGTCGGAAATAGCTATTTTGAGCTTATGTTACCAGTTATAATAATTGCAGTTCGTACCGACTCTTTGTATGATAATGTTGCCAAGCCAAACAAAAATGTTCTCTATAAGTTAGGTCTCAGTTTTTGTTTTTATTATTAAATATAGTATTTTTACTTTGAATATTTATCAAAAAAAGTAAAAAATATTGTAGTTCAAAAATTGGTGTCAAAAATCGTCTATAGCGGAATCGCCCAAATCTTTTTTTGACAGCTCAGTTCCACTCAAACGGAATAACCTTACTACTTTTAAACGGAAGTAATTTTTAATATTTGTTCCTCTTGTTTCCTCATTCAAAAGCTCACTTTGTTGAAATGAAAAGAAGTCATCTCTTCGGACCGATACCATATACGTCTCTCACCAATACTAGGGACTATTGTATCGTTTAAAAGGAGTGTTTTTGACATCACAAAGTCGTTATTAAATCTAAATTTAAATTTGCTTATGGTAAATTTATTCAACTCATATCTTTATCCAAGTTTCATACTAAAACAGCTTTCAAATCGTACTAATTCAACTAAGCTTTTTTATCATTCCTAAATGAAAAGTAGCTCAACTTTTGGAGATATGACTTTTCAATTTTTTTTTGACACAACTATATACTACTACTATACTGAAAAAAAAACAAACTACCAATGACAATCAAGTGTTTGTTCCATGTCGGCATTGCAGATTCGTTTTCAAAATTTAAGTTTGTTCATTGTCGGTATTGAATTGTGTATTTTTGTGCCCTAGAACTCCCTTTGAAGTGTCTTATGTGTCACTTTCTTTGTCCGAGTTTATTTAGATTTAAGTCGGAAATAACAATATGTGGGAGTTGTTTTTTAACGTGATAATAAAAGTCAATTATGAGTTCTCGTATTACCTGTCAAACGAATCCATGACATATCAACAGCAAAAGTGCCCTTTCATAAGTGCAGATCAGTCGTTGGAAATTGCTTTGACGTTTTCGTTTAAGATTTCACCGGATTTACTGATTTGAGTATAAAATAGCTGTGATTCAGTAATTTTAGCTCACCGATTTCCGCAGACTAACGTGGTTCAGGGTTCCAGGACACTTTGCTCATATACAAAATTTTAAAATAAGTACATATCACAAGGACTAAAAGTACATAAAGTTTATATATATAACAAATAATACAAAGTTATTTTTTGAAAAAGTCAATGACGTGTAAACACACAAAACATATAAAAAGAGCTTAAGCAGTTCTGTAAAATTTACTGACACTCTGCAGTGTGCACTAGGTACAGGCGCATCGAACAAACCTATTTATTTCAAACGTGTGTTGATGTGAATATGTCAAACCAGTATATCCATTGGGTCACCCCCCTTCAGTCGCATTTAGCAATATCAACGGCTCTTTTGTCGCAACCTCGCAACGCATGCAACGGATTCTATTGGAAAGGCTATTCATTGACTTAATGAAAATTCGCATTCGCCATTTAATGAACAGCTTGATTAACGAATGTTTGATTAAATTTCATTCAATTAATTAAATTTTTCGATATATTTACATAAGGAAGGATATGGTTTTGTGCGTCAACACATTCATACTCATGTTTAACAGTATTGCCATCATACCGAAGTTTTGTCTGCCTAAAAATACATTCCTTATTTTCTTGATTTTTTTTTAATGGAAATAATGTCATATATGTAAATGAAATCATTGATATCAATTAATATCTGGAGGTAAACATTTTTCCACGAAATACAAAAAATAATTACGAATAATATTGCATTTCGTGCAGCTTTTCTTCTAAGCAAACATCAATTGAAATGAAAAGTGTTACCTAATTAACATCGACAGAAAGTTACATATATTGATGAAAACAAACATATTTGCACAGCTCCAATAGACACATCCGTCACTATTCATTTCATTCTGTGATGAGTTGAAGGCAAACATTCGGCGTGTAGATAAATATATTTTATCTTACATTATGGGTTATAAAGATGTCAAAGCTTCACTTTATTTGAACGATATAATGAAATGGAAACCTATAAGATACCTACAAACATACTTTGCATTTCAGATATTTGGAAGTCATGCGAATATGCGGAGTTCTCGTTTCTCATCTCATCACAACTTTCAATGTCTTTTATGTTCAATGGATCTCAAAATCGGGTAGCAAAAATAAAGACCTACTCCCACGAACATGACAACATGACTGCGATTTTCTTGCACCACCACCACAAATACGAAACCAGACAACAAAGAAACCGCATTTCGACATTCATTATGTCTTCTGGCATTCGTCGAAATCCTGCAATGTTCCTTTCCACGTCTAATACCATCCATCTCATCCGTTGTCATCACTCTTCATGGGTTCTTCATCAAAACCTGACATCACATCACTCTGTCACATAGCTAGTTCCCCAAGAGAGTGTCGACATCGACACGAAGGAGTAAGATGAATAAAAATATCTATAACCGCTGGTAAATTCCTCCGCGCCGTAGATACTCGTATCGATGAGAAAACTAAAATCGAAGCGAAAATTGTCAACAGAGCCACAAGGTAACGAGAAGTCAGGAGAGAAGCTCCATTCAATTAATTTTAGTAAATACTTGTTTTCAAAAGGAAGTTGGGGGCTAAAAAAAGCGGCTCAGATACAAGTTCGCCACATGCAGTGGCAAAAGTATCTATCGGTAACAAACAAAAACGCCAGATCTTGGTTAAAGAGAAGATTTAAAATGCATATACCTATCTATAGTTTCGTAATGATGACACAATTCTCTAGGAATCTGCACCTTCCTCGGCCGAAGTCTCATCATATCTGGCAGAATGACACATCTCTAGATACTCTCTAGGCTAGACACACACGAATCCATAAACAGGTATTGGCCGTAGATACGTTTTATGTTCGAAGTTGAAAAGCCAGTTGGCTTGTTGTTTCTATTTAATTTTTTTTTTTGGTTTTGTGTTTAGTGTAGCGTGCTTGATTGTGCCAAGTGCACTTATTCATTCAAGTGCATTCGCAATGCCACTCCCCCTTCCGCCTCTTCTCTGATGCTGTTGCTGAATACATTCTATATATTGCATCTGCATCTGCATCTGCTGCTCGACAACCTTACAGCATTTGATGAATGCATTCAGATAGATATTTAAATTTTGTGTTTCTAAGGTAAGTTGCTGCCGCACCTTGCACTTCACCGAAGCAACCGATTCAATTCAATTTCATCTTGTCATTTGTATTCTAGCTGAAGTATTCATTGAGGTTTTTCTTCATTTTTTTTTTCTATTTTTAATTTTATTTCCCGCTATTGATAGTGTTGAAGAAAATTTGAATGTATATTGGTTGAGGAAGAAGTTCATGAATGTGTATTTTTTTTTCAATGCATTTTGATTTTGCTGCACGAAATGGTAATTATTTCAAGTACGAGGTTACTATTTGATCCGGCTTGAAGGACCAATTTGTTTAATTTAGTTTTCTTTGGTTTTCATTAATGATGAGTTCATTGCTGTACGTTAAATGGTTTGGTAAATATTTTCTACTCTGGGTTTTCATTTTTAAAAATAATTTAATCGACCACAGACGATGAAAATTTGTTTTTTATATTATAAGAAAGAGAAAATAGTGAACTTATTGAATTTGGTTCTACAGATGTACGAAAAAATAAAAAGTCTATTTAAATCAGATTGACTTCAAAAGTAAATTATTCGGTAAGCATTACTGGAAAAGCTTCCATCATATTAGTATTTCAAAAAAGTTAGTGATTTGAGGACAGCAGGATAGCCCACAAGACTGTTTCACTGGTGGGACCTTTAACAATTTAATATCAGTATTTTTTATAAATAAACGTTAGTCGTTGTGTTGAATTTCAAGCAGTTTCTGAAACTCTGTAGAATATGGTGCTTAATATTATTGGCAGTTCCTGTGCAACAATTCTACTCTTTACAGTCCCTCAGAAAATATTGTAAGTTGATGAGAGAAATATTATTAGCTGAATTATCATTAGAGTATTTAACTATCAACAACAAAATAGTTAAAGAACCATTACTTTTACCAAACAAATAATCTTTTAACTCAATAATTTTGTCACTGAATTTAGCAAGTTGACAACTGCTTAAACCATTAACCTTGCTCAAATTTGACTGAGTTGGTGTACTAAGAAGTCAAGTATGTTTTACGAGATGTCTTGAGCATGAGATAAAGACCACTTCTGTTTTCTTTTAAAAAAGCGGAGGTTCTTAGTGGCAGTCTTGTGGGAGCCCGGAGGTAGCTAATAAATCATCGAAGAAGTAGGTCTGAATCGAAGTTTGTAGCAACGGTTTTACAGGTAAGAAGAAATCCATCTTAAGAAGATAGGTTCAATCCCAAAAGTAGACAGTTCTTTACTGAAGATGTTGGAGGGTGGTGTAGAATTGAAATTGACATTTAACATCTGGCAGGCTTAGTAACCTACCTGTTATGATACCAGGAGAATGAATAGAATATTAATAGGAATCTTTTGGCTAAAATTGCAGTGAGCTTAAGTTTTTAAGAAACAAAAACTAAATAAAATATTGCGCATTAACCTTTTGAAAAACTCTTTTTTAGTCTCAATTTCAAAGCAATATAAAAAGAGATATATCTCTAAATACGTACCAACCTATTGCCCTCTTAAGTCTCTTGGATTCCTCAGCTTTTTGAAAGTATGACTCAGTTCCCAAACGTCAAACAAATGCTTAGATGCGGTAGATTTACACTTTCCAGTTTTACACTTTTAGATACATTATACTTTGCATTATAGTTTGACATTTTAGAACGCATTTTTTACAATTCTGTGGGGTCTAAAAAGGTAAGGAGTCGTCTTGATAACGATATACTCTCCAAATAAAAATAGATGCGTGTTTTGCTCAGTTAATGCGCATCGCTAAAATGAGGATGCGTTAAGAAAGTTGGGGCTTTGTCGACATTTTCTCTTTTCACTTTCGGAACTTATGACTTTGCATCGAATTTCTCATGTGATACGTTTGAGAACTCAGCATATCCTATCCACACCGGACACCAGCCGTCTCAAAGTTGATCACCAACGTTTTCACTAACATACAATCCTTTTGAGAATTAAGTTTTATCATTTGTACGTGCTGTTCAATTGTGTAACGTGGGGATTTGGCATCAATAACTTAATAATAAATAACAGACTTCTTAGATATCACCAAAACAACGTGACCGCCACAGCCTCTACCCGTGCCAATTGTAAAACCGGCTAGATACTCTTAGGTTCTCTAAATCTGATTCTATCTTTTTAACATTTAGTGTTCCACAGGGTAGCTACCTGGGCCCAGTTCCTTATATTTTAACTATCCATAACTACGGTTGCATAATAAAGGGCTCTTTTATATCAGTCTTTGCTTGCGATGAAAAGTTTATAAGGCCATATTCTCCCCTGCCTTCTCTTGTCTACCATACTACTTCAAATTGACTTAAAAAACTTTTTCGAAAATACTTTAAAGAATTGTCACCTACTCCCAGAAACCAGTTTTCACGGTCTATTCACTGCATCATTTCGGAATAATATTTGAAAAAAAAAACTCTACACTCAGCTTTTTTGACCGATGATTTTAAGAATCGTATAATCTCTCTATAGCACACTCGTCCTCTCCTCAAAAATCGAAGTCAAGACTCATCAACTCACTACCATATTAATTTCCAGTCAATTAAAGCTATTCAATATAGATTTCTTCGTCATGCCTCCTTCTACGACTCTCCCTGGTAAGATGCGTATATTAATAGTAGTTGATGGTGCCTATCTCAGGCTATGATTAATGGACGTCTTCCATCACAGAATAAAATTCAATGACGCCTGACAAAAACCGAACAGTTAAAAGTAAACGTTTATAATTATATTCTGTCTATCATAAGAAGTGTTGGTGCTCATTCATCTCACCATCACAACTTACCAAAGGGTTTATTTTGTTCTGAATTTTATGAACCATTAAAAACAGTCATTTAGTACTTATTATTCTATAATGGATACTTAAATGTAACGACTTACATATAAATATTGAATAAATTTCAAAATAAAGCATCAATTGAAGCCGTCCAACTTACAGCTTTCAAACCCCCTTCAACTCCTTATTGTGTGTACGAGTAAGTTCTCTCTTTTTGTCAGAAGCTATGCTTCTCAACAAATTTTCTGATACCTCTTATTGTCGTAATTTACTGGCTTCAGTCCCGAAAAAGGGTACGTGTACACCTGCAATATACATTATTCTGGTCTAGTTGTGAGCTTTAGGTTCAGGAAAATCATGTTAAAATCTACATGTGCCAATTCTCTGAAAACATATACGAGTACTTAAAGTTATGCATACTGGCCCCTAACGTGTGTAAACATTTATTTGGTCCTCAATCTGTTAAAGGGAATAAATTCATATGAACGAAACAAAGCTTACCTCGTTTGCATTGTTGTTTGCCTACCGACTACAAATAGTTCAGCTATCCATAGTTTTCAACGAAATGGATATTTTGATGCTTGCTGGATTCTGTATAGCGTCCCTTGAATTTATAGATGTAGAATTTTAGCAGGAAAACACGTGTTGTCCTTTGATTGGTAGACATTTTCTGAATATTCAGAGACCCAATCAGGGCAATATGAATGAATATGAATTTTTCAGAGAATTTGCAATTTCCTACTTTATGCTACTTTAAACCAGGCCAAATGGAGCCCAATATGGTATTTGGTCCTTGTTGGGCTACTATCATCATCAAACTTTGAAATAAATATTTCGCATTCAAGCAATACAATATTTCATGCTTCCAGAGGACAACAATTATTATTCGGTTGGCTATAGCCCTTTTAATTAATTAATTTTAGGAACAAATATTTCAGATAATTGCATTTGAAATTAAAGTCTCATGAAAATTCTTGCAGCTGTTTAACCCAATTTGTTTCAATAAATAGGGTTTCAATTGGAGTATTTTTAGGTAGCATTTTTGGTTTATGATTTCTAAAGAGCGTTTACATATTTGTTTGAATGAAATATTTCACACAAGATGAATTCCCAACTGGACAAACATTTCGAAGGAACCGGGACCAAGTTTTAAGGTTGAAACTTTCTTGGTACATAGTTTATTTTTTTCGCGATGAAAGCATAAACTTATAAGTTATAAAACCAACAACACAATAGCCATCTTCCATGAAGGATAATATTTTAAGAATGATAGATTTTACAGATGATGTAATACTTTGAAGTTGATTTACTAAATTGTTTTTCTTCTTTGGTTTTTTTTAAAACTATTAAGATCTTGATCTTGATCTCGAAGGAATCACAGCTATCGCACTTGTCTGATTCACATGATCCGCATTTTTAATTCAACGTTTTGAACTCCGAACGTGGCGCAAAGCATATCGGTTTTGGATTACTACATTTCTAAGGCAAGAAAATTCTGGTGTCCTTCGGGATTTGTTGTATTAGCCGAGTTTTATTTTTGGCACTTATTACTTCTCGATCATTTAAGAACGTCTCATGATATTACATTTAACAGGGTTCTGACCTGTGGATCTTCTCTTTAAACATGACAGTACCAGCTGAGCAGTTTGTTTAACACCAAGCTTTCTTCGGATCTTCGTACTTCTATTTCGATGAATCGTTCAATTATATTACGAAAATTCAGGTTCTGTGAAGAATGTTTTTCGTGCGCTTCAGCAAACTTATAGTGTATGTACATAATCGACCTACTGAAGCCACTATTCACAATACCATCAAGAAATTGGAGACCCAATATTCACTATGTTATGACACTTGACCGAATAGACTTCGTCCATCGCGTACACCGAAAATAAATTCCTAGGTAATATTGACAAAAACGTTTTGTTGACCTTTAACAAAACAATTTTATCGTTATGATAAAATTTTTGTCAATACGAAAGAATGATTTTGTTGATTTCACAAAATTTTTATAATCCAGCATGATTTTTTGTCAGTTTAACAAAATATGCACTACAAATAATATTGTCAGTTTAACAAACCAAGTTTTGTTAATATAACAAAATAAAACAGAGATTTTTCTCACATCGACAAACTTTTTTGTGATGTTAACAAAATGTTTTTGTATCTACAAAAAATCTGTTTTGTAAATGCTTGTCAATATCACAAAGTTTTTGTTAATTTTTTTTGTCAATTTAACAAAAAATGAAAACATTTTTGTTAAAATGACAAATATTTTGTTTTGGGGTTGAATTATTTTGTAATATTGATAAAATAATATTATCAAATAAATAAAATGTATTTTGAAAGGAAACAAAAAAATTTCTTTTTGTATGATATAGTTCACACTTGGTTTTTGTTAAAAAATCGATGTAAGATTAACTGAACTTAACAAAAATTGCGTATTGTCCATACGCCCTCCCAGATGGTTGCATGTGAGATCGTAGGGACGAAACGCCAATTTGTGTGGACATAAATCCCCAAAAAAAACTATTTGGACTAAATTAATTTTGTTTTTTGTGGATTCAACAAAAGAAATTTGAAAAAGTAACAAAATATTTTGTTGAATTGACAAAATATTTTGTTAATTTAACAAAATATAACAAGAAATTTTTGTTAATTTAACAAAATATTTTGTTAATGTAACAAAACAATTTTGTTAATTTAACAAAACAATTTTGTTAATTTAATAAAACAATTTTGTTAATTTAACAAAAAAAATTTGTTAATCCGATAATAATAAGAAAACCAATAACACTAACAAAAAAATTGTTAATACAAGAAAAGTATTGTTAATATGACAAATTAATTTTCTAAATTTTACGAAATTTTGTCATATTGACAAAATATTTTTGTTATTTTAACAAATTTATCTGTTAGCATAACAAAATAATTTTGTGGATACAACAAAATATTTTTTGTTACCTCAACAAAATTCCATAATTTCTGTCTATTTGATAAAACTTTTTGTTGGACGTATATTGACAAATTTTTTTGTCAAATCAACCTAGATTTTTATCATATACCTAGACTTTATTTTCAGTGTAGTGTTGAAAATATAGCGGCTGTAGCTGACAGTGTAGGCGAAAATCACGATGAATCGATTCGGCGTAGTTTTCAACAACTTGGCCTGTCATATAGAACAACAAGAGCTATTCTACGCAAATATCTTGATTTGAAGGCATACAAAATTTAGCTGACGCAAAAGAGAAGAAGAAGAAAAGAGAAGTGAATGGGCTCTCTAAAGACTTGCTGAAGATCCACTGTTTTCGACCAACATTTTGTTCAGCGATGAGGCACATTATCTGGATCAATGGATACGTCAATATGCAAAATTGCCGAAGAACAACCGAAAGAAGTTCAAGAGCTGTAATAAACATCCACTAAAAACAACCGTGTGGTGCGGTTTATGGGCCGGTGGAATCATCGGTCCGTATTTCATCAAAAATGAGGCTGGCGCCAACGTACCTGCAAATGGGGCTCATTATAGCGCCGGCTGTTATAACAATAAGACGGCGCTACATGCCACACAGCCCGTGTTACAATGGACATATTAAGAGACCGCCTCGGTGAGCAATTAGGCTAGGAACCTACATCCGATTTTTTTCGAGCCGAATAAAAAATACCGGTCACCACAAACTATTATCATGCTCCCTTGTAATTTTTTTTTCGCTCGATTATTTAATAGCAAACAAATATGTAAAACAGTCCACTTTACAAAAAACCGCTTGAAAAAAATAGAACTTGTTTCATTTTTATAATCGCTATGATTTTTCAGTCGCATGTGCGTGCATTTACATTCAAGGCCATGTGTCTTATTCCTTGCGGCTAAGAAATCGTGGATTAAAAATCGCCAGTGCGTGCATGCCAATTTCTCTTTGCGACTACGATTTTTAAGTCGCAGTAATTTAAATCGCAAGTGTGGGCATATCCATTTGAGTACATGTGTTTCATTTAAGTTTACGACAATCGCATCGCAAGAAAAATGAAACAAATTGCGACTTTTAAATCGTCATGATTTGTTGGTAGCAAGTGCGTTCATTCTCATTTAAGTTCATGTGTTCTATTTTTGCGACTAAAAAATCGTGCGATTGAAATCGCAAGTGCGTTCCTAGCCTTACTCATAGATTAAATCGCAACTGTGAGCATATCCATTTAAGTGCGTTTGATTCATTTTAACTTACGACAATCGCATCGCCAGAAAAATGAAACAAATGTCGACGTTTAAATCAACACAATTTTTTTGTTATCAAGTGCGTTCATTCTTATTTAAAGTAATGTGTTCTATTTCTGCGACTAAAATCGCAAATAAGTTCCTAGACTTAATTTCACGCTTCGGACCAGTGAATTGCACAGAAGTACCATATCATGCGATATCGCATCATTAGACTTTTTCTTTTAAGGCTACGTAAAGCCTAAGGTGTTTGTGGACAAGTCAGCTACGATTACTTTGGAACTTTGGAGGCCAACATTACATTCGATACCTATAAATACGAGAACCATGAACCATTTGAACCTGATGTTTCCCATCATTTTAAAACACTCAAATGGTATCTCCACTGGCCAAACCATTTTGCCTCTCTTAAAGTTTTAAACTGCCTCACTATTTTAGTCGACTGTGATGTTGGAGTTGGATACTTCCATGAAAAAAGGTAAAGTAATTGGGAAGTATAGCCGGAGCTACTGTCCACTTAACAGTCCTTCATAATATTGTCGCCAGCTGCGAAAATTGTCTTGCAAACGAAACTGTTCTTTAATATTGGAAATTAACTTTGGGGAACAAATTTCTTGACCATTTCTCCTCCTTATTCGTATTGTTTTGTCACAGATCTTGAAAAGCGTGATTTGCATCATCAGCCCACCTTACATTTTCCTTGAAGTTTGTTGCAATACTTTAGATTCTGCATTTCATTGGCCTCTTGGTAGTCGTGTTCATGGGATTATAAATTACATTTCTGACCGTTTGATTCGAGTTGTTCTGGACGGTTTTATTTTTTGATATTCATAAAATAAATGCTGGTGTGCCCCAAGGCTCCCTTCTTTCTGAGACATACTCTTTCATGTCTTCATAAATGATTTCCTTTCTGAAACTTCTAATCCACTTCAGCTTCACACTCAGCTTTTCATATTCGTTTCCAGATTTATAACCCAGTTCTTCGGCTGGAACTGAAACGGCAGCATATAAATAGCTCATTACATTTCGACACCATTAAACAGTCGGGTATAAACCACAGCGTGGGATTTAATTCTTCGAACACACAAAGCTGTCTTCTGTCGGGCAAGCGAAATGTGCCATTATCCATGAATGGCACTTAAAAGATGCAAGCAATTTTGTTCCCCTTTTTATTTGGCTACCTTCTATAAAGCATACATCCGCCAACAACTTGAGTATAGGTAGCTCTCATATCTGGACCGGCTCCCTCGTTATTCTTTTGAATCTTTTGTCCACGGAAATTTTTGTATGTTAACCTCTAACACCGTCGGAACTTTTCCTGTCTTTTATTGTTTTGTCGCTTTTTCTATCAACAATTCTAAAACGAAATAGCCAGTCGCACTCCTCCCCTTAAACGATTCCGCCGTTATACTCGTCTAATAGCTGGAAATGCTCATCAGAATGCCCTAAAGCCTTACTCCGGACGTAATGTAATTAGAGATTCGTTCTTTAGCCGCACTCCAAGAATGTGAAATGCTTTGACCTTCTTGATTTTTTCTTCCCATTTTGTTTGACCAAGACCAAAGTGCATCGACATCTCCTACTAATTCACATAATCTGCGAATAAAATTCTTCACAAAACGGAAGAAGATTAAGTGCATACAGTTCTAATTTGACCGGGCTAGAGCTGGAAGCAATTAATTTTCATTGAATAATCCGCGCACCACAAGTCCGGAAAGGATATCAATCATTATTATATATTCCTTCCTCCGTGTTATGACAGGACTGACGAAAAAAAAAACCAATCGGGACGAATAAGAATAGAAATTGCAATTAATTTGTTCCAATAAATGATTCCCTTACGCAATCTTCAGGGAGAAAAAAATTACAACTTGCCACAAACTACATGCCACATTCTTTATAATGGACCATGCCACGTAATTATGTAATGTGAATCGATTAGTTTTTAATACCTTTTACTGTGGTAATTTTTTTTTATTTTCTTCCCTTGGTTGGATCTTTAAGCCACAGCTACTTGAGAACAACTATACAGATATTATGTGAGTATACCTTATACTCTGTGGGAATGCCATGAGGATACCATACGTTGTTGAAACTTTCAATGGAACGCGAAGGGAGGAATAAATGAAGCTTGCTACAGTGGATAAATGATGGTGGGAAAATTGAGCCAAAAGGAAGCATAATGGAGTAGTTAAAATTTTGATGCAATTGCAATTACATGAAAACCTAAGACGACATCCGCCGTCCGCACTGCGCCGCCACGCCAAATCGCTTAATTCAATGGCAACCGGCAGATGTCTTAATGTGATAGGGAAGTTCAAGGAACGACAAATGTGGAAAGTCCATGCTCCATGATGCAGTTATATAATAATAAGAGAGAGGAAGTCCATTTTATGTTGGTCGTCAGCCTCGTCAGCCTGCTCGGTTGAAAAGGTTTACATTGCAAATGATAAGGTTTGAGTTTGAAGAAAATTCTTACTTTTAATACATACCTACCTTCCTACCTTTGCAAAATAAATTGAGCACTAACAATAGCACTATAGGAATTATGTTTAAATATAGGATTTTCTAATTACGAGCATTGAACAAAAAATAAATTCTCAATTGACTTAATTACATAAATTTATACTATCAAAACAATTATCTATTTATGAAAAAAAGTGTGTCCGGTAATAACTAAGGAAATCCCAAATAGCTTGGCATCAAATTAATGTAATAATAAGTAGTTCTTATCTTCTTACTTGCAGTGATGTTCGTCAAGTTTTGAATGCTTTAAAAGAGTGTTTTCAATTCGATTCAATTCAATTCAATTCACATTGCGTGGATCGAATGGAAAATTTTTTTGTAGGCCTTAGGACCATTTGCTGAAACGAAACTTAAATATTTATGTTCAACCTTAACGCTTATGTTCTACTTTTTCTTCTATACGTAAACTGTCACATAAGAGCTTATGTTGAACTTAAGCTACTTAAGTTTCGCTGCAGCAAATGGCGCTTAATCTCTCAGCACAGTCAAACCTCACTGGAGCAACAAACATAAGTGAGGAAATGCTGCAAAATGGTTTTGAATAACAAAATTGTACTGTAATACTTCTTATATAATACTAAACCTTTGATTTGCAATTTAAGAATTGTTATACAATTCTACTTACAAGTTTTATTTTATTGTTGTTTATCAAAAGTCAGTTTCTTGTCAAGTGCTAGACGTAGATATTTGAAGCTTTCAGAATAAGCGATATTACTACAATTATTCAGCAACAACATTGTGTGTGACGTCGAGAAACACAGATTTTTGAACATTAGCCTTGATTTTCCACTTATGAAAAAAACTTTGTAAGACCTTCAGTTAGCATTGTGAAATTCAGAGATCGACTTAAGGCAATACAGACATGGTAAGTCAGACATTATATATACGTTGAAAAGTATAGGTCCCAGGAAAGAACCCTGCGGAACACCACTTACTTTACGAAGGTTTTTATAACAAAATCTCTTTATACTACTGAAATAAATTACCAAGTAGAAGACTTAGCACTATTATTGGACTTAAGGCCAAAAAAGCTATTTTGAATCAATAATTCAACAAGTCTAATAAGAGTCCTAAGTCTTCTACTGGGCTGACTTATTTCAGAATTGTTATAGAGTTTGTATTATAAAAATCTTGATAAAGAAACAATGCCAACCCAGGGCAAAATCTTCCAGCGTTAACGATTACAATTTTAATCTTGGTTGTATAAAGTTCATTCAAATTGGATTTTTGTTGAAAAATCGATGTAAGATGAACGGAATTTAACAAAAACTGCGTATTGATAAGGCCCTCACAGTGAAATCGCCGGGACGCAACGCCAATTTTTGTGGACACCGCTCACTATATAACTCTGCCTGCATGTGCAGCAAATTTCGTGTTAAGTAAAAATTTCATAACAACTTAATAAAATAAGTTGGAAAATTAAATATTACAAATTTGTAAATCAACCCTTGGTGCCACACAGTGTCAAATGCTTTTCCGATGTCTAAAAGTACTATACAAGTCGATAACTTTAAATTTAGATCACTTTTGATGTGATTTCTTGATTCTTAAAATTAATCGACTTGTGGAGTATCCAGCTCTAAAACCAAACTGCTTTATTAGAAACTTTTACTTTAGAATTATCTGTGCTTTAACCGGCTTGCAGATAGCTTTTCTTTTTTTTTCAATTATAAGGAAAATATGAAACTATCAAACAACAGTTGAAGGCTATTGAGCGAAATTTGGTGGCAGTTGAAGGTAAGGATTTAAGTAGTGTGTTGCTCATTCCATCTAGCCTAGATGATTTTTTGGATAATAATTGTTCAATCAACTCCTTCACTGAGCTGTTTCTTATATTTACGTGAATTGGTAAGAAATTAATATTTTCAGTGACAATATCACTGAGATGAGATAATATCGTATGATTTTGATAAAAAATATTAGCAAATAGTTTGATCTTTTGGTTTCGCTATTTTGAATGATACCCACAACACCGCAAGTACACAATTGAAACCAGACTAGCATTTCGATTACATTTGAATTCAATCTTTCGATCTAGTGATTGTGAAAACAAAAATGTATAATATTATGAAAAATCACATTTCAAACTTTCAACATGGATTTTTTAGTGGCCGATCAACTTCCACAAACTTGGCCTGTTTTTCGAAAAAATGTTTTGATACATTAGAAAAACAATGTCAAATGGATGTGGTTTACACGGATTTTGTCAAAGCTTTTAGTAGGGTTAATCACCAAATTTTAATTAAAAAATTAAAAGCATATGGTTTTGATGGAACTTTACTTAAATGGTTTTCATCTTATCTTAGCGGTAGGAAGCAAATCGTTAAAATAGGTGATTTCGAATCTTTTCCTATTATTGTTCATTCGGGCGTTCCTGAAGGCAGTCATTTAGGCCCTCCCCTATTCGATTTGTTTATAAACGATTTTCCATCTGTTTTATATCTGTATCGGAATGCCTAATGTTTGAAGACGATATTAAATTATTTAAAGTCGTTAAGTCCTTAAATGATTGTCTTGGGTTTCAGCGAGACATTTATATGTTTGAATGCTGGTGTAAGCAAAATGATCTGCTTCTTAATTTGTCAAAGTGTTCTGTTCTAAATTTTTCTCGTAAGCTTAACTCAATAATGTTTGATTATTGCCTTAACGGTTTAAATTTGTGTAGAGTGAATGAATATAAAGATTTAGGAGATTTTTGATAACAAACTAAGTTTTGAGTCTCATGTCACGCATATTGTTTCCAAAGCCAATTCTATGCTTGGATTTCTTAAGAGAAATTCTTTTGATTTTAAGGATCCCTATACACTAAAAGCTTTGTTTTGTTGTATAGTTCGTCCTTTACTAGAGTATAATTGTATTATTTGGAACCGTGATTCGAAAAAGTTATGTGATAGAATTGAGAAGGTTCAAAAAAACTTTCTTAGATTTGCATTAAAAAATTTTTATTTGTCTGGCAGTACCGAGTCGAATTATCACAGCAGATGTCTTTTGCTCGGGATGCAAACTCTTGAGTCGAGGCGTAGAATGTATAGTGTCTTATTTATTCGTGATATTCTTTGTAATGATATTGATTGTAATGATTTAGTGTCATATATAAATATATACGCTCCAAGTCGACCACTTAGGATAAGACAGTTTATTTTCGAAATACCTCATACAGCCAACTATGGACAGCGGGAACCAATTTCTCATTGCTGTAAATTATTTAATATCTATTATGAAAACTTGGATGTTTTTTTGCCAAGAAATCGTTTCAAAACAATAGCTATAAATTTGCTTCAAAATATTTAAAATAATGAAATTAAATTGTAAATTGTTTTTAAATTAAATTTTTATTATATAAATTGAATTTCCTCAAGCAAAATCTGTGGATTGTATATCGTAGATTTGAATAAATAAATAAATAAATAAATAAATAGTGTGGACTTATACCTGGATCGTAATCTGAATTGGTATTCGATTCGATCTCCCACTCCAATCGTTAATGGAATATGAAGAAAGTGGAGCCCAAAAATCGGTCAAGTTTTTGTTTTCGAAAATTCATATTTGCTCAAGAATGCTATATTTTAGTTAAAAACAAATGGAGAATTTTTTTTAGCAATTTATAGAACGAATTTCATGGTTTCTCAGATTTTTTTTAATGACATTCATAAATCAATATGTACAGGATTTTGAAACTTTAAAATTCTAAACCAATTCTAAGAGCAAGTTCCTGTAACCCAGTCGTGCATTTTATTCGATAAGCTTGATTTAACGAAAAGAATTCTTTTTCTAATGCTATCAAGGCATTTTTATAGGAACATTTTTTACACAAGTTTCAACAGCCTGATCGTTTCCTTTTCCTCATTACTCTTACTTTTCGATTACGGCTCTAAAAATCTGGTAGAGCATAATATGAACCTGCACCGTAATACAGAGGACACTCTTAAAGCACACTTTGAAAATCAATTAAAGCAGTTTTTCAAAGAATAAATCACTTGACAGGCGTTTCACAAAAACTTTAATGGGATAAACAAGAGAGACGGAAGATCAACTTGCTACCAAGGCATATGACAGATGGTTCGTGTCCAAGGACATGTGCGACAGACAGTCTAAATATAATAAAAGCAAGAGACATCTTAACACTAGAAATGCTAGTTATCGAATACAAAACGGTGAAGTGCCCAACGTACAATAGAGAGTGTTCTAAAACGTCAAATACGTTTGTAGATAAATTGACTGATGATTAACATACAAATTTTTTGCAAGCAGGATGAGTGCATATTTATCGAAAGCAACATTTGCATCGAAAAATGACGATCATTTGACGATCAAATTGACGTTGAATTGACATTTTAGAAAAATAGCTTATTGTGAATGATCCCTTAAAGCTTCAACAATGTGGAAAGTTTTCAGCCAATGAGTCGCTTTTTGGATATTTTCGTAGATCATGAACCGATCGTGATGAAAAAGTTGAAAGGTGAAAAATCATTTTTGAAAGTTAAAAGCGTAGTTTTAATTTGTTATTAAACTAAAAACCTGTGCATATATCTCCATTAAAGGAACCTTTAATTTTGAGCCATTAATACTTAGTGCACCGAGCAGCTCAAGGATTAAAAAATTAATTCACAACCTACTTAGTGACTCATGAACTAAAAATAATCTACTAACCCCCAGTTTCACAGTGAGAGTTTAAACTTAAATTCTGCTGAACCTGAACTGGAGTTTAAATTTGAAGTTCAACTCGTCCGGTTTCACAGTCTTATCTGAACCTCAGTTCATTAAACGTAGTTTAAGTAGATTATTTTCTCTTTCTATCTGTATCAAAGAAAAAACAATCTAGGAAAGTTTGCTTTGTTTCAGTTGTGACCTGTAACAGGAAACAAAAATTAAAAATGAAAATAAATTATATTTTCAAATGTTTGAAGGGGTTGTCGAACTGAGAATTAAACGGCAGAATAGTGTCGTTTAACTTAAACTACAGAATGAACTCCGTTCAAGGACTGTGAAACCAAATTTATTGTTGAACTGAAGTATAAACCAAAAGTGGGGTTTAAACTTCCACTGTGAAACTGGGGGTAAGTGACTTATGAATTAAAAAAATGCCATAAGCAAGTTATTGACTTATGAATTTAAAAAAAAAAATTATTCACGACCTACTAAGTGACTTATGAATTGAAAAAAAAATAATTCATAAGCTAGTTGGTAGATTGGAAATTTTTAAGCTTAAGTAGTCAAACTCCGTAATTATTTAATTATTAACGAAAGTAGTTTTCAAGTTTTTGGAGAATTTTGTATGTCATAAAATTATCATGATAGCTTATAAATTTTCCAATTAATAATTTTTTAATCAGAATTCATGCATTAGCTTATAAATTAGTTTTTTTTTTAATTCCAAAGTCACTTGGTAGGATCTGAATTAATTTTTTTTTCAATTCATAAGTCACTAAGAAGCTTTTTTATTTATAAATTTTTTCAATTCACAAGTTACCAACTGACTTATGAATTAAATTTTTTTTAATTCATAAATCAGTAACTAGCTGCTGACTTACATTTTTTTTAAATTCATAAGTTACCACTAGCTTGTGAATTAAGGCCAAGCTTGAGCTAAAAAGTGACTTAAGCTTTTGCAACCCTGGTTACAATACCAACAGAGGAAAATCAGAATATGTACATTCAAACAAGCTAAAAAAAACTTTTTGGATAGCCAAAAATTTAATCAAAAAATACTATAATTTCTCACAGCCTGTGAGTCACAGGTGGTAAAATTAGTTGGTTATTTATAAAAATAATAGTTCATATGCTTGTCGTCTAGTGATGTGTACCTCATACATGAGGCAATACAAAATGTCCCATACACCAATCTGAAATGTCCCATCACCTCAAAACGAAAAAATGTATTACCTCACACCTCACCACAAAAGCAACGAAAAATATTTCTCTTTACTCTTTCATGGAAAAAAAAAACACTATTCGTTTCGTATCGAACATCTCACTCATCGGCCTGATACTAAGAGTCTAAGACTGAGACTGACGCAGAATAAAGTTGTATTGTAGTTAATTGTATGAAAGGAGGAAATATACCTCAAACTCTCTACCCACCAAAGATCAAACCAATGAAAATAGAATGAGGCTTGTGGAAGATGAGGATTTTAAATGAAATGAATGAATGTGTTGTGAGTTGAGTTGTTGTCTTGTTGAGTACTTTTTACTCAAACGTCCCATTCAAACAAAATTCATGACATTGTCGCAGGCTGGGTTTTAGTATCAGACTGGAACTTTGTACCAGGATGGGACTTTGTAAGAGGCTAGGACTTTGTACCAGACTAGGACATTTGTCATTTAGGATTGAGGAATTGAGTTCTTTTGCATCTGTTTGAGGAGACAAAATGAGAAGAGGTAATGAGTGGGACTTATGAATGAATGAATGTTGCACTGACTACAATGTAACAAACAATGAAGATAGGTATGAAGCATTATCGAAAATTATACAATCAAAGGGTTAAAAAAGGAAGGAGGTTTTTTTTACATTTTGGAGTAGGAGGTTTTGTTAATTTTTGAAGGAGTAGGAATTTTCGTTTTTGATATGCAAATGCAAGTGCATTCCTTTTATTTGTATTTGTTTTGTTTTCAGTGTTAGAAAAAAGAGACTAGGGTTTAGAGATCAAGATCAAATATGAGAATTGAAAAAAAAAAATCAATCAATCAATTGTACTGAGTTTGCGTACGTGAAGAGTCATTAGTGTTGTATTTAATCCAGTGTCCTGTAATAAAATTTGTTCGAAAAAAAAGTGATCAGAGCAGGTCTTAACAGAAGAAAAATGTTGAGTGGGAAGAAAGTAGGACAAATATTGTTTTTAAATGCAAAAATGTAATGATGTATTTTTTTAAACTTATTAGATTCAATTTATTTTGAATGTGATAACATATTTGTTTTTTTGTTAAAAAAATATCTTTTTGTGTTTATCTTTTTATTAAATGCTTTCTTTAAATAACTTAAATAAAATTTAAAAACACTTTTTCTTTTAAACTTTTTTTTTAGGTTAATTTTTTTATTATATCTTTTTATATTTACTTATTTTAAACTTTATTTCTGTTAAGAACTAACACTTTTTTAATTTTGTTTTTAAATGTTTTATTTTAAAATAAAGTGTTTTGTATCAAGGATATTTATTTAAATATATTATATTTATTGATATTTAATTTTTGTAACCTTTTTATTTAATGCAATTTTAAAAACTGTTTTTGGAAAAAATATATCCATTTAAATAGGTATGTACCATGGGACATTTGAGGTGGGACAAAGTACCACCTCATTTCAAAAAATGAGTACCTCACACAAACTCATTTCAAATTCGTGTCCTACCCATCACTATTGTCGTCAGTGTCACTCCTTTCTTTCTTGAAGCAAGCTTTGTTGTTAACTTGACTCTGTCGGAAAGTGTCATTGCTCTTTATGTTATTAAGAGCGCAACTGATTTGACGGGATAAGTATTCTATCGAACTCGTACCGTTCAGTTGCAAGAGTACTGAATGATTTCAATGTATACACAAATCCCCATTGTTCTAAGGTCCTAAAGAGGTGTACTTCAACGCTGGAAAAACCACTGCACAAGCTTATCGATCTGCCCTACTGCTGATAAAATTCCAGCTCAAGAAACATTTTGAACAACAAAAGCTTTTTAATCACCTTTAATACGTATTTTGCAGTAATTGACGGGCTTATCTTACCGAACAGTGGATCGAATTTTTACATCTACTTTCATTCAATCGAAATTCACTTGTCGTAGAGCACATCGGTCTTTGTACATTTTATCACCTAATTCGTTTTAGTGGATACGAACAAACTAGAAAATAAAATAAATTCAAGCAATAAATTTCAAACGTAAACCTGTTAGACTGTTAAAAGAAAAAAATATGTTTGATGTTTCAGCTTTCAGGTAGTCATCCCCTTAGCTTTTCGAAACATTTGATCCATTTTCAAGCTGTTTCCCGAATATGCCGGCGGAAGTCAGACTCACTATAGCTGTACTTGCCGTTTACCTACAACAAATAAATACATGGTTCACGATTGAGCGATTTAGCATTTATTTATTTTGAGTGAAATTTCCTAGTTTTATTAGTACAAACTGCTGCATTAATCAATCAAAAAAATGATATGGAAATCGTTCAAAAGCGCCCCTTTTAAACTTTTTTTTAGTACAGTACTTTGTCCGGTTGTGAAAACTGATTTTACGAATTTAAATGTATTTTCTTAGTCGTTTTTTTAATAAAAATAGTGATTTTTATTATTTCTCGTTCATGATTCTGCTGATTTTGTTCATCTGCTAATAACCGCAACCTACCAATTCATTCTTTTTTTACTTCCCCCCACCAAGGGTCCCCAATTTCCTACTTGTCATCCTAAAAAAACGGAGTACACACTATCTTACATCTTCAAGTCTTATCTAACCTTTTCTGGTGGAAAGTTATCAGAGCTCATTCAAGCAATTTATTGATATAAACTAAAACTCACTTTAGTCATCCATCATTAATCAAAATGTAACTTTGAATCCCACAATATGACGAGTTCAATTCCTCCATAATAATAATAATTGAGCCCCATAAACAAACATAGAATCTACATAAATATATCGAAACGGAAAAGCTTAGAATTTTCTGAATGAAATAATTTTGTTTCAGAGCTAATAATGTTAATTGTATGCATATTTCTGAAGTGTGGGGGCAGACAGAGCCTTTTGAGTGTGAGCATGATGAACAGAGTAATAATGTAGGCATTATAAGCTAACAACTCCCTCCTTCACAGGCTGTAAATTTGAATAGCTAGTATACACACTTCACATACAAAAGAGGTATTGGAATTTATTGATATACAGTAAATTCCGATTATTTGAACTACACTCTATTTGAAAAAAAAAACTAATTTCTTTCTGAAATTTGGCATCTCTGAAGTAAACCAAGGAAAAGGTGCATACACATGGATTTATATTTTCTACTGAATTTCGTTCATACTCGTAGTTTCTATTAGTTTCGCTTGCCACGCCATTCCTTGAATAAACATACATCTGGCTATCATTTCTGATAGTCACTGCAAAGTACTAAATGGAATTGATAGGCGTGTTCTCGTGACAAGAAAGTACAGCAAAGTAAAAATTTAACAAAGAAAACAACAACAAAAACTTACTGGCTATTACCTTAGCTTTTCATCTGAAGTTAAATTGAGTTATATATGGAATAAAATTTAGTTAATGGCACATAAGTGCCAATCGCTAAATATTAAAATAAAGTTGGGATGTGGATCGTTTTCGTAAATTTTTTTACTTTGCTTTACTTGCTAGTCACGATAACACGCTTGATAACAGTAACAAATTGAAGTTTCTCTTAATCGAAGCAGACTGTAATGAATATTAATGGAGAAACAACCAATACCTACATGAGAAGAGTCAAAGTGACTTATAAAGGCAATATGTGTCGCATATTTACGAGAAACCTATGTCAAATCTGAAAAATTCAAATTGAATTATTTATATGCGACAAGGTGTGTTCAATTATGACAAATTGCTTCCAACTTCAAGGTCAAGGGTGTTCAAAATTTCTCACATCCACATATTGCAAAAAAAATGATAAAAGTTCATAGCTCCGAGTGTGAAGAATTCTAAATCGGTTAACTAAAAAAAAAATAATGTTCTTGGAATCAGTTGATCTAAACTTGTGACAGCTGTGGCGGATACCTTTTTTGTTTGTTTTCTAATAAAGTTATATGATCGAAAAATAACGTCGTCATGATGTCATTTTAAAGTAAGTTATAACTTTTTTGTCTAATCTTTTTATCATGCTCACAATGTCGTGTGTGCTGATTTTATATTTAATTGATTTCGGAAAATTTTAAGATTGAAGTCTAATTTATTACAAAACAAAATTCTAGTCACGTCAATGTGTTTGGAAAAAGTGTAATTTGATATTGTCATTCAGCTTTATACGAGTAAATGCAAAGTTTTTGTATGGAATATAAATAATATAACTATAAATCAGTTGTCCGAAAACTGCCAGTTTCTATAATAAATTTCATTTTGTTTTTTTTCTTGTGAACTTTGACAGAGTTTGGACATAAATTGGTATAAAATAGTAGTTTTTTAATTGAATTTTGCAGTAAGTCCCACGTAAGTAAGAGCCATGTGTGTTTTGATGAATGCTAGTTAGATACAGATCAATCACTCTTATTGAAGCCGCAATGTCAAAGTTTAAATGCATATAAAATAAAAACGCACGAACTTGCTCGTATCTTTGAATTTAAAAATCAGTGTTGTCAGAGCAAAATAAATGCATTTAAAAAATGGCTAAAACAAATCCAACATTGTCAAGCAAATATTGAAAAATTATAAAACGTTGTTGCGGTTTTTTTTTTTAATTTTTTAAAGATAAAAATATGTACGTAATTATTATTGTGCAAATAAACATTAAATTTCAAAAAAAGAACGAAAAGTTTTTTTCAAAAATTGATATATAATTTTATTTTAAAGTTCTTAGAAGCTTTTACATAACAAAGTTTCATTAAAAAGTTGAACAAATTTTTTGTATTAAATTATATTTTTTTAAATAAATTAAAATAGAAAAAAACTTTATCAAAATTTATTCTAGATGCCATTTTCTAGCAAAATACGATTTTTCAAAACCATATTTTAGCATTAGCATGGTGGGTACCAAACGTTTGTGTCTTAATCTTGTACATACCATTAAGAAACTGTCAATTGCCAACCACGAGCACGTGGTTTTCGAAATATGTATCTAGTTTTCAGAAAAAAAAAATTGATTTTTTTTAAATTAAACATCTATATGTATTATCAAATTAAATAATTTTTTCTTATAACAAAAATTGTAGCAGCCATCCTTTACAAAACTACAAACACACACTGAATTATTCACACAATCATATATGTACCTACCTTAAATTATAAAAAATCAACTGAATTACATACATTGAATTATTTATAAACATTACAACAACAACACAGCAGCAAGCAGAACACCTACGCTTCAAAATATTTTTTTTTTGAAAATTCGAATACACAATGCTATTCAAACTTTTATAAAAAAATTCATCAAAATCAGTTTTACTGTTTTTGAGAAAATCGAAACCAAAAAAATGGTCCTATGGGGAGCAAAATGCTATCTACCAAGTTTAAAGTAAATCATCCGAGCCTTTATTAAGATGTGCTCGACTCGATGTTTTGTCCATACAGAATGTAAATATTACCAACAACCCCTTAGAAATCTTGACCTTCTGAAAAACCCTAGGTAACAGTTTTTATTTTTTGTTATTAAATCAATATATACATATTTAAGTTTAAACACTTTGTGGAAATAATTTTTTTTGACATATTGAAAATAGAAGAAAACATTTGTGTTTTCCACCATTATAATAAATATTTATTTAAACATTTTAAAAGGTGTAGGTGTTTCGTGTTAGTCAGGAATCATTATGAAAGGCAAGAAATTAAAGTGTTGTTTTTATGTATGTCAAAATTCGCTGAAAAGGGAGTCGAGCGAAAAGATTTAAAAGACAAATATGATGGGTGTTGCGGTTCCCTAGGTGCTAGGAACGGGTCAACAATTTCGTGGTTCCGAGAACTTAAAGAAAACACGTTTTCGCCATAACTTTTATGTATATTCGCTTTAGAAAGCTTCAAAAGTTTGAAGGTGGCCTGGATCAAACGGCTCTTGATAGCCAGTTAGGCTGTAGGAAATAATCCCCCAGTAAAATTCCCTCCCAAACTGAAATTGGCATAACCTTCTCAAATCAAGAAAGGAGTGGATATTTTTTTCACATGAATATAGCACCGAATTATTTCATGCATTTTTGGGACATACGAGTATTTCATCTATAATTTTGGGGGGGTTGTTTCATTTTAATTTTTTGAGGTTATTTCATTGGTGTTTCATTTTCTGCAGTCAGCTTGTTTTCATTGCCGAAAGGGGAAAAGAACTTGAGCAGAAAATTTTTCTTGCAATAACCAAAACGTGTTGTATTAGTTGTGGTACCACCTTGATCTTCCACGTCATTTCTTTGATTTCAGGCCAAAATTGGTTAATACTATTGCGTTTAGAATTAAGCTTAGCACGCAGATCGCGCTAAATTTTATCTCATATACAAAATTCTCTCCAAAATTTAGCCAAGCTAAAATTATGTCAAGCATTTTAGCCGAGAGGTACGCTGCTCCAGCTAAAAAATCAAAATTTCTCTTCGAACTGTACACAACTTATCTGTCAAAATTTAGCGCACGTAATAATTGTCTGGCACATTTATTCTCGAGCTAAATTTCAATTTCAATTTTAAATGGATTTAAATGGAATAATATATGAATAATATTTGGTGACGGAAGACTTACAAGATTTTCCACAGCAAAAATCACTCATAATTCATAATTCTTATTCGTTCTCATTCATAATTCTTAAAAAATCATATTTTAAACCAAATTCTTTTAAATCTTTGAAAAAATTTCATTTAAAGAAAAGATGTTTTCTGTGACATATTCTCCAAAAGGTTCTTATGTCAAAATTTAGCTTGGATTTTAGCTGATATTTGGAGAAAAATGTGGGAGCACTCGATCTGCGTGCTAGTATTTAACAGTGATGGTAACGATGACAATCACAGTGAAGGTGATGGTGACTGTTATGCTTTTTTAATTTTCAAAGAACTATAGACAAATGACACCAACAGACAAAATTGCACAGCATACAGTGACATTTTGTGGATGCAATGGTCTTTCGACACTTACATACATGAGAACGTTTTTGTTTGTTAATATATTAACTGATTAAATGAGTGATCAATATTGTGAAATGGCAATTTTTAAACTAAATATTTATATTCTCCAATGACAGTTCTGTTTGACATATACAGTTGAAACAGGCATGTCAAATCCGTACCAAGAATCGAATGCCCTTTAATTGCAAGAAGCCCCTGTAAAGTTTTATTTACAAATAGGTATTGCCAGTACAATTCGCTTAAATCGCTAAAAAAAGAAATTTAATGCTTGAATAATTTGAGGCGTTGAGATCTAATGTGTCCAAAACGAGAAATTAGGTTACTTGGAAATGCAGCTCAGAATTTTGGTTGACTCGTGCAGTATGCGCGGTTGCTCCATCCTGTTTTAATTACATGTTCTCCAGTTCCAATTCTCCCAATTAAAGATGGAGAAAGTTTTCAAAAAAATAAGGCCCGACGACACACCTCGCCTCCAGCGCAAACAACATAGAATGAGCGGATGGTTCTTTGTGGGTTATACGCAAATTTTCAGTAATCCAAAAACGATAATTTTGCTTATTCATATATTATATGTACATAGATGGAAATGAACCGCGTCGGTTTTAACGATTTTCGATTGAAAAAAATTGTCTACATTGTTACCAAAATTCGCGGGGTGGATTGAGCGTTAGTAACATGAATTTGGCGGTCAACTTCTATCAGGTGATGCACTGTCCGTACTTTGTAATTTAACATCTTCAAATCTTTCACCGAAATTCCCTGCAAAGCCCGCCAATTGATGCCCAATTGCGTGTCTGGTCGATACTGGAATATTTACAGCAGAACAGCTGCTCCAAGACTGGCAATGGCGGACAGAATCTCGTGTTGTCCCATAATGGTCTAGGTGAGCAGCTAAACTTTTTAGTGTCTGTCCAATTATTGTCCAACGACTTTAAATTTTACGTCAAAATTCACACTGCGCCAACACTCCCAACAAATAATTCCGCAAAGTTTTTTACAAATGTCACATTAGGATTGACATTTGCCGTCATACGTCGAAATTATAACTTCATCCAATACGGTGACAACTTTTGCGTCACCTTGCAAATTCCTACTAAGTTTTTCTCCATAATCGTTGCGTAAGATTTTCTATCTCGAAACAATTACATAAATACCGGAACTTAATTCACGGCACCGCCCTATTGAAGAAATTCGAACAAATATTTAATTTATTTTCTATGCTGATTGATACCACATGACCTAATATGACTTTTGAAGATTCAATCTTATTCTTATAGAATGGATCAGTACATCTCATTAATTCCCAGCGATTCATACAAATATGGAAAAGTCTTCATCAACAGCCTTCATATGTAAAGTTCTGCTGGCCTTCACACCAATTTGCTTGTTTAATTTCATGCGTCGCACCATAAATGAATTGTTGTTTTGTTTGGCTAGATTCATATAACAAAGTGCGGAGGTGATTATATTACTCGAGGCTATATCAACATGTGAACTCAACTTAATTACCAAATAAGGTGAGACCAAGTAGAAAGCGAAAGTGAAGGCAGAGTTTGATTTTGTTTTGTTTTTTAATGAAATCAAAAATTAATGAGGCGTGATTTCAGGAATAAGCCATAAGAATCATCAGACTTTCGCAATCATGTTCAAGCTTTCTGGGATTTTTTTTAAGTTACATATGTCTTTGGCAGCTTTGTATAAAATAAACCGATTCTTTTATTTATTTACTCGGCAATATGTCATATTTATTTTATCGATCTGTAAAAAGTAAAATATTTTAAATTAAAACCTACCAGAAAGAAGTCAAAGAGCATCCTTGGTAATGGATGATTTTTTAATTTAGCAAAAGTAAAGCAAAAAGCAAAAAGAAAACAAAATCCATCAGGACCACTCAATCACAATTCCTGGCCGTACAGGTACACCATTAAAAATATATAGATATGTATGTAGCTGAATATATTGACGAGGCATCAACATTTGTACTCGTGTTTCAGAAGAATAAAAATACAACAGAAAACAGAAGACAAAATTGACAGGCACACATTATCAGCACATCATCAAATTCTACAGAGACAACAAACCCAGAAGATGCCAAACAAAATGTGCCTCTTATTGTCAAACTTTGATGGAAAATCTCCATTCAGTCAGAAGACAATCGATTGTGAATTGAAAAGTGACAGCTAATGTCAAATGAGAATGAAAGAAAATACAAGTTCGTTCGAGAGGAAAGCCCTAGAGTGCATAATCACACGTTGCGTCGCGACGCCGACGATGTGAGACAGCTACCATCTCTGTAGCCTGAGCCCGCCTCCGTATTCACACATATAACACCTTAGGCTCATTCACACATGGGTCGTTAGTCGCCACCCACACAAATCACCTAGTTGCTTGTATTGTATTCATTATGGAAGAACTCATTCCACACACATGAGATGTTACATCACCTACGAGTGACATCTGTTTGGGTTCCTACTCGTCATGTGCCAAGTAGGCTCGAGGCAACGTAATGCTTTCTGCTCACATGGTTGCCTCCATCGATGCTATGATGTTGTTTGTTTAATAAATGGATAGCACAGGTGTAATCGAGTGATACTTAATTCCAACAATTCGAATAATATTACACTTTGCATTGATATTCCAGAATCATTCAAATGGAAAAACCTATACTTGGGAAAAAGGTTTCTACAAACGTCAGACAAAAGGCAGGATTAATCTTAAAATCGATTAGAGAGATTATTATAAATCTATTTATGTATGAGAACATTTTAAATTAAAATCTATTCATGTGTGTGTATGCATATTTCCACTTATTCGTACACATCAACTTTGGTTAAATAATTAAGTTTGGATGTCAACTCTTTTGTTTAGAACGACGAAAAATTTTAAACCTCCCAGTTGTGATTTACATAACTGTATATGTGTCTATATATTTATTTTTTTAAAGACGATAAAATTAAATTTTGGTGGGGGCAAAACCCCCATTCATTCGGCTCAATTATAAGCCAAAATGCTTAATCTAACTTAAGAACTAAGAAACTTATAGCTACGTTTTGTGGTTAGTGAGGAGGTTGATACGAGAGACGAAATTTTAGCAAGGGGTACTGAGGTTAAAGTCGAAGTTGATAGTGTTTGAGCTAACTCGCCGGAGCATACGAGAGACTGGTTCATTAGAGCCATAAGACGTACGATGGGTGGGTATATAAAAAAGAGGGGGATTTCGTATGTTACGATGGTTTGTATTAAAGAAGATAGAGTTGTAAAGAGTAATGCAACACTAAGTATAAACAAGTAGTGTGGAGTGAATTTTCACACCCAGCTCACTTATTTTTGAGGTTGAAAATACGTTTTTGTGGTTTAAAAAAACAAATGGAAACTTAAACAACAAAATTTCGTAATAGGGTGTGACTCCCTTAAATCATATGCAACCAGTGCAGAGAAATAGCACCCCAACACTACTGAAATCACCACATAAACGGAAGATGTATTAGCCCTGCCAAAATGTCAAAATATGCATAAGAGAAGTTTTCTTATATGAAACAAATGCCCCAAAGCAAGGATTTATTTCAAGGGTTTTTTAAATATTTATTTCATGGTGAAAAAGGCCTACAAATTTAGTGTAAAGTTCAGGATTGGATGATATATTTATTAAAATCAAGTAATAATTAGAAGTTTAAGGTAAGTACATAAGTAGATACTTTTAGTAGAAGATCAGGGTTTAATTCGAAACCGATACCAATGGCTTAACACTTTCATATATTTTTAACATACAAGTACTCGTACTTTGTCGCGCAAAGTATAAAGTTTTAAACTGTGAGACACAACATCTTGGATCGAATCCCAGCCACTTCACCCTTTTTTTTGCGGGAAACTGCCTCTAGCGAAAAAGTGACAAATCCTCTGAGAGTATCTTTCATAAAAAGTGCTTCTCTTCTAAGCAATTCACCACAACTCGTGACTTTTTGGTGTTGATTTAGAGTTAGACACACTATCGGACCATTCTTCTTCAAATAGTGTTCGTTATCGTGACATGACAACCCAGTTTTTAGTGACTAAATTACATGATATGGATGTGACCAACCTTAGGTTTCAATAAGACGGTACCACATTACTACATCGTGTAATCGGCTTTGCCATTAAACTTTTTTCTTTGATGTTGTTGGTAGCCAAAGGTCTATGCAAACAAGCCCTCGACCATCAATGCCTTGAAAAAGGAAATTGGGAGGTGTACTAATGAAATTCAGCCACATTTATTCGAAACGGTCATAGAAAACTTCAATAAAAGAGTACGTACTTGCCAGCAAATTTCAGTACGCACCAAGTTGAAACTCTTCGAATAGCATCTCGAGCAGGTTACAGGCTTGTTGTTAACCGATGTCCACGGTACATATTGTAGGTCTACTGGCCACAAACTAAAAGTGGATGTAGACATTTTGCAGCAAAAATTGCCATACATTGAGGAAACCTGACAATAATATCTCGAAGCAATCTTTTGAAGGGAATCCTCAGGGTATTGGAAAACCAAAAACAACCTGGATGTCCACTGTAGTGATAGAAGTTAGGTTTTAGGATATACTTAAGTGGCCACATCTAAAACCGCTTGCGTCAAATCGTGACAGATAGAGGAAATTAGAGGAAATTTGTTGCTGCTCTATGCTCCAGATGGAGTTCAAATGATGAAAATTCGGTTGTTTCATTAGTGAGAAAGATTATATGTGTAACGTTTGATGCAGTGTGTGTTCTAGGCTGAGTTCGAAGAATACGAAAAAACGATGAGTTCTATGGCATCTACAGCGCTGTTAGCCTGGTTAAAAAAGCTCAAAATACAGCGGCTAACTATCTAGCAATCACACCTTAGTTGGTGCCCCCAACTGAAAACAAAATCTACCAAACCTTTCGTGCGAAATGTGAAGCAGGCAATTGTTGATTGAGGAATGGTTGGTATATCGTGGACTTTTAGCCCCGGTAAAAGTAAAGTTTGATTAGTTTTTTTTTTTAACTGCTGTAACTTATTCCTTGTCCATGAATTATTTTTTGATGTACGAGTAGCATAATCTGGAATATATGAATCAACCAACTTTAAGAATTCATAATTCGAAAACCTGAGTCAACTCGAGCTCAGGACATCAAAAAATATAATCCTGAATTTGGCAACACAATGAATGACCAGTGTAATCAGTGAAGTACCAAGACAGCTTTATAGTTTCTCCAACCATTAATTTGTAAAAAGAAAATTCAATTAAATAATTATAATCTTATCTTATCTTAACATCACCCTTAGGAAAGGAAATGAAGGATTAAACAATTTAAATTTATTAATTTACTCATAAGTGGAATGATTTATAATAACGATCTTTTTGGTCGTGGAGAAACATTACAAGTATAGAATATTTTGTAATAGAATTCTTTTGAATGTTCCAACAAAATATTGAAAGCCAAGAAAAATTAAATATATTATTTTCATATGAGAACCGGCAAAACCCCTTCGTCGTACTTTCCAAATGATTTATATAAATACAATGTAGGTAAAGATGTCAAATTCCAGACCAAAGAATAAGTTTAAGCTCCACGATTTATTATTGCAGTAGCTACGAGTATATTTTTGTGCAATTAAAGATTAATTCAATTCAATAACCGTAATAGATTAATATTTCCCTAATAAATATTTATTAACAACTGTTAGAATGTGAATTCGAAGAAAAACTTCATTCTTGTGTGTGTGTGTGTACTTTTTCAAGGTTTTAAACAAAGATAAAATTAATTTAAACTCCGTCACAATCTCGCAACCTCGATCTATGAATGGAATTTTCATCTTTAGCAACTTTATAATAAGGAAGTGATTAAGCAGCTTACACCGATCAATCATTCCTCAAAACACCTACATATCTTGTATGAAGCTACTCATTTCATGAATTAGATTGTAATGACACTTAACGTTTGTCAGATGAGAGAGAGATAGATATGCCATTGAAATTAAATTAACATAATTACGTGACAAAAATGTCATTCAATTGAATTATAATGCATTAGAAATTCACTCGGCATTCGGTGTACTTTTAAACACAGTTATAAAGTGGTCTTTTTGGCTTCACACCTATTTATATGCTTTTGGCGAATCCATGAAATTTTGGTTTTGCCTTTTTATACTGCAAATATGTTCGTGAATATAATTTTTAGTCTCATTTCCGGCAGGCGGCAGCATGTACATATATAGCAGGATAATAGAACCTCCAAGATAAATAGGTTAAAATTTGAATTTTAAATTTTTGACGAATCATTTCTAGAGAAGTCTACATTAATATTTTTAATGGTTGGCCTATTTTGCCCAAGGTTCCAAAAATTTCAATTAATTTTACGAAGTTTATTATTGACGAATGGTTTAACTTCGTCTATTTGACCGATAAGGCTAACAGACGTCAATGACCTGGCACCCAAGCGGCTATTTTGTATACTCATTATTTAATTCCAGAAACACCTGCGTGGTATGGGTGTTTTTAGGTGAAAACTTTTTTATCTTATCTACTATATATATGTATACTTGTAGGTATATGCATTTTCTGAGCAAGATAAACGAGTACTCACCTTTAGAAATAACTAAATAAAAAAATGGCATCCCGTAGATAACCAGAGCTTAGTGCGACTTGAGCCCAGTTAGTTCTTCACTGCAATATTATCCTAAATTTGAGTTTTAACCCGTGTTTGAACCATGAGTCAAATTCGATCCCAAGTTAACACGACTGAAATTAACTGAACAGATGTTTCTGACAGATGCCTGTCAAAAATCTGTCCAAATCGAAGTGCGATGCTATGGAAAGGGAAATTTGCATAAAAAGCGCCATCTCTAATTCGATAGTGAAATATTAATTTTCTTAGTAGATAACACACTTCCATTACAATATATTTTGACAGCTTAAAGCTAAACTTAACTCTCCGTGTCCACTGCAAAACTGATTATCAGCTGGCAGTTGTTTGATTTTTTTGCAAGATTAACTGATTTAAGTCAGAGTTAACTCAGAACTGAAAAGCTAGTCCTTACGCACTCAAAAATTCTTGTGTATGTGTGTTGTAAGTCGTCAGAAATGTAAAATTGCCCACATTCAATCATGACAGCAGATACTCGTAGATTCAGGTTTTCGGTGCTGGAACTTTGTTTGAAGGTGGGTTTACTGAATCTTCCACTTCAGTTAATGGTTAACTCTAAGTTAATAATCTAAATAAATGTAAAAAATTTGAGGATACCTATTTTACTCACAGGTTGTTCGAATCTTTTTATAAATTGTGCTTTAATATTTTTTAATCTGTTGGAAAACCAAGATTTTGAAAATTTTGAGGAAGACACGGAAACTAAATATATCCCTTCGATATTGTAGTACAAGCTAGGATATCCCATTGACTTCTGTTGACTTATTTTTGTTAATGAATCTAATAGGCTTTTCACACCGAATTAAAATCTCGGATTTCAGCAACAAGATTACGAAATCTCATTGAAGCGTTCGCACTGAACAGAACCAGGATTTCGTTTGACGTTTCTGTCCATTTATCCTGCTTTCTCGGATATAATTTATCTTCTCTCCCTACAATTCAAATTTCAAGTAGTCACTCCTTTATCTGCTTTTTATCTACCTCTTCTCTTGCTGACAATTTGCTGACAAGGCAGAACATTTCTAAAGGTTTGTTTGTTTTGACAATCTTGTGTTTGAAAGTAGATTTTGAGGAAATTTTGTCGTAATCTAGTAGATTTGGAAATCTGAAAATGTATGGGAAATCTAGTTGATTTGTATGAGATTTTGAGAATTTTGCTCGAAATCTAGATTTTGATTTGGTGTGAATAGCGTATAATATTAATTGGAATTCAACACTAATAAGGAATTGTAACTGTGCGACAAATTACAGGTGAATACTTAATGATTTTCTGACGTTTTATATGACATGTGATGGAGGTGGTTCCTTCGTGTTTTAGCATCACTCAAAATACCTGACTTACTCAGTATGATAGACATTTTGAGTGACGCCAAAACATCCACGACCCATCTCTGTCTTATGTCACACAAGACATCTGTCAAATACATAATTATTTGACAGATGAAAACATTACGAAAACACAAATTGAATTTCTAGGAAGCTTAAAACTTTTCTTTGACTAAATATATTAGACAACACAAAATGCTATTTTTCTAGCTTAAATAGATCTGTCATAGATGGGAGTTATCAGAGTTAGGTCTGTAGAAATGGCTACCACTGGCAGTCTAGCCCTATGTCCCAATTAGCGATAAAGTGCGCCATTATGATACCATTACTCGTATGAACCTGTGGATGGAATTGATATAGGAAATTGTGGATATTCTCACGCAGTCATCCAGTTTGGATTAAGTTCAAAAATATGGATCTAATACATCTTGATGACTCTCATTATGTGTTTGCTTTTGTACAATCATCCGGAAATTGAATCACTCACTCAGCCGGACCACAACACCCATCCGACACCATCTCCACTGTGCCAAGCTAGGCATCTTGTTGACTGGTGCTAAAACAGTAGCCAATCCGATTGAGTATTAATCCGGTCCCAACACCATCAAAGCTCTCAGTCCGCTAGCTTGGGATCTAAGGAGTCAAATATAACCGATGTTCGTCCTAGAGCCATTTTGCGTTGATCTTCATTTCCGAAAGTTAGTCAAAGTCATCAAAAAGTGCCCCTCCTAGTGATTCTGCTCTCAATTTCGCCAGAGCAGGGCATTTGCAGAGTGACATCTGCTAAGTGTCGACAATATCTGTTCTATTAGTACAGAGTTAACTCATCAAAATTTGTTGAATTACCTCGCGATCTAAATTGACTGACAGATATCTCGAAAATAGGATGATCTCTCACTGAAAAACTGAGCCTAAAGTATTGCCACTTTCTCACAAGAAGGACCACCACCTAGATTCAAAATAAGCCCACCAGATGGAATGATTGTTTTTTCACATTGACCACTTCGCAAACGAGTAAAACTTTAAGAATTCCTTCAAGGTGTGGTTAAAAACGTATGGAACTGTTTAAAATCAATTATTGACATCTTGAGACTTTTCTAAGGATTTATTCTCAGAAATAATCTGAACTCTAAAGGACTATTCACATGAGAGCGACCTACGACTGACGAATAAACGAACATTCGCCCATTTTAACATTTCGTTCACATGCATTTTTTTATTCGTCGCGAATGGCGTTTACCTAGACAACTTAGAATGATTTTGAGGTTAGTCGCGCGCGAACAGTTCATTCGTTGCAGTGTGGATGGTATGTGGAACGCGAATAGTGTTTGACAGTTCTTAGCAATCATATTGCAATTCACGACGAGCAATTTATTTTCTCAAATTTCTCTTATTTTAGCAATTACAACACAAATTTTAATATATTAACATTAAATTCAACTAGATTTCTACGCTTTTGTAAAGTTTTAGTCAAGAATTTAGGCTTATATATGTTTTAAATCCCATTTGTTTTTTATTCGTTGGTCGTTGGTCGCTCTCATATGAAAATACCCTAAGGAATTTCGAAACTCCAGGATAACAAACTATATTGAGGATTTTTTTAGAATTCCAAGACAAAATATCACAAAGCTTCTTTTTACTGTAGACAAATGAATATTGATGGGGTTTTATGGGCAATGAACGTTTATAGTCCAACTCCCTATCGATTTCAATATACCTGTAGCTGGTCGACATATTCTTTGAATCACCTGCGCACAAACGCTATTGATCCTTGACCCATTCACCTTAATCACTGCCAGAACTTTCCTGCTGAGAAATTTTCCAAAATCTTCATATACTCTTATCAACCCTTCCTGCCAATCGAAGGCAATTCAAGCGAACATTATGGTCATCTCCATCTATATGTGTGTGTAGGTGTGTGTGTACCTAATGTTCTTGCAATGTCCACCTCAGAGAAACACGTTGCATTCCATTACAAAGGCAGGAGGATTCTATATGTGCTATGTTCACCTTTGAAAGCTTGATGTACGAGTATGTTACGTATACGTACATCGTTCATACATAAATCACGCGCTGAGACTTCACATACACTCGAACAGTTCTATACAAAATGACAAGCACTCTCCTCAATGGGGTTTGCGGAGGATTTTCTTCTTATGTTTTTTTTGCAGAAAAGCCTTATTTTGTCGCCTTTTCCAAATGCAGACAGTTAAATAGAACAAAAAAGTGCTCATCGTTCTGCCGTTCATGCTGCCCACACACAATACAAATCAAATTGAAACTGGCAGAGTAAATTTTACAACCCAACCTGCTTGTCATCTCTGTGTTGACAGACTAAAAGCCCACAAATTTTGGACCAAAAAAAAAACAAATACTACGTTTTAGAACTTCTGCAATGTTTGTCGTGTTTCTTGAGTCTCGAGTGTCTGAAAAGTGTGACCGTGTGTACCGTGGTTAGCCTACACGCTCAGCTTAGGGATTTCTACTTTATATCTCTTAAAAGTTCTGTGAAGAATAATGTGTAGTGTAGGTAGGTATATATGGTATGGTATTGGTCGTTGTCGGCCTTCGGTGTCTCGTCGACGACGAGTGAATCATTTCCGAGTGTGTAACATAAAATTAAGGATTTCCTTCCTCTTCGCAGGAGTCGGATTCGAAAATGGAAAAACATGGTCTTGCTGTTGACAGATGCAAAAAGTGTGGTCTGCTGAACTTTGAAAGGATGATCACAGAGTTGCCGCCATTTTCTTTTACTTCCTTTTTCATCTTCTCAACTCATATACTTTTAACCAAGATATTAGAAAAATTGAAAGCCTGGGTTTACCATACCCATTCTGAGGACCAACTCTGTCTCCAAATTGATGGCAACCCTAGATGAAGAACTTCCTCCCATGTAGTGATTTTCAACATCATTCAACGTTTGAAAAGTAAGGAGACATAGAAATCCCATATTCGCAATGTTTTGAAAATCTCGTCCACCTCTTCATGATGTCTGCCATATCTGGTCACTGGAAATGGACATGACTTAAAAAAAATGACGTCCCACAACCAAACAAAGTCCGAAATAATGATGAAGAGAAACGATGATGGTGAAGGTTTTGAAACTTGTTTTCGGTTTGAATTTTTGTCCTTACACAACATTGTTGCATAAAGCATCTACGACGAACCACCAACCAGTCCAAATAAAAGTAAGAGGACTGTAAATTCAAATCCAAGTAGATTGTGGGAAAATCCATACAAATGTTGATTTCACATTGAGAGTGTATGCGACCGACGACGCGACGGTGGATGATAGAACAGTGAGGGAACGGAAAGGCAGGATAAGATGCGAATTTACTTTTAGTATCATTGCATTGCCTTTCTCCAAAATAAAAAAAGAAAAAGAAAGCAGAAAACGCTTTTTTTAAAAAAAAGGGCACAAAACACAACAAAACAACTTCAAACATTAAGATAGAATGAGATGCAGTTTTCCTTAAAAGAAGATAGCGAGGCTTATAGCCTGAGTAAGTAGTGTAGGATTTTCCCATTGAAGTTAGATGTTTTTTTTTCTTATAGACTTCTGAGCTCTCTTCGACTTGTATATAGCGCGATCTCGGTTGCGATATGCAAATGTATTCCAACTGCAAACAGTTGGATATTCAAATAAAATTTGCTTTTGGGTTGGAAAAGGTATTTTGGCTTCTTTAGGGACTTTCTATCTATTGCCTATAGTCGTAGATTTGCCTTGTTTAATGTGTAACTATATTGGTTTTTCGTTGTGTAAATGGTTTTTTTTAAACGATTTTAGGTCAGATTTAAACATTTTCTTTCTCCTTGTTTTCCTGTTTTTTTTTTTTCTTGTACGATAGCACTTAAATTGCGCAATGAATGGCCTGATCAAATTTGAAAGGTAGCGCAAATAAAATTTAATAAATTCAACATTGCCTTTTGAGTGCGTTATTGGAATAAAGTAGGTATGCAGGTTTGTCGGGTTGAACCATAACACGATTTGATGTGAAATAAAATGTTTTCTTTTGAAGCTGGGAACGAAAAATATATACATATTAAACTTAGGAATCTTTTTAAAACCTATTGAAATTCAAGTCGAATGGAAATGTACGGATGGTTGATAAGGGAGGTAAATCCGCTTAAAGTAAATTTGTAGGGTTTGTTTTTTTTTGTATTATCAAAGCGAAATAGGCAAAAAAAAGGTAACGGATGTTTGGGTAGTTTCTTCACCGTTAAGGCAGAAGTTACACATTTCGAAGGCCAGAAATCCATCAATTTTCTTATTTCGATTACAAATTACCCCATTTTAATGAAAAAACTTTGAAAATTTTTTTGCCGAAATCGAAATTAAAAAAAAAGAAGCTAAATAACCTTATTTTAACTGCTACTTCCGGAAGGGTAAAGAATTCATGAAGCCAACAGATAGTGTACTGTACTTTATTTAAGATAGAGTGGTTTTAGATCGTTGTTCTTGTTTTCTATTAAGTACTTTGTTTAGAAATAAACACACAATATTACATGAAATGTATATATCTTTTTGAAAGAACAAGACTGGAATGTTGCTCGAAAATAAGTTTTTCAATTAGTCGCTTCAAATGATCAAGAGGCTTCAGTTCTTTAGTTCAAGATTTGATCTTGTAAGGGTGAAGGTCGAAATATTCACATAAATCGGGGAATCAATTATTGATTTGGCGTATAAAGAATTCCACTGCGACATTTTACCTACTCTGACCGGGGCGGTGTTGTCTCACTGGCACATTAACCTAAGTGAATATTTTGACTCGAATTAATCACCATGCAGCTGGTCTGGTGGGAGAATTATTACGTTCGAAAATTTGAGTAAAGAAAATAAGAAAAAATTCAAGCCCAAAACTCGTACAGAGCCAAGGCTTATTAATTTACAACTCTCAACCGTTTTTGTGTACGTTTTGTCGACAGGAATGAATGAAATCTAGAATCTTCTGCCCTATTTATGTACGGTTTAGATAAGAAACACTTGACAAATAAATATTTTATAAAGGGTTTTCCCAGTGGCGGCCATTTTGTTTTGGTGGTATCTGGCAAATCTGTTGTTTTTTATTTAGCTGTTAAAGCGAAATCACCATGCAAGTTACACGATAGAGCAACACGTCTAAATAACAAAAATGAGCGTGCGTTAGTTCAAACATTGCGTCTATTTTACGGTAGATGTGGTGTCCTTTCACAAGGAGCCAATTTCGTATCGGTAATCAATCAGCCAACACTCGAACGGTAAAGAAACGCAAGCTAGGCCGCGAAAATTACCGCGGTTCGTGAATATGTACAGCAAAACCCGAGGCAGTTGATTCCACTTAGTGCACAAGAAGTGTCGGTCTTTCACAGACTTCAACTTGGCGAATTTTGCGTCATACTCCAGTACTCCAACTAACCTAGGAGCTCACAGTTCTTCACCATAGACAAAACCGATTTTTCGCTGACTGAGCTACTGTGTGTTTTGGCTGAAAAATCATCTTTAACGATGAGGCGTATATTTGGATGAACGGCTCTGTTAACAAGTAAAATTGTTGTATATGGGTCGACACCAACCTATACGACGTTAATCAGTCAGTACTTTTTTGAAAATGAACGTTGATAAGGAGGTCATCATCAATGGTGAACGCTGAAGCACGATGATAACCAATTTCTTATGGCCCAAATTGAACCATATGGACCAAGAGGATGTGTGGTGTCAGCAGGACGGTGGCATTATGTGCCACTCAGCGAACGCCACAATTGATATTCTGCATGAACGATATGAGGGCAAGGTTATCTCTCGCAAAAGTGACGTAAATTGGTCACAAGATCTTATTGTGGGATTTCCTGAAGTCGCAATTTATGCGAATAAATTACAATTGACCTATGCCCTTAAGGTGAACATAACATAGGCCAATGCTCAAATGCAGCCGGATCTATGCGGAAGACTTATAGATTATTCGTGCCACCGTAAGAAACCAATAAAGGCATTTGATCGATGTTATATTCCACTTGCAGCTTATTTGATTCCGTTCCAGCATATTGAAAGACCCTATACTTAATTTCAATTTATATGTAGCTTATATTAGATCAATAAAGATATGAAAGTTATTTCGGTTTGAGTGGAGTGATTGAATTAAGTTCAATTAAAAGCTCAAGTGATATCAACTCCAAGGTGCGTTTCGCCCAGGTACGACAGTTGGCTCATCAGTTAGATGCTGCCGTACCCTTCTAAAACGCAAATCGTGGTCGATGTTTACCGACACTTATAAAATTTACAGCATTAATAGACTGTGAATTTTATTTTTCTAGGGATGTGCGTGGTGTTATTTGTTGTCAATCTTTAATGACAATTTATTATAAGTAATGAAGCATCGTCGCCCTGTTGTTTGGCTCGAAATATAAATATTTAAACTATCGAGTCATATCGAACATAATGTATGTTAAATGATCTAACCTTAAGGAAAACTGTTTTGTTACAATTTTACATTTTGTTAAATCTATCTATACCTAAACACAAATTTAAACAACCATTTCACTTTTCTTCTTACATAAAAACTAATACGCTTTATTTTTTTGACATTTTGATTGATGCACCGACATTTCAGCTACTGACAGAAACTTTTCCTACAATTTGTTTTGAATGTTTCTTCGCCATAATTTCAGTTTTTCGTAAAAACATGACAGTTTTAACATCTGATTCAATACAACGCGATGCATTTTGACGTTTTAGTATTTTATTTCGCTCTCACATCATAGTGAGAAAGTGGATTCGAAGTAAGTAGGATTGTAATTATTTTTACAGGAGTGTGAGCTGAATAAAATACTTAGCCCCAGTTTCACAGTGGAAGTTTAAACTTTAGTTGAGCTGAACCTGAAGTTAAGTTAAGTTCAAATTGTCCGGTTCCACAGTCGAATCTGAACTTCAATTCAATTGAACGTAGCTTAACTAAATTGTAAGAATACAAATTGACAGAATTGTTCGTAGTTGCTATATGTGACGTTATATAAATAGTTTTTTTTCTCTTTCTATCTGAATCAAAGAACAAACGAAACAATATGAAATAGTTTGTGTTGAAAATCAAAATAAATTCTATCTTCAATGAATTAATGTGTGAAGTGGTTGTTGAACTGAGATTTAAACTGCAGAATAGTGTCGTTTAACTTAAACTGTAGAATGAACTCTGTTCAAGGTCTAAATGACAATGTCAAACCTAATTTATTGTTGAACTGAAGTTTAAACAAAAAGTGGGGTTTGAACTTCTATTGTGAAACTGAGAGTTAGACGTGAAAATAAGTGTTCAGAGTACTTCCAATGCAAATACTGTCATGAGTTATGTATGTTCGTTTAATTTCAAGTTCGGAATTTTCTTCACACCTTTACGTTCCCTTTATTGTAAGACAATTTTTCGACAATTAGTCAATCAGAGGCTAAAGGGTTATCGATCTATTCAGCACCTATCTATGAGAGACATTTAACTGTCAGTAGAAACGTATAAGTGGAAGGTTTTTTTTTTCAAAATTTAGCATCGGACCATATTTTATGTGACATTTTTACTGAAAGAGCTGCTAACTTTTTTCTGTTTCGAGTCATCCCTTAACATTTAACGCCAATCCTTTGAAATCTCCAAATGTACGTGTTAATCTTTTGAACATAAACTCGATGAATATTTGGAGTATTTCTATTTCTGTTGGCGTACTCGTATGTTTGGATTCCCAAAGCGTTTTCAGCCTAACATATTTTGTAAGGAAAAACTTCACCAAAAAACTGTGCATATACCTTTGTTATGTCAACAAATATTCAACTTGAGTAAAAAGAGTTTATTTGATTGGGTGCTCCCATTAATCATTTCAATCTATTGGATATAATCCAGAGCAAAGCTGTAAAACTTACAAGAGATAAATTCATTCATTACAGAAACTTGTCTTCCAACTTTTATTGCTTCTATCAACAGTGCTCAATTATGAGATAGATACTTGCATATCTCCCCTCAAATAAAATAATATTCGTCTAGCTATGAGTGCTCATCAGCCTTCAGCTTAACTTCGCACTACTTGAATGTTAACTAGTTTTCTCAGCTTGATTTGTCCCTAATTGACATGCACAAACTTTTGAGATCAATTTGCATCGATGTCTCTTCTTAAGTCGTCTCCGCTTTAAGCTAATCCTCGCACTTTGTAACACCATAGCATTCTAAGAGTCATCATAATCTCTTAAGTGTGTCCAAATTATAAAAAAAAAACTCGAAAACTGACGAATTTCTACGTCTGTTTACTTATCTACATTCAAATGTTAGTTGGGCAAATTTTACTTGACAAATTATGTCCACTATGTCAAGCTAAAATGATGAAGTGTCAAATTTCATTCGCTGGTAAAATATTTTAGACAAACAGATCTGCGTTCGTAATGGACACAGTGTGGTGGCGGAAGAGATTCCTCGTGTAAATTGAGTGCAAATTGGAGACTAAACCTGTTAATTCAAGTGCATGATTAGATAAGGAAATAATGAAATTTCAAATTATTGGAGCAAAGACTTTTCGCTTCCCAACGACTTATTATTGATAACATTCCCCAACATTGATTCACAGAGCTATAATCTTATCTAACCCATAACCACAAAACCACTCCTTGTACAGAGTTATGATACAACTCGTTCGCCTTATATGTTGTCTGAGTTCACATATCATTTGCAACAGTCTTCACATTTTTCCCCGCACGTATCTATACCCACATAACATTAAACAAGGTGTAGTCGTAAATATGACATTATTCTCTTAATCCGCCAAAGTTTGCATATCTTACAAAAATCTCCCAACGCCCAAAATAAAATTTCCCCTGCAAACTTATTCACATGCCTTGAGCATTTCATTTCTCACATCATAAACCGCACAATATGTCTTTACACGCAAATATAATGTAACAAGTTGCCGCGTTCCAGACGTCACATTCACTCGTAATATACATTCGTCTGTGACCCCAGACCCCATCCAACTTGTCTTTGAAGTCTACAAGGGGGAGCACCTTAGCTTTTAAGCAACAACTTGACCCACAGCTATGACAAATGGATTTGCCCTCCTCATTCGAAACAATTGTGTTTTGTGTGTGTCAACCTTTGTACATTTATAACATTACGGAACGGCACCGTACCGTACCGACTTTACTACACAGAAAACAGGGTGCGGTACGGAGCGGTGGTGGCGTTGGCGGCGAATATACCTACATTAAAGTCGCGCTACCTATGTAATTTATGCAGTGTCAGGTGCCATGACTTCTATACCCAGCAGCTCCACAAACAAAAATAAGATTGTCAAAGCCACAAAGAGCTTTGTATGACGGTGGAAACCGGAGGTAGATAGTTGTATAAATGTATGTATACGTTTCTGTTAATTGGAATTTGGAAGACAACTGTTGCAAGTTTGGCTGAGGTAGAGGTACCCCAATATGTCCAAATGGACCATGAATTCTTAATGGAATCTACAACTTGGGACCACCACCCCACCCATCGCAATTCGTGATCTATTCGACTTTGCCTGCCTTACCGCGTCCAGATAGATGCAAGTGAGATAGAAAAGTAATATAGGTTTTAGCAAAAAGTTTGCTTCTCTATAGCTATCGTGCTTCATAACATTGCTCTGTCCAAAGCACAGCAAGACCAATAACAACAAATATTTCATATCCCACTGATTTTCCGCAGGCGAATGGCGATTACAACAGAGAACCGTTTCTGGAATTCATTTGGGAAAATTGTTTTCCCACGTTTTTCGCCACCGCGTTTCAACTGCATCTAATTAATCCGCGAGAACGGAATGTAGGTAAATGAAGGTTCATATTTTTATGTTTTGCTTGAACAAAATATCAGGGGCGCATTTGTGGTCATCAACTCCGTAAGGCTCTCAAACACGGATAATCACATGGGAAAATTCATTCAAAATTCAGTTTATAAGAAAAATGTCAGTGAAATTTGGAACTGTCATATCAAATGGTTAAATTTCAAAATTAGAAAAAGAAAATATAGGTATGTTCATAGTCTCTGAAAAAGTGCTATCAGATTAACTTTTGGATTGGTTAAGCCTCAATTAAATGAGTAAAGATTATCAGAATAGGCCCTCATTTTTAGTTTTTGTCAGTCATACATCTTTGTTGTTTTTTTTTTTTTTTTGCTGTCACGTGTGAACTTTGATGTTAAGCCATGGCGAATTACACGGGCACACAACAAATAGAACGAAATTTTGAATATCAACTACCTGAATGGTGATGTTTTTGAAGACGATTAGAAAACGTCGTATGTATATCGCACACCATAACGTACTTTTTCGCAGATCATGCGATTTTACGCCATCATTTTTCGAATGGAAAGTTTTATTCCAACTATCCAAAAGCCCAAACACCGTTCCTAATCTGAAAGACAAGATTCAACGAGCTATTAATGAAGTTGAAACGGCATTATCACCGTGAATTGGCCTGTCAGATTTGGCATAATAGTTAGTGCGTTGGACTGTCATGCAGAAGGTATTAAATTCGATTCTCAGCAGCTGCAAAGAAGATTTTCAGGGGTGTACTGCCTCTTGCGAGAAATTGGCAAATCATCTAAAAGTATCTTTTGTCATATAAAGTGCCGCTTTTTGGGCGTTTCGAAGATGCAGAAAATTGTAGGTCTCCTCCATTCCCGGTGAAACGCACACAGGAATATTTTGGAGTTGTAAGCCACTAGGTGTTGGTTATTTATGTTTGTTTGACAAATTTTTCAAAATAATCTTTTTTACCGTTCGGATTCGGCACAAAATCGTAAGTCCTACCTATTCATGCCATCATCACACAAACAGAACTGGTTGAACATTGTAACTCATTATAGGCCCTAGTTAAACAAGTTTCGAGCTTCTTAAATTTAAAGCTTGAAACCAATTACAAAATGGAGTCAGCGAAATTATTGAACTGGTCTTTAATCAGTTATAATTTTGGTCGGTCAAAAACCATCCACAAAATTGCGAAACCGGTTTTAATGTAACATGATTTAAAACTTGTTTGTTATCTGCGTTGCAAACTAGTTGATGAAACTATAAACATTAGGACTTAACTCGAGGCTGAAACGACTCGTATGGTTGGTCTATTCATGTGACTTTTCACTACACTATGTACACTATGATAAGTGGAGTTCGCCACCGATCTCACACACAAAACCTTCATTATGGCCTAATAAAAAGTCACGATCTATGTTAGTACCTCTCGGAAGTCACATGAAACTGATTCGTGTCGAGTTTCCATTTGGTGCAACTCCGTATCTTTTAGGTATTTACACTCGCCTTTTCTCATCTGTTTGCAATAATTGGACGCCACTAAATACTGACCGAACTGAATGGATCAAACAAGCCCAACTGTATCATCGTATTTGAATCCGACAACCAGTTTGAAAACCTCTTAAGATCTAAAAATTTTTAAGAAATTTTTAAGAAATTTTTAAATCGGTTTTTTGAGTCTCTTGAATAAGTTGTCATTTTCGACTTAACAATGTTTTAAAAGAAAGGCGAAAACAATTTGGTGGCAATCTTGTATACCCCTTAGGAAGTTGTGGTCGCAAGGTCTTCAAAACTCAACTACCGAAACCAATTTTGCTTTTAACTTATCGCTCTGAAAGCCTTAATTTCACCAACGCAACAACTAACTTCGAGTAGGTACGTCAAATTCCTTAAATCAAATTCCGCCTCAAGACTTTCTTATTAAATAAATGCAGCCCTGTATTTATGTGTTGCAACTAATTGCACACATTCTATATATTGCATGCGATAATTCGCGTAATGACCGAGACTGCACACACTCATGCGAAATCATGCCAATAAGCCACCACAATTTTACCGTATGACGATAAAATCCGGAATAAAACAGTTTGACGGTTATATTCTCTTTATATTCTTCGTGCCTAGTTTGTTGCCGTTCATCATGCAACGGTACCGCTGCATATCGAGTATACAAAGTAGAGTTACCATACCTTCAACCAGTCAAAGCCTCTAGGTGCTGGAACAGTTGGAACAGTTGTACTACAGACTGTGGATATTTTGCATTAGACCGACTTGCTGATGGGCACAATTAATGGGGCGGTGTGCGCCATCAGAGTGCCTGAGCTGATTCAATTAAGGCTCCCATGCCCATGGGGCTGATGTAAGCTGCATTGGCTGGTTGGCTAGTCGGGCGTGTAGAGGAAACCTAGGTTAGGTATTTATTCACGAAACTTAATTGCAATGGAATTAAAAAGAAAAAAAAAACGGAAGGCAAATCCGCATTCGTCGTATCTAACATGCTGCGTTCCGTTTATGTGTTTGTTTTGTTTTTCTGTAGCATGACTTTTGGTTTCTCATTTTGCTTTAGTTGGGTGTTACGCAAGTGTTTTTATGTTATTTTGTCGGTTGGTTTCTGGCTAGTGCCTGGCGGCTTCATGCTGGGCTGACGTTTATTGGTTCATTCTATGGAACCACCGCCACCATCCGCGTCGTAGTCGCGTCATTGCATTGCCAGAAGGTGCGATCAACCACCTGTAAGCTTGTTTTTGCGTTACGGTTTTTAGGTTCTTTTTTTTTTTAATTTTTAAGAAACAAACATCTTGATTGTTGGCTTACCGAGGCGTACAAAATGATATATGTATGGTCTTTTGGAGGCAGCTTCAACATCTCTCTCTGCCACTGGCCGCCCGCCATCGCACAAACAACTGCTCTAGCTCTAGGTACAATACGAAGAGTAGACTTTTTGTTTATTTTTGTAGCCTAAATCGTATCTAAATAATAAAAGTTTTATTGCATTAGATAATACTGACATAAATCGCCCACACGAATTATATTATTAGACTTTTAAGGTTTTTTTATTACCACGGCCACTAGGCCTCCTAGACTTAAGTCATACCTACAATATTGTGAGTCATTTGACACAGGAACACGTTTCGCCAGTTAAGCTTGAACATTGGAGCAACGATGCTCACTTAATAAATGCTTGTGGGAATTGAAATAAAAAATCGCAATCCGTTAAGTGGAAATACACATTCATTTAAAGGCCTTTGGCCATTTTAATTTAGTTGATTGAAAGTTAACCATGTTGCATACTGCGGAACCACGAACAACTGGCTAAATCATTTGAATAAACTTGTATAGTTAGATAGGTGATAAAGCTAGTTTGTACTTCAGGAAAATATGTTGCTTGGCACGCTGCAAAATTTAATTTTAATTTTAAAGACATAAGACAGTTATTAAGCTCTTAAAAAAGAATTTATCACAACCAGCACCAATCTAAATGGGTATTTGAGTGATTAAAGTTTAGATTTTTCGAGAGCAACATGGAAAAAGTTGTTTGCAACAAGTTTCCAGGTGGCCACTCTGCATATCATTAATTCAGAATACTTTCATGGCAACTTTTTAAAAGCTATTGTGGGTAGTAGAAGTTCGCTACTTGCATATGAATTTGAACACCTTGTAGATTATCATAGTTTGGACAACTCACTTTGTTAGCTTTGGTCTCTCATTTTGACGAAACTTATAACCAGTAATGTAGCAATTAAAAAACTGAATAAAACGCTTATGCTTACCTTACATAGTTTTATACTCACTGTTTTTTGTATCTATACAAGTATGTGATCATGATAAATTTTTATATTTTATTTCAAGTGCACACGGGATGAAGCATTCTGGTGGAAAAAATTTATATACATACATGTACTATACATAATGGAAAAGATTGTATTCCGTTTCATTCGGCACATTTCGCTTACCTCTCAGAAAAGTTGAGTTTCTACAAGCAAAATTCACCCCGTCTACACAAACAATGACATTTAATGTTAAAATTCGAAATTATATGTCACATTTCACATTTTTCTACAGTTGAAATAAGCGCCATCTGAACTCTCAACATTTTAACAATACTCGTATATATTCACTTTATGTTTAATCTGATTGCTGACCAAAATTGAATTCACTTTAAGTTTTGCGTGTGTTTGCGTGTTAAAATTTGCAAGCTCATCTTTTCAGTTTTTCGAAAAAAAACGTGTCAATTTTTACTTTTTGAGTCAGATGATAATTTAATGGTTGGCAGGAATACAACTTTTCGGATACAAATATATTAGATTCTATAAATGGCTAAAATGCATAAATCACTACGATAACCGTCCAGTAGAACCAACTAGGAGCTCATATACATATAACCACAGTTCAACAGCCGTTGAAAATTTCAAACTGCTCTCCACTAATTTTTGGATTAGAACGAGCTCAATATTGGAGAAAGTGAATTGTAAAATAGCCCAATTCACACAGGTCCTGAGAATAACCTATCAAAAGTGTTCCTTATATATATTTTAAAAGACCGTATATAGCTTGTGCAGATTCTCTGCATATCCAATGGTTGGCAGTAGTAGGAATTCGAGTTTGAAAATTCAAAAATATGGAAACAGAAGCGGAGGTTAAGTCTTTGATTAATGTTATGTGATGTATGGTGAAATGACATTTGGGTTGTAATCAGAAAATGTGTTAGGTACTTATACTTAGTAATAAAATAAACTTTTATTTTAACTTGCTACCAAAAGTGACGCACACTCCAGTGCAAATATGGTTAGAAATATAATTCCCTTCGGAATGAGAATTTTCATTCTAAATTAACAAAACCCGTAGAGAATTCGTGATTTGATTCGAGCTGTAAGGAGGTCATTTGCGTCAGAGAAGTAAGTTTCTGATGTTAAAACCATCCTATGTGCCTAAAACATTAAAAAAAATTGTTTATTTTCAAAAAAAAATACGAATAATATTTCTTCTTATATTCCAACGTTTGTTCTCAATGAAACTCCAGGACTTGCAGGACTGTTTTTTTAATATGGTTTCAAAAAAAGTGAGATTATTGGGATTCATATTTCAAAAGCGTTTGAAATATTTCAGTAGGACTGTGTCCGATCAGACAGGGTAAGAAATGATGTAAAAAAATTATAGTATGTAGCCTACTTTAGGGCGTGATTCTTGGATATTCTAAGAAAAAAATTGTATATTTGACGTCTCCAAAAAAAATATGAGATTTTCATAAATATATTATTTTATTACTATACTGTAGGTACTTGTTAATTACATATTCTTTATTGTAATTATCATAAATATATTTTAAGTAAATAATATTTGCTCTTAGGGATAGGACCTATCGGAACAATTTCATACAGCTAATCGCAAAAACAAAACATCATAAAGATGTTGCAACGGATACCTATTTGGCAAATTTGAATAATGTTACCAAAAGTTGGAAAATATTCACTACGAGGGTGTTTTTTGGTGCTTCCCATTCGGGCATTTTTATTCCGGAATTAATTCTTAGACATGGACTTTTACTACGGGCCCTGTGATGGAGGCCATCATTTGGTTCGTAAAATATCATTAATGCGACAAGAAGAAAAAGAGTGTAAGTGATTCCATAAGTGTTCCTAACAATAGAGTTATAATAAGTTCTAGGTCCGCCTAGTGGTCCAGATCTGCAAAACTAAATCCGGTATATATTAGTACGTGAAGTTATAACTTGTTGTAATTTTGTGATCGTAGGACAAAGAGTTATACGAAAACATAAGGACACCATCAACACTCAATTGGTACCTACGTTAACTATACTACATAATTATAACCAAAACGCTCTCAGAGGGTGCTATGTGCTACTCATCTGTAACTGTAACTTTCACACAAACGAAATGAGTGAGTTTTTTCTATTGCTGTAACTCCGACCTTGGAGCCATCAATAATTCAAACTTATATAAATCGAAATCATTTATTAGCCATAAATCGGCCCTTAAGATTAACACGGATATCTGTATCGGTATATTTGCTCCGTTAGTCCGTTTTCTGCCCAATACATAATGTTAATTATCAAAAACGCAACTGCTGTTCGATTCGTCTCTATTTTTTAATCATCAATTCAAATTAAGACAGTTGCGTTAAAATACGAAGACACATAAAATAAAATGCACGACTGGGTCACACGAACTTGCTCTCATGTCAAAGACTAAGAATTTCAAAAATTAATGATAAGAGAAAAAGCATAAAATTCATTTTTTAAATGACTAAAACTCCTTTAGCAGTTGGAGGTAAGCACAGGATCACATGTGTTTTGAGCAAATATTAGTTTATTCGAGAACAAAATTGTAATTCGTTTTAGTGGTTTCTTAAAAAAATAAGCTTTTGTATACAAAATCTTTAAAACATATTTAAGAAAAAATTTTGGTTCGCATATTTAAACTTTTTTCTTATTTTTCGAATAAAAATTTAATTTACAAAAAAAAATATTGAGCAGTTTTTGAGGTATCGAATTTTCAAAAAAAAAATAATTTTTTTTCTTTCAAAAATTAAAAAAAAATATTTTTTTTAAAGTCTTAAAATGCAATGTTTTCTTAAACTTTTTAGAAGCTCCTCTAAAAGTAAAGATTAATCGAAACAAAAAAAAACTATCAAAATTCTCAGAGCCATTTTTTTGAAAAATACGATTTTCGAAAAACATTTTTTGACATTTGTATTGTGGGTACCTTTATTTTTAGGTAAAACAAATTTTTTTCCTCAGATCTTGTAGATTATATTAAAAAACTTTTATTTATCAAGTTTAAAACAAAATCGAGCATGGGGTTTTCGAAATATTGAGCTTCCAGAAAAAAATTTTGAATTTTTTTTGAATAATCAAAAAATAAAACTTTTAAAATTTGTATACGCAAAAATATTTAAACCTTGGTGGGGCTTCATAATGATTAAAATCGGTTGTACTGTTTTCGAGAAAATCAAAAAACCAAAAAAATGGTCCGAAGGGGGTTTCCAAGAATAATAATTTTTTGGAAAAAATTTTTCAACCATTACCTAAAATGACAAAATGAAATTTTATGATTTTTTTTTTTTTCAAAATTCTGTGGGACAGTTTTAGAGAAAAAAATCTTCTTCCTTTGCTTCGGCGCTGTTATGATCTCGATGTCGAGGGGATCATAACTCTCCCACATATCTGCTTCACACTAGTGATCCGCCTGTGGGGTTCGCCGGGTTGACCTCAGAAATCGGCGGCAAGCCTCCCGGTTTTGTATTGTTCCATTTCTGAGGCCAACTGAATGCTGGTGTTTTTGCATTTGTTTGTACCAGGAGTGTTTAGGCCTACCTTTCTTTTTATTCCGTATTGGAACGTTGTATGATATTGCCTTTTTGACGGGGTTCTCAGGATCTCTCCTTTGAACATGGCAATACCAACTGAGTCGGTCGTGTTCAATTTTTTGGGAAATGGTATTCTTAACATGAAGGCTTCCTCGGATCTTCGTACTTCTAATTCGAGAGAAAAAAATATTTATAAGATTTCGAAAAAAAATCGTATGGCAGCTACCGTTTTTTTGGTCTTAAAAAGAAAAGGAAAAAAAAAAACGTGTGGGGGAAAAAAATTCAAAACGATATCTACCAAGTTTAACGAAAATCGGCCCAGCATTTTAGGCCGTAGTCGAACAGATAGACAGACAGAATTTTGGGTCTCACATTTTTCGTCTTCGCTATCATAGTAAGGCAAGTAGTACCTATAAGTCGTAAGCAAAATGGCACGAAAATAACACTGTCTTTTTTTTTTACAAAATAAACCCTTATTTTTTTGGTCGTTTCGGGGGGGGGGGGGGTTGAACCCCTAAAACCCCTACCTGCGTTCGCCCCTGTAAGGCAGTCATAACCTCTCAAGTTCCCGAAAAGTTTAACACACAAATTTTAAATATTTAATTTATATTAATATTTATTTAAATCAACTGATATACTAACTAGATTTTTTTTCACTTTTTTCAGCTTCGGATCTTGAAGGACGAACATTTTGAGGTCAGTACATGAGTACAATACAAAAGATTGCAAGCACGATAATCATTTTGCCAAATTAATAACATACATTCAAAAATATTTCTTTACCCTACAATCATGTATACCTAACGACTTATCATTTCACAATAAATGCCAAAAAAATACAAACTAGTTTTGTAATAATTATAGACCCTGTATTATTAACAAGTTCACCGACGTTAATTATAAGAACAAATTAACTCCCATAACCAAATAACCTGCCATTAACACACAAAACCTCGAACTTCGAACGTCCACATCAGCATGATGTGCGGTCTCATTAAGACACTTTTTCTTGGTTTTTGACCAATGTGGTTTTTGATTAATGTCTAAAGGCCCATTTCAAACAATTCACAACTCAATTAAGTGACTGATTGTGAATTATTGCAAAATGCATTATAGCATGGCAAACTATGCCTAATAATATCTTAATGCATTTGACTGAAGGCAAACTTAACCATTAGATCAAATTTCATGTGTCGGTATTTATTTCGACAATAAAACCTAGGAATGTATGTGTCAATGATTTATGAAGTTATAATGCCACCATCAAACGTGACCAATTAGCTAGCCACCAGATGTGAGGAGCTTTGAGCCTCATAACATAATATAGTTTTCCGAAAACTTCTCACAAACCAACCTCCGAAGGAAGAAACTTAAATTGACCGTAAACTTATGAATACATATGTATGTGTTCATTTACAGGCTGTCACGTAATACGTGGTGGTGTTGCCATGTAAACACATGGTTTGGGGTGTTAAGTTCAGGCATTAAAAGGCGTGACCTGTTTTTTATTTTCATTTTAAAACTCCGGTTACGCAAATTTCATTTTGACAGACCCTTCAACAATAAATCAAATAAAGACTTCTGACACTTCAAAGGGTACTTCTATAGCTGAGCAAAAGATGTGAGTGGAAGAACAAAATACGGGCTGTGATGAAGAGTGAATTTCATCATTGGAGCAGTCTTTTAAAGGTGCTTCATTTGTGTATAAAACTGGACAAGGAACTCTGAGCTTCTAAGAGCCTCTATTTGTGAAATCCTGCTTATCCACAGTACTTTCAATATCAATCAAAAAAAAACTGGTCAAACAGAGAAAAGGTCAACCAAGTAAAATAAAGCAATTGACTGAGGTTGAAGGTCTGTTGGTATTTATTTTCTGTCCATAGCTTAAGTCCAAACGAGTATTATAGAAGTTCCAAAAGCCCTCTACGAGTATTATTTCGATATCGATACTGACTTGTCTGACCCCTCAGGCAGCAGCATTACTTTTACGACGACGAATTCGAAGAACGGTTATTGTTGTCGAAATACGTGACATTTTATTTTTTAAATCCTTTTTAAAAAGGAAGAGCTATACTGAATTCGATGGGATATTTGTATGGTTGGTCACTTTGCGTGCAACCCTTTAATGGTGGCCTTAAGGTTATAAGTTTTTCTTTTGAACCTTTTGGCCATGTATCAACTGGAGACTTACTGCTGGGGACAGAGGCCTTTATTTTTATTAAGAGATTTTCTTTCTTTTTTTCTGATGGGGTGGTGATTTAGACAAATTCTTCTGTTCATGTTCAATTGTGTAATGGAAGTTTTGTGGTTTGAAAATAAATTCAAAAGGTATAGTGTATCTTAAATGCTATAGTATTTGATATACCTATGTATACTCGTATAATATTCATTATATGGTTGTGGAATAAGAATAAGAATGATTTTGAATAGGTACGTGATATGTCAAATAAATGATGAAGAACAATATTAGGGTTAAATTGGTTAGAAAGGGTAATGACCGAAATCATTTAACGTTTCTATGTCTTGATTATGTAGATGTTTTGAAGAAGTTGTAGTTGGAAGAATGAGAGTTTTAAATAAATTTAATATGGTGATAGAGTTTTTTTTTTTTTTTTTGACAAATTATAAATAATACATATATCAAATAGGGGAATAAGTTCGGACTCAATTTAACTTTAATAAGGTATGTGTTTGTACCTCGAACCCGAATAGTTTCATAAGCCAATCTGCCACAATGTCATTAGAAGAGGCAGACTTCGTAAGTTGATCCTCATCAAATACTTCAAAGTACGCACATTCAATCAGAGGTGCCATATTCACATTTATATGTAAGTATTTTCACTACTTTTTCTACGGCTTTTATTAGAGAGCTTTTTTTAGACCTTTTGAGAACAAATAATTCATCTTTTATAGTAAAAGTGTTGCCGCTTCGTGTTTTCTTGTTATAAGTGGAAAATGTTTAGAAAATAATATAAAATTAATGGTGCGAAACATTAGTTGAATTAGTACGATGATTAAAATGACGATTTTGCAAATTTTATTCGACTATAGAATCATATTTTCTCTTCCAATTTATTAAATATTTAATAAATATAAAACGATTAAAATGAAAATTCGTGTATATATGTAATTTAGATTTATGTATTTAGCTTTTAAAATATCACAACATTAAATTTATTTTTAAGAAAAGTCACGAAGTTAAATCCGAAACGCGTCGCTTAGAAAAAAAAATTAATAAAATTAATGCTGTGATATTTTAAAAACTAAATAAATCTAAATTAGATATACTTATATACAAACATTTTCATTTTAATTGTTTTATATTTATTAAATACTAAGCACACAACATGGAGACTAAACGCTAAATAATTTTATTAAAGTTAAAATCATCGAATACCTATTTTATTTTTTTAGTAACGTGCTAACTTCATATAACTCTTTGGCATTTGCAAACGTCAAAAAGGGTCTGTTTACTTAGTGTTTGCATGGACAATCATTACTTTAGGTGTGTTCAGAAGCAATTTATTAAAAAATACCCTTACAAGATACTAGTTAGAAAATGTCTAAAATTAAAAAAAAAATTAGTAATCTACTAAGATAGCAAATTGTTAAGTAGTATCGTACTAATACATTAATACTAAGCTGTTTAAAATTTTGCGCCAATTTTTTTAAGGAGGAAGGGTCAATTGCGTAGTTTTTTTTTAAGAGAGAGGTTAAATAAGTGATTTTAGGCGCATTAAAGTAATGTGATTTTAAGTTGTAAGTAAGAAATAGTTTCATATTTATTAAAACTGTATTTATGTATTTTTGTATTTATGCATGGTCCAATGATGATTTTTGGGAAGATACGAGTTTTCCCAAATCAATCTAATTTAAACTTTGAGCTGTATTGTTGACCAAAATCTTATCGCAGATTTGGAGGACTTGAAAAGTTAAAAGTTGTGTGAATATAAACCTTACGCAATTGAACTAGCAATCATAAAGTAGTTGATTTTGGTATTAAAAATTAGAAAATAACGTGTCGGAGGAAAAATTTAAAAAAACATAGTTGATTTAAATAAGAAAAGACTTTATTGATTGAAACACTTTCATTCGAAGTTAATTTACACTTTACAGGTTAATTGGTAGAGTTAAATTTATAGCTGCATACTTTATGGTGCCAGAGTTAAACAAGAATAACTTACAAAGAATAAATCTGATATCTTAAAATTATTAAGAGTATTGGAAACTTATTATTAACAATGCTGAAGGCCAACTACTTGTGGAAGACAACGAAATTCTTCACAGGTGGCGACAGTATTGTGACGGACTTCTAAACGAACAATTTCCAAGGCTATACTTTCCAATAGCTTCACCTAACTTAAGCGAAGTATCCGACGTCACAGTCGAAGAAGTTAGTGAGGCGGTAAAATACTCCAAAAAGGGAAAAGCTGTTGGCCCAGACGAAATACCCTCAGAGTTTTGGAAAAAGATGGGAGACATCGGGTTTAGATGGCTCATGATTCTTGTCTCCAAACTTATACGAGGTGATCGCATGCCTAATCAATGGAGGGAAAGTTACCTTCTTCCAATTTATAAAGGAAAGGGTGATACTCGAAGCTGTGATAATAACCGTTCGATTAAGCTGATGTCACACACCATGAAGATCGTTGAGCGAGTCTTGGGTAGCCGACTGCGAAAAATAATTAGGCTATCTGATGACCAGTGCGGGTTTGTCGGGGGTAAGTCAACCACGGATGCAATCCAGAGTATAAGAATAATTATGGAAAAACATCGGGATTCTTTGGAGGATTTGCATGTCGTATTGGTTGATTTTGAAAAAGCATTCGATCGGCAACCACGAGATCTAATATGGGTGGCCCTCAGGCAACGAGGAGTTCCAGAAACCTATGTGCGGATAATTATGGACATGTATGATGGAGCAGTTACTAAAGTAAGATGCGCAGCTGGAGTCACCGAAGAATTCGAAATCACAGTAGGTGTACACCAGGGAAGTGTCTTGAGTCCCCTGCTCTTTATTACAGTTCTTGATTACCTGCTTGAAGGCAAAGTGACGGATCCAAAAGTACATCAGTTATTCTTTGCTGACGATGGAGCCATCATAAGTGAAGACCCGATATCCCTACAACGAGCACTTGACGTATGGGTGGATGTTCTAGAAGGAAGTGGGTACCGCATAAGCGCGAAAAAGACAGAATACCTATGCTGCCCATTTTCTGATCCACACAGGCCTACTCCAGACATTTATTTGAATGGAGTAGTGCTTCCCAAGTGTGAAAAGTTTAAATATCTGGGGTCTATGATAAATAACGAAGCAACTTGTGATGACGATATCAATCATCGCGTAAGCGTAGGGTGGATGAAGTGGCGGGAAAATTCTGCTATCTTCTGTGACCGAAAAATGCCCCCTAAGCTGAAAGGAAAGCTCTACACTTCAGTTGTACGTCCAGCACTCACATACGGTTCACAATGTTGGACAATGTACAAAAAGTATGAGAGTAAGCTTACCGCAGCTGAGATGAAGATGCTTCGTATGACAGCAGGAGTTACAAAGCTTGATCGAATTAGAAGTACGAAGATCCGAGGAAGCCTTCATGTTAAGAATACCATTTCCCAAAAAATTGAACACGACCGACTCAGTTGGTATTGCCATGTTCAAAGAAGAGATCCTGAGAACCCCGTCAAAAAGGCAATATCATACAACGTTCCAATTCGGAATAAAAAGAAAGGTAGGCCTAAATACTCCTGGTACAAACAAATGCAAAAACACCAGCATTCAGTTGGCCTCAGAAATGGAACAATACAAAACCGGGAGGCTTGCCGCCGATTTCTGAGGTCAACGCGGCGAACCCCACAGGCGGATCACTAGTGTGAAGCAGATACGTGGGAGAGTTATGATCCCCTCGACATCGAGATCATAACAGCGCCGAAGAAAAGGAAGAAGAAGAATGGAAACTTATTCATTTACGGTGACTTAAATAGCAGACATTCCTAAAACGGATGTCCTCGGGACGAAAAATGCGGTAAAACGATATTCATTTTGAAAAATTTTGCGAGTTTTAACATCTCATATATTAAATACCCAACTTTGATTCTTGTTATCCTGTTCATATGTAATTTATGAACTCACTTCCGGTGATTTTTAAGATGAATTTACAAGCAAATTGTTGTACCCTTAGCAAAAATTTCAATTTTCAAAGAGCCGATTCAAAAAAGATTACGAAAAACTTGAGTCATAATTTTACCACTCTTTCTCATAACTTTATATGAATAGCATAGAGGCTCATGTACGAAATACCGTAAGGCCAAGATATCAGACTCAAAGAACAAGTTTTCTCAAATTTCATCTCAAACTTCTCAATGAGTTTGTACTCAAAAAACTTCAAATCGTTATGAAAAAGCATTGCATTGGAACAACACTTAATCGTAGATAAAGAAACATAACAAGCTTACTTGGGCAATAAAATTGACAAGTCTGGAGAAAGCAATTGAGTTAAGAATTTTTTTCGAAAATAATCACTCTATCACACATTCCTCTAAGAGAAGCGTTAATACTGAAAAAGTAAATAAGGGTATCACTGAAATAGATCCGTTTCTTATTTATTCTTAAAACGTTTTTGACATTTTGCGAAATTAAGTTAAAGATATTATAAAAGGGGTTATGATAAGATATTTAAACAAATTTTAAGTTATCCTTTTCATAACTATTTTTAGCAGCCACTCACAGAAATATCTATACTTATTGCCTCATAAGATTGCTTAGCTGCTTAGGGAAGCTATTCGAAAAAATTATCTGTCTAGAAATGACTTGGCCTTAGAAAGGAATATTCTTCGGCTCATCAGGTTAACTCGACGCTGTCAGATAGTGTTATGATTTCTCCTGTAATTGAGAGCGTTAATAATTTTATGGGACAAGTCCGCTTTCAAACTCGTACAGTTTCTAGAGTACTAAAAGATCTCGATATAAACAATTCCGCTGACCAGGATAGTATCCCCATTATTATTCTGAAGAGATGTTCTTTAACAACTGGCAAAACCATTGCGTAAGCTTTTCCATCTGTCCTGCTCTACTGGTCTCTTTCTGAGTGAATGGAAAATAGCATTTATCTAACCTGTCCCTAAAAAAGGCAAATTTTCTTCCCCCTTCAACTGACGACCAATAATTGCACTTATATCAGTTCTTTTCAAAGTCATGAAAACGCCGATAAGCTCAAAAAATATCTTGAAGAATCAAACCTTCTCAATGACCAGCAATATGGCTTTCGTAGCAACTGGTCCACCGATGATCTGATGGTATATCTCACAGAACAGTGACAAAAATCTTTACATCATTTGGAAAAAGAAAGATTATTATTTCAAAAGCATTTGATAGAG